>CM040911.1:25890440-26472940 GCA_023029165.1 Gobiocypris rarus
TATGAATAAGGGTAAACAACATGCATTGAAAATATTGCATTGGCATTTGAAGGGTGAAATCAGGTAGCAGGAGGTCAGGAAGCACAGGGGCATGCCTTTCCCTTCGTCTCTCTTGCTCTCTCTCGCTCTCTCTTCTCTCAGAGGGAAACAGCTGCGCTGCTCCTGAGGAAACTATCGTTATTTATTTCCCATCGGAGAGGTAGTTCTGATAGATAGAATATGATTTTGGACTCTGTTTAGAGCTCGGATGCAGTTTATGATCTAGAACGCAAGGAAGGAGGGGCAGTTAAGGTTACAGCTTTTTGGAAGAATGTCACTTTTGGCCTGTTTCCACAGTGGCTTCTGTGAACCTCCACTCAGAATGCATCATGGGAGATTCTTTGGCCACGTGTTTGACCTTTTGGCTTTAATTCTTTTTTTTAATGTAGTATATTCTCCTGGTATGTGACATTTTAGAGTTCTCACATTTATTTTTTTGCAAATAAGATTTTGACCTATGTAATTGATACGCAAGTGATATTGTAACAAAATCAAAAAATATTATCGGTATACCCGCTTACTGTATGCTTACATTTTCCTTTTATACACACCATCTCTATTGCAATAATGTGTAACTCTTGAAATACATAATGATGAACAGCTCAGACTTCTAGGGGTTAAAAACTTTACTAATTTACATTTGCAGTGTTTATTGTTTACAAAAAACTTCAACATTTAACGTGCATTACTAGATATATGCTAATTTATTTATTTTTAAATCAATGATTTAAAAACTAAAGTTTAAAATGAACCATCTTCAATTTTAATTGAAATATCTGTTTTCTTTCTGCAGGCCTTTGTTTTAATATCTGCATTCTACTGGAGTCTACAGTGTGTGAACCACAGGATGAAGAAACAAAACTAGATAAGACACCAACTGACAACAAATAACCTCATATTGACACATTGTACAGAGACAAATCTGAGTTTTACAAATCAGTCTCCTTACAAACTTTTGAAACTGATTTTGGTTTGGCATTTTAAAAAGATGCTATTTAAATGGAATAAATGAAGATATTAAATACACTATATGGTTCTCAAAATGTGCAGAATGGTACTAACCAGGCTACCAACTTATAGTAACTGTAGCTTTATCTTTGCATGCATACTATTAAAACTTTGAAATGTATCAAAGTATCTTACCCCCGGTTTCACAGAATACACTCTAAAAATTATTGTTGTTTTAACTTAAAGTAAGTGTTTGTACTCCCTTAAAACTTTAAGCTTAGTCAACTCAAATATCCAAGTTGTCACTAAATACAACTTCACATTTCAAGTTGACCAAACTTAAAATTTGAAGACAGCACGAACCCTTGCTTTTTTAAGTTGATTTTTCTTTTCTTTTTTTTTTCTTTTTTTTTACAGTGTAAAATGCATGCTTGAGCTGTTACAACAGAAAACAATGCCACTGTTATATTTTAAGATATGCCAGTGCAAGTTGATTGGTCTCAAGATGCACACCAGTGATGTTTTTTTTCTCCCTAAGGTACGTTTATTAAAGCTACTAAACTAAGGTCTAATCCTGGCTTAATCTAAACCCTGTCTGTGAAACCAGACCTTAGTGTTTTTTGATGAACTGTGTGTAAAGTTATATATTTTAGATCAGTTTCTATCTACCTGAACTCTTACTGACAACATAAAATACCTGCATGCATTTATTTTTAAATAAAAATGTAATACAATATTTTATAACTACATATATGTTGTATTTTCAGAAAAATCTTTATATTTTCCTTCGTACAACACAGTCTGAATAAACCAATGGAGGCTAGTTGTTAGCTGTGGTGTGATCTCATGTATTTCTTCAAGTTACCACCAGGTGGTACTAGCAGGGCCACTTAAATTGTGTCCCCATTTCATTCAGTAGCCTACTTATGTTTATTGATTATTTGTATTGCTTATTGACAAGGACCATTTCAGTGGAGAACAATTCCTATATGACGAGAAGAGTAAAGCGCTTAGAACCACTGACTCTTACAATTAGTTGAAAGAAAGGATTTGTTTTGGATTAGTATTGCTATTAACATCATTATTATTATTATGAAAATAAAAAAAATAAGAATACCTTATGGTGTTTTTAAAAACTCAACCACTATTTGAGTATAATTGGGTATAGTAAATTGCATTTATTATTTTCTATATAATTTATCACAGCGTACAGTCAGCAAGACAAAGCACATAATAATAGTATAATAATAGTAGTTGATGAAAACTATGTATATATATGATTAAATGTTTTCTTTGCCAAACATTTTAGCTTGTTTACATTTGATTTGCACATATGCATTAATTTAAAATAGCAGCTTTCTGACAGGATGCGACTATTTCTGCAGTTTAATTATCCTGTTTCATAACATCTGGATTTCACACCTGGAATGAAAGTGAGGTGGTGTGCTTGAACGGTGTAAATAATTAATGACAAATTTGTTGGATGTCTCGCCAACAGATCCCTGAAGGAGTGTCTGAATTGAATGTTACTTAAATGTTACTGCTCATTAAAGACAGAAGCAGCAGTAGTTTAAGTAAATGATGTTAGCAGTGCGGAATATTAACACATTTAGTATTTTCAGTGGCACTGGAAACATGGTGAAACCCCTCGAAACATCACTAACTGCTTTATTGCTTTTGATGAATTATGTAACACATTTGCATCAAATAAATTAAAAGCTTGTGTATGCTTATACACTGTAAACAATATTTTCATGATTTATCATCAACTTTTTATCTTTTGTCAAATCAACTTATAATTAATGTGATTCAGATAACATTTTTTGAGTTTCTATTTATTAAACTAATCTCCTTTGTTGTATTAACTCAAAATGTTGAGTTCACTGAAATTAAAAATTTAAGGCAACCAGGTAACGTGCTTTAAGTTAAACCAACAAAAAATGATATGATCAATAAGTTATGACAACATGTTTTTATATTCCTTCAACACACAATAGTTGTACTAGTCAGTTTAATGTAATTTAAGTTTAAATGACTTAAACATCCAAGTTAATTGTACTTAATTTAAGTTTGCATATTTTTTTACACTACCTGATTTGCTTATTTGTGAGAAAGTGTGTGTTGAATGGAAGCTGTGACTAACAATTCCTTAGAGAAGATGGTCCCCATTGACATTCGAATATATTCTTCACATGGGATTGGTTATTCTGTTCAAAAGAGTTTGGAGTCTAAACTACAAACGCACGTTCTCTTATTGTGTATATAAACCAGCCGCTGTACAGGTACATTCACACAACAGCTCGGTTTGACACCAAATCTCTTTCCTGCCATCACCAACTGTTAGTTGCATGCCTGCACATTGAGTTTGAGCTGAAAGCTCACTGATGTGAGGATAACACACATTAGCAATGACCCAAACCTTTTTTGCGCTGATATTTTGTCAGCCTATTACACTATTAAGTGCGGACTGCAAGATCCACATTACAATTATATACAATACAATCAACTGGAAACAATTTGCAGAGACTTGATTAGGTAAAATGTATAATGTGGCGAAAATAACAGGCTCTTCCTCCTCAAAATGGCAGATGGGTCGTGTTAGCCTCACTAATGCATGTGGTGTTCTGCCGCCAGAAAAGACCCAAATGACTCATGTTCAGATTATAGCATTACACTGCTTACATCAACTGGCAGAACTAGAAAGAAACAGGCCCATCCTTTATGTCTCCTAGCCTGGAATGAAGCTCTTCCCCGGGATGTTGACCACAGTAAAATATACAGTATTATAGGATTTGTGGCCTCATTTAGCCTTGTTACAAGTCGAAATGAGAGATTGTACAAGATTGTTTATAAAATATTTGGCCTTTACGCTGCATTTTCCAACTAGTCATGTTTACAGTTGGTAGTAATTTGCCTTTGCTAATGACTTCCAAACAGTTATTTATTGAAAAGTGATGTGCTCTCAGTGCATATTATTGGTTAACAAAAAGGGATAGTTTTCTCAAAAATGTTGTCATCATTTACTCACCCTCATGTTGTTCCAAACTTGTTTGACTTTCTTTTTCTGTGACGCACAAAAGGAGATATTTTGAAGAATGTTTGAGCAGTGTTTGATACCATGATGAAAAATAGTCTCAGTAAATGATTACAGAATATAATGATTGTAGGATTTCAGTTATATAGATGTGGTTTGAGTTATTTAGGTAAATAAAGGGGATTCAGAAAGCTTGGAAAATCAACTCGTTATTCCTCTTTCCTCTAACAAAATCGATGGACCAGCTGTCCCATGCATAACATCCATTAGGTTTAGCCCTACATGAAGGGTGTGTATTAGTATACCTGTAGATACTAACATGCACTGGGCTTTACTGGTAAATAAGCTACAAAGGTGTAGCGTTGAGGATACTTGCCCACCAGTGATGAGCTGTTTTACCCCCAAAAGTACTTTTCTGACATTGTAGATATTATTGCTTTTAATGTTTCTACTTCTGGTGTTCAATTGGACAAACTGGAGTTTCTGAATTCAGTAAAGATAACCTAAAAAAACAACAACAAATATTCATATATTTAGTGCACACAAGTTTGGGGTCAGTACGATTTAAAAAATATATATATATATATAATAATTTTTTTTTTTTTCAATTTGTTTTGTTCTTTTGAACAAAAAAAATTATCATGGGAAATATTATGCAGCACAGTTGTTTTCAACATTGATTAATTGATTTCAACATTCATAATAAATGTTTTTTAAGCAGTAAATCAGCATATTAGAAAGAGTGGTTTCTGAAGGATCATCAGACTGGAGCAATTTAAAAATGTGGAATATTCAAAAACATTTATTTAAAAAAATATTCAGCATATTTCTAAATGTGGTTCATTTGTGCTGCAGATTTTTGTAAACGATTCATATTTCTAAGTATTGTTAATTGTTGTGTATTGTTATTGTTTTATTCAAAAAATATTCAAATTATCTGCATATTTTGTAAATGTGTTTAAAAAATGTAATCTTTGAAAAGTAAATCTAAAATACTTTAAACATTTCCAGCATATATTTATAAATGTGGTTAAATGGTTCTACTATTTTTAATCCAAAAAAATATAATCTTTGAAAATATTAAATATTCAAAAAAAAAGGGTTCTAAATGTCGTTCAAATATTCTACAGATTTTTTTATCAAAAAAATATATAATCTGTTTAATTTGATTGCTTCTCCAGAGTCATCATTAAACAAATGTGTCAGACAACACAGTAGCACAGCAACCTGAAACATGACCCTAAGTCCGTAAATTGATAAACTGCAATAGGTCAACACTAGTGTCACTTAATAATGTTGGTTGATATCATTATTACACAGCGTCTCCCTTAAAAGAGAGTCCCTGAGTTGATGAAACTGGTTCCGAACAGTAAGTCAGTAAAGGTAGACATCTGCAACCCTAACTCACCATCATAAGGCTGCATATTAACGTGCTGCATATCACATCCTAGATGCTCTGCCTGCTAAATGGCAAGATGGAGAGATCAAGGGGGAAAAAGAGGAAGGGAGGGGGAGTGTGATGCGGGCAGAAGCATGAGAACTGATTATTGCAGATGAGTAGATCGCTCTCCCTCTCTCCAGCGCTCCTCTCTCATAGACAAACACAGTGCTCCTCTTAGAAGAGAGAGGGATTCTCGCAGGTGACGTCCACTCCAGATGATGCAGGAGAAGACATAACGTGCCTGCTGGATCGCCTGTTGACTCTGAGAAGCATCAGGTGAGTGGAGCTCTGCATTGTGCACTTGTGTTTGTGGGAAAGAGGGAATTGTTTCATACGTTACCAGTGACATCATGATGGAGCTCTTGACTGTTGCATTGCTTTTTTCCAGGGTTGTTGATATGACTAATGGTCGTAGGGTTGAGTATGCCTTGTTGTATGTAATGTTTTGTATACTTGTGATAATTTAATGGCATTATCATTTTTCACTTTGTGAGCCTAGCTTGTGGGCATAATTTATTTCAACTGTAAAAGTCGTTTTGAATGTAGGTTAAGGTCAAGACGAGGCCAAGACTATCCATTTTTCGTACCCCGAGGTAACACTGAGAAGAGTTTGTTTTGGTTTCTTGACATGACAGGCACTTTTTTATTCATAAATAAAGATTATCTTTCAGAAAAGACACTTGCTCCAGGCACTTCCTGCTCTTGGCACAGGAAGTTTAAAGGAATGACAGGATGTGGAATTGAGTTGCAGAGTTTTGCTTCAGGAATGGATGAGTGCATGATCTCATTTTATTTAAACTTCTTTTTTTTCTTGTGACAATAGTCATCTCTTAACATGTATGAATGTTCTTGCACAGTAGGCCTAAATGTGTTAAATGTGTTTTTGTTGCAAAACCATAATAACAGCTGGTAAAACTAGTTATGCAGGGCACATATGGTTTCTAAAACTATGATATTCATTTTGAAAATAGTAGCTTTAACACGTTTTGAAACTGTTGTGTGATTTATTGCTACCATATTTTTTTTTTTTTACTTTATTGGCATGGGTCAATATTGGATATTTAGATGTACATTCTCATTTTCTTTATTTTAACATTTAGATTACCCTTGCCATTATATAACACTCACATTACGAACATTTTAACACTATAATAACACTAATATAATACAATGAAGTGTAATCTTTAGAAAATCATAAAATTAATAAATATTTTTCCTATTGTACAATGTTGTGATACCACAAGTAGCATATAAATTGATCAATACTTTTATTTATCATTTATTTGGTCAAAATAATATAGAATTTTACTATCGGTTATTGGTCATAACATGAAAATAATCGTCGCATAATTTCTGTACTTGCTCTCTTGATTATTGAGTTGAAATCTATAATAGTTCTGCAAAATATCAGTTACTACAGTAATAACATGAATAATGTTCATAAGAGATTTAGACCCATATCTCGCTTAACTAACTAGGTTTTTTTCCCACTGTATAGTTTTTTCTGGGATAACTCACAAATATCTACAATGGCTGTTTAACTTAAAATGTGTATGCTTTATAAAAAATTATATTAAAAAAAAGCTTAGCTTCTTTTTTTAAAGAAATTAATATCTTTATTCAGAAAGGACACAGTAAATTAATCAAAAGTGACAGTAAATACATTATAGTGTTACAGAAGATTTCTATTTCAAATAAATGCTGCTCTTTTGAACTTTCTATTCATGCAATACTATCCGTTTTCATAAAAATATAGCAGCACCACTCTTTTCATTATTGATAATAATAATACATGTTTCTTGAGCAGCAAATCAGATTAGAATGATTTCTGAAGGATCATGTGACACTGAAGACTGGAGTAATGATGCTGAAAATTCAGCTTTGATCACAGGAATAAATTACATATTAAAAGAGAGAACCGTTATTTTAAATAATAACATTTAACAGTATTACTGTTAGTGTGTTTTAGTGTGATCAAATCAATGCAACCTTTTTTAGTTACTGGCCACAAACTTTGAACTGATGCGTATGTCTCTTGTACTGTTGGGACACAATCATACTTGTTATTCTGGACCTCAGTGACAGGCATTGATTGATGTAAAACACTGCTTTGTACTGGACTTCAGTATTGACTGGCATGATGCTATACATTTGATCATGTTGGCACGTGTGCTGGGACACATAACCTATTCTTGTTGTTCTGTGATGACTGGTAGCACAGAAGCTATATTGTATATCACAGTTTTGTAAAATTGACAGGATGACTGACAGTTTTCTCATTCTGTCCTCAGAGGCTGAGCTGGTGGATCTTATACTGGCATGTAAGACAGAGAAACACTGGCCAGCATGTCTAATGAAGAAAAGTGGGTCACTTTGAACCCCAACAAATTCTCTCTTCTTCAAGGCTATGCACAATGTAAGGCCTTTATTTTATAATTCTTCAGTTGGTTAGTTAAGACCAAATTCAACAAATATTTATCAATGCATCTTTTATACACATTTGATACATTTCAGAAAAAAATATTTAATCAAGATACATTTACTTGAGAAGCAAAATTACTTAGGATTAGTTAACTTCAAAATGAACTTTTCCTGATAATTACTCATCCCCATCTCAACTAAGATGTTCATGTCTTTCTTTCTTCAGTGGAATATAAATTGAGTTTTTTAGGAAAACATTCCAGGATTTTTCTCCACACTATGGTCTTCAATGGCAACCAAAATGCTGAAGGTCCAAATCAATGCGGTTTCGAAGGGCTTCAGAGGCTCTGCGCGATCCCAGATGAGGAATAGGGTCTTATCTAGCAAAACCATTAGTAATTTTCAAGAAAAAATAAACATTTATATACATTTTAACCTAAATTGCTAATCTTGCGATGATCTTTGCAACATTGCCCAATAACGTCGGAAAGGTCACTCTAGACATAGGCGGAAGTACCGCCCCAAGCGAACGTCCAAAGACTAATACAAATGCCCTTTACAAAACAAAAACCTCCATCTCCAACTTCAAAACCGTCCGACATCGTTGTCTAAATTTTTTTTGCTAAAGGATGTTTGTATTAGTCTTCGCACGAGCGCTTTGTTAAGACGGGGGCGGTACTTCTTACGTCTAGCGTGACGTTTCTGACGTGATCACACAATCCGTGATGAGTGGCAGAGCAGCGCAAGATGAGCAATTTAGGTTAAAAAGTATATAAATGTTTATTTTTCTTCTTGAAAATGGCCGATGGTTTCGCTAGATAAGACCCTATTCCTCATCTGGGATCGTGCAATGAAGCCCTTTGAAACTGCATTGATTTGGACCTTCAGCATTTTGGTTGCCTTTGAAGACCATAGTGTGGAGAAAAATCTTGGAATGTTTTCCTCAAACTTCATTTCTTTTCCACTGAAGAAATAAAGACATGAACATCTTGGATGGCATGGGGGTGAGGAAATTATCAGGAAATTATCATATTGAAATGAACTAATCCTTTAAGATATTAAGTCTTACTGAAAATTTGATCAAAATTAAGTGAGTTTATACTTAAAACAAGAAATAATATCTGCTGCCAAAAGTGTCTGGAAAATAATATTGTTTTAATATTGTTTATTTTTATAATATTGTTAATTTTTCTGACCCTAATGGCAGATATTTTTTATGAAAAAAAAAGACTTCATATCTTAAGTCATTTTTTGTTGTTCTGGAAAACAAGACAAATATACAAAGTAAGAATTTTTTTTTTGCAGTGTACTGTTTCAATTCAATTCATCATTCACTGTTTATTCCTCAGTATCTCCAAAAAGCATTCTCTAAATATCCTTGCGGAGACATGCTGACAGGCTGCCAGTTCACAGAAATAAAAATCAAACCATTTAACACCATTTGTGCATGTGTCACTTAAGGAAATGTCATTTCCTGTCTGGAGCTTAAGGTTAAGTCTTCAGTCTAATCCAATCGGTACCAGACTCTATGATGGGAGTGAATTGTGACTGACAGTTATTAATTCCCCTAAATACATAATCCACCAATGATGAACGTTGATTCCTTTGAGTGCTAATGGTGGGAGTCAGTCTGACCGAAGTGTCATCTATATTTTCTTTTTGGAGGAAATTTTGCATCCGTTATGTATTAAATTTACCATTAAGATAAAGAGATCAATCTATTCTCAGACCATTTTAATAGCAAGAATCTGCTTGACATAACAATAATAAAAGGATCTATTGCACAACAATTCAAAAACCAAATACATAAAGATCAAGATACAGATTTGTGCCATTTAATTAATTACCCCAAAACCTGCATTCATACATAACAAATCAGCTGTCAAAGAGAGGATCTTTCATTACGTATGCAGAGAACAGAGATCGTCTGCATTTAATTGAGTCATCTGAATAATTGATGCCCCCAGAGCCGCTGTTTCCTGTGCCAGGCCAGGGCTTCTCTCATCCTCTCGTTTAGCAGTTCGACAATACGGGTCATGAGTGAAGAGGAAGGAGGGATATATGTCCTTCTGCAGCTGATTGTCTGCTAGGTTTGATAGTTGTGAGCTTTACCATCATCAGACTCCCTGATCTCCTCAAAGATGCACTCTGGTGAATCCGTGCTGTTTATGCTTTGGGTCTGAAAAGTTGCAAAGCACAAAGTCCACTTCGAAGGGAGTTATTCACTGTATCAGCAAACACTATTTCTGAACTCCTGAAACGTCTCGATTGTAGTCTCGAGTTTTCTTCTAGAAACGTTCATGTCACAATATTCCTCATTTAAATAATTCCCACCCAAGGCATACACGCAAAAAAGGGGCGAGGCCTGGTTTAGTACTGTAGACCAAGCGGCAACCTCCCACGGCTTCTCTTGAGTCTTGAGGCCAACACAGAAGTGACTTAAAGCAATTCATCGACTGACCGCTAGAGACCGGCTCCAAAAGGGAATCAAATCTGTATCTCCCCCATGTTAAAAAGCCCAAATTTACAGCAGAAAAAATATATGTTTACCGCCTGGTACAAAAAGTGGTTTTGGTCTATACAGCTAATTTTACACTTCATGACAACTGTGACAACTTTATAACTGATCCGTTTAAATTATATTAAGCCTTGAAGTTCTGCAAAAAGGGCGTGGCCATTTTGAGTGACAGGATTTCCACTATGTTCAAGTACATGTCTCTGCAGGTTAGTAATAGGAGTTACCTCATCAGTGGGTGTGGCCATAAACAGAGGGACGGTTTCAACTGTGTTACCTGATTTGCCCACGTCACAGTGTGGGTAGGGTTTAGGGGTGGGGTCGGGTGAAGGGGATCATTTTCATTGCGTGATTTATAAACACCCATCAGTTTGAAAACACCCACTAATTTAGAAACACCCACTCTTGTTCCGTAAGACCTCATACTCACTATGGTCGAGCTAGGCGGACATGATTTCAGCAACCAGACACCTCAGCTCCACCCACGTCCCGCCTCTTTGCCCATTTTCAGTTTTCCGGGAGTGACGCACGCGACGTGATGCCAAGATGGCGACGGCCGTCTTTAGGCTTCAAAAATGCTCTTCAGAAATCTACGGGTGACATCACAGACATTACGTCCATATTTTTTTACAGTCTATGGTGTTAACTTTAAACTCGCGGTTATGGTAAGGGGTGTGACATTTCAGAAACACACTCAAAGCGGTTGGCCAATCACATTGAGCTTTTCAGAAGGAAGGGCTTTATAAAGTCGTTTTGTAGGCTGAATAAACTCTTTTTGTGGTAAAAGCTTATAATTTAATGAATCGACAGCTCATTCAACCATCTTCAACATGTTTGCCATTAAACATTAGTTTTGGATTGATCTACACTGAAAAAATGCTGTTTTATAAAAATCGCAGACAAATCAAATCAAATTATATTATGATGATTTCTGAAGGATCATGTGACACTGAAGACTGGAGTAATGATGCTGAACATCACAGTAGTAGATTACATTTTAAAATAGAAAACAATTAGTAATACATGTCACAATATAACATTTTTTGTATTTCTGATCAAATAAATGCAGTCTTGGTGGGCACAAGATTTAAAAAATTGTATTTATCCCAAACTTTGAATGGTAGTTAACCTTGCCAATAAAATCCAAAGATCTTCATCCTTCAAAATTCAAACATGTTTATCATTAAAAAAAAAAGTATGCAAGTGTATGCATTGTCTGTTTTTTTGGCATAACTTTGGCACTATACATCAACACATCATTGGCCCTTAAATATCTTGAGCTAAATTTCCTGGCTTACGGTGTCTTATCTTTCTCTTATTTTACTCGTTTGTTGCAGACACAACGAAGAAACTAAGAGATGTTCTCCAGGAGTTTCATGGAGATGGGATTCTGGCCAAGTATAATCCTGTAGAGGTATTGCAACTCTTTATGCTCTTATGACTATATTGCAGTGTTCATGCTTAGCTAAGAATGCTGCACTGGGCCGAATGTTATAATGATGATCTAATTTCAGCAGATATTAGAACCATTAAACTATATGATGTTTGTATTGGGAAATTAAACAATTGTTTCCATTTACTGAAGATGCCTCTTGCTTGTCATTTTGTTCTGCATAGAAGCCAGAAATCTTTAATCAGGTAATTTATCATTTTATAGTTTTACAGCCTGATCATGCAGTTATTGTGTTAGCATGAAGTATTACCCGAGTAACAGGGGAAATCACATTCAGCAGGAAATTGACTTTGAGGGTTTCAAGCTCTTCACGGAGACCTTCCTGGAGAGTGAACTTGCTGAGGAGTTCTGTCAGCATCTCTTCCTCAGTTTCCGCAACAAAGACCCCAAGCCAAGCCCCTCCATGATGGACAAGCAGAGAATCATGGGTAATTTGCATCTTCCTAATCACACAGGCTGTACAAACTGTGCGAACCGAACCTATTTGAGAAAAAGTACAAATTTAATATACTGCAATATCAAGAAACCACCACTAAGCTTTAGTTTAGAGTAAACACATGGTAAAGTCAAATGTACACTACCATTCAAAGTTCTGGGGTCAGTTTGATTTGTATTTTAAGAAATTAATAATTTTATTCTGCTAGGGTGCATTAAATTGATCAGAAGTGACAGTAAAGACATTTATAATGTTACAAAAGATGTATGTTTCAAATCAATTCTGTTCTTCTGGACTGTCTTATTAAGCAGCACAGCTGTTTTCAACATTGATAATAATAAATGTTTCTTGAGCAGCAAATCAAATGAATTAGTAAGATGTTTAAAAGGTTTTGAAAGTAGTCTCTTATGCTCAAATGAACGCAGTCTTGTTGAGCATAAGAGACTACTTTCAAAAGCTTTTAAAAATCTTACTGATTATCGTGTGAAAACGATAATGTTGGCCACATATGCACACAAAGCAGCTATATTAAGTTTATTCCTTTTATTTAGTGTAAATTGCATAACTTTGTCTTAAAATTTAATAGAGTTGCAACAATATTTCAAAGCAACAGTTTGTCTAAACATACCATATGCTCAGAAATCAAAATTATTAAAATTGTGCTTTACAAGGTCTAAAGCTGATGAAGGGAAACTGCACTCCGCCAAAGGTGACAAGCTTGTCCAAACCTCTCGGCACAATCCAACTGAAGGATATGATTTGCTACCTGTCTCTCCTGGAGGGCGGACGACCAGAAGACAAACTAGAATGTAAGATTACAATTCAATTTTATTTAAAGTATGTTACAGTTCACTTGCAAGTCCTTTGTGATGTGGAAGAAGCTCTTTATATTGGGTTGGGTTTTTATTTGGTTCCATACTTGGTTGTCAAATGGGTTTCCATAATGGAGAAAACATGAGGCTGTGCTGCCATCTACTGGCAGTTTTTGTCACATCTCTAATGATTTTCTGTTTGTAATTCTAGGCTGCTAGTTCAGAAACCTGTTGCTATGGGTAGACCGAAAAGGTTGTTGCTAAACTGCTCAGATGCTAATATCCCCTGGCTGATAGCACCTCTGTGTCATTATTATGAAGAAAGCACAATCGGTTTACATAAAGGATGTCTGTTATGTGCTAGTCTAGTTTAAATTGTGCTAAACTTGATTAAATTGACTTCTTGAGTGATTCTTCAATTGGCTGAGCTGCTGGTTTCCATGGCGACACTCACTTTATGGTGCCTCATAGAAAAGCTGAGATTGCACTCTGAATTGTGAGGTTCATTACATAGATATCCTTTTTATTTTGAAGGATACTGTCTTTGCAATTGAAACAGTGCTCCTATCAGATGCATGAATTGTTCTTGTATTAAAACTGCAGTGTTTTCTCTTTTTCATCCAAGCTCTCTTTGTTTCTGTCACAGTTATGTTTCGGGTTTATGACACAGATGGGAACGGCTTTTTAGACAGTAATGTGAGACCTCATCTTTCCAGCAGTCGCTCCAGTTTATTACTGTTAATAAATTAGTTTATTACGCTCTTTATTTATATACAATACAGATTGTTTCAAAGCAGCTTCACTGTAATAAACAGGAAAATAACGATCATGATGCGAACTTCATTGACTTTGAGCTTCAGACTAGTGTCATTATTCAGCTTGAGTCAGTTGTGTTGATTCATATCAATAACTTGATGTTGCAAAATTTGCCATTTATGAAGCAGTAGATTTAGCTGTAGAGTAGCGCTGCAGAACTCAATTCAGTTAAAGTTTTATTCTCATCCAATAGTGTCAGTGCAGTCGGATTGATTATATAGTAGCCTATTACTGAATATTAAGTGTCTGCAAGACCCCTACACGTGCCACCTAGTGGTTTAATGCTGAATTGTTTTCATTCAATAAATGATGGATGCTCAGTTTTGCTCCTTGCCGTTGAGTTTGTTTTCAGAATTTTTGAATGAACTCAAAGACATTGATTAGCTGTTTCAGGTGTGTTTGATTGAGTTAAAAGTAAACTTTTGCAAGGAGGTTGATTTCGTGGAGCAGGATTGGTGGATTTTGGACTGGGAAGGTCTTTCTATGGCAGGAATTAGGAATAGGAAGAGTAGTAAGAGTAGTACGCGGTTCCGAATTCAGCATTATTCTTCTTATTTTGTTCTTGGAGTTGCTTTTCCTAAAAGGAAATTGTAATATCAAGCGAGTCATGTGATTTAGGCCTTATGCTTAAAGGAACACTCCACCGTTTTTAGAAATAGGGCTTATTCAAAGTCTTTTCTATATTTAGATATGTGGGCAAATGCATTTTTGTCTCAGTGCAAGCATTGTTTTAGTTTGGCAGGGTCGCTGCTAGCTTAGCTTAGCATAATGAATGGAATCCTATGTTGCCAGCTAGCATGTCCCGAGTAAAAGTGATTTAAAAAAAAACTAATAAAAAGAAAACACCTAATTATTTCTTGTGGTCTGCGTATTCACAACGAATACAAATAGCGATGCAGATTAAGACTAGATGATTTCCTAGGCAGATATTAACTTATATTATGGGGAAGCACAGGCGGAGCGCTGCAACTTGGGCGCAGAGAGATCACGCTTTTTTTTTTTTTTACTCAGGACATGCTAGCTGGCAACATAGGATTCCATTCATTATACTAAGCTAAGCTAGCGGCGACCCTGCCAAACTAAAACAATGCTTGCACTGAGACAAAAATGCATTTGCCCACATATCTAAATGTTGGAAAGAAGTTGAATAAGCCCTATTTCTAAAAATGGTGGAGTGTTCCTTTAAGATTTTAATGTGCGAATAGAACCAATGTAATTAGGTGGACTAGAGTCTGAGGTACAAAAAAATGTGTATCACAATGTCAAAGAGAATAATTAAATGTATATACACTCACCTAAATGTTTATTAGGAACACCATACTAATACTGTGTTTGACCCCCTTTTGCCTTCCTTCAGAACTGCCTTAATTCTATGTGGCATTGATTCAACAAGCTGCTGAAAGCATTCTTTAGAAATGTTGGCCCATATTGATAGGATAGCATCTTGCAGTTGATGGAGATTTGTGGGATGCACATCCAGGGCATGAAGCTCCCGTTCCACCACATCCCAAAGATGCTCTATTGGGTTGAGATCTGGTGACTGTGGGGGCCATTTTAGTACAGTGAACTCATTGTCATGTTCAAGAAACCAATTTGAAATGATTCGAACTTTGTGACATTATACTTTGTGGCATTATACTGCTGGAAGTAGCCATCAGAGGATGGGTACATGGTGGTCATAAAGGGATGGACATGGTTAGAAACAATGCTCAGGTAGGCCGTGGCATTTAAACAATGGCACTAAGGGGCCTAAAGTGTGCCAAGAAAACATCCCCCACACCATTACACCACCACCACCAGCCTGCACAGTGGTAACAAGACATGATGGATCCATGTTCTCATTCTGTTTATGCCAAATTTTGACTCTACCATCTGAATGTCTCAATAGAAATGGAGACTCATCAGACCAGGCAACATTTTCCAGTCTTCAACTGTTCAATTTTGGTGAGCTTGTGCAAATTGTAGCCTCTTTTTCCTATGAGTGGTACCCGGTGGGGTCTTCTGCTGTTGTAGGCCATCCGCCTCAAGGTTGTGCGTGTTGTGGCTTCACAAATGCTTTGCTGCATTCCTCAGTTGTGACGAGTGGTTATTTCAGTCAAAGTTGCTCTTCTATCAGCTTGAATCAGTCGGCCCATTCTCCTCTGACCTCTAGCATCAACAAGGCATTTTCGCCCACAGGACTGCCGCATACTGGATGTTTTTCCCTTTTCACACCATTCTTTGTAAACCCTAGAAATGGTTGTGCGTGAAAATCCCAGTAACTGAGCAGATTGTGAAATACTTAGACCGGCCCATCTGGCACCAACAACCATGCCAAGTTCAAAATTGCTTAAATCACCTTTCTTTCCCATTCTGACATTCAGTTTGGAGTTCAGGAGATTGTCTTGTGATTGGTTGATTACATAATTGCATTAATGAGAAAATTTAACAGGTGTTCCTAATAATCCTTTAGGTGGGTGTATTTACTAATACTCTCAACTATGTGGCATGAAACTTGATAAAAACTTTATGTACAATATGCAGTATTATTTAATGAGGACATACAGTAAAATCCACCAAACTGTAGAAATGACCCATCCCATGAGGCCTCAGGAGAGGATTTGTAAATGGCAATGAAGCGACTGGCTGCAAGTCACATGACAGTGATAACATAGCAGATGTAGTTCATCTGGATTTCATTCATACTAAACACGTTCATACTTTGTAAAACAAGTTTCCTCAAATCCAGCCCTGGAGGGCCACTGTCCTGCAGAATTTAGCTCAAACCATGATCAAACTCACTTCTGCAGTTTTTCTAGTAACTCTGGAGTCATTGAATAGCTTGTTCAGTTGTGTTTGGTTGGAACTAAACGCTGCAAGGCAGTGGCCTGTTTGTATTCATTTTAAGAAATACTGAATCTGTTTTTGTGCAAGTGAGATGAGTAAATGCTTACTACAATAATCATCATGTTATCCACACAACGCCTCTGCTGCACCTTACTTCTGATTTCTCAGTCAATAAATGGAAAAACAAAGTAACTTGCTTTACTTATTTGAAAAAGAAACTCAGACATTGTGTGGTAAATGTAAAAGTTATGTGCTACTTTACTAGTTACTTGAAAAAAGTAATCTGATTACATAACTCACGTTACTTGAAATGCGTTACCCCAACACTGTGTAGAACATATTGTTTTTTGTATCGGACGCAAAGAAATTATTTATTTAAAAAAAGTACCTACTTAGTGTTTATGCGATGTCGGATTGCGGCCTAGATCTTAGTTGCAGTGATGTAATGCAGAAAGTTTGCTCCTTTTAAACAGGAACTGGAGCACATTATCTCTCATATGATGCATGTTGCCGAGTATCTGGAGTGGGACGTCACAGAACTGAAGCCGGTAAGATTAACTTGAATTTGAACCTGGTCAGAATTTTAACATATTTTTCTGATTATAAACTTTTCTTTTTTGGTTGTGGGGTGTAGATTTTGGAGGAAATGATGCTGGAGATTGACTATGACCATGATGGGATGGTTTCTCTTGAAGAGTGGGTCCAGGGTGGCTTGACCACCATTCCTCTGCTAGTGCTGCTCGGACTTGAAAATGTGATTACCAATTTAGCTTTATGTATCTATATGTGTTTGTCCAACTACACACTAGTCCATCCATCCATCCATCCATCCATCCATCCATCCATCCATCCATCCATCCATCCATCCATCCATCCATCCATCCATCCATCCATCCATCCATCCATCCATCCATCCATCCATCCATCCATCCATCCATCCATCCATCCATCCATCCATCCATCCATCCATCCATCCATCCATCCATCCATCCATCCATCCATCCATCCATCCATCCATCCATCCATCCAAGCCAGATGTTGATAAATTGATTTTACACTCTCCTTGCCCACTAGATGGAGTCCTCCACTCATTTTAAATGCCTTCACAGCTGCATTAGTGGTCTGGTGTCTGATATATTTGGCATAACCTCCAAATTGTTAGATATTCATATTTGACACTTTTTAAGACATATTCCTTGCAACTTTTGAGTTGTCCCTGTAGGATTCCAGAATCGCTTTTATGTGAATGTTGTAATGTTTTTCATTATAGTTGTATTGTCAAGTCCTCATAGCTGTCTTATTCTCACTCTCTCTGTTTTGCAGAATGTAAAGGATGACGGGCAGCATGTATGGAGACTGAAGCACTTTTGTAAACCTGCATATTGTAACCTGTGTCTGAATATGTTGATTGGATTGGGAAAGCAAGGCCTGTGCTGTTCCTGTTAGTGCACCAGAACTTACAACATTTATTACATTATTCACTAAATGATTCTGTAATTTTTTTTGGCTTATTCTATAAGTACAAATAGAAAAATACAAGTAAAAATCATGTGATTACTTTAATTTGGAATAGAATTAAGCTAGTGTATTAAAAATCTTGTCTTTAAACAAATGCAATCAAATAATTGAAGATGGATGTGAGATAATACCACATTTACTATAGTATGTGTATGTATATATGCATTTAATTTGTGTTTATTTTTGTACTTTCGTAAGCTAGATATTATTTAAATAAATAATGTATTAAACTAAACTAAATATGCTTGATATTAAATAAGCAATTATAAAATAAATGTTAATACATAATTAAAATATTACAAATTATATCAATTCAGAGACTAGAAACCAGCAACAAATCATCAAAACAATTTTACATTAGTTTGTGAATGAATTTTCTGTCTGTCTGGTTCATAGTCTGTAAGTACACCGTTCACGAGAGATGTGTGGCTCGAGCCCCCCCGTCCTGCATCAAAACATACGTCAAATCCAAGAAAAACACAGAGGTGCGTCGAATTGTAGTGTTTAAAAACCAGCACGCTTGGATCACCAGTGTTTCACGGGGCTTAGACCAAGGGCTTCTTTTCAGCTAATGAAATTAGAAAGAAATTCTCTCTGTAAGCATTGCTAATTACTTGATTAACCTGGTTTAAACAGAGACCCAAATATACTAATGATGATTCTTAATCAAAGCACATGCTCCTTTGTCTGTATTTTCTTTCTTATATAACATGTATATGATAAAAGGCTTTTTTCTGATAGATTATGCTTCATTTCTGGGTTGAGGGAAACTGTCCAAGCAAGTGTGATAAATGTCACAAAACCATCAAGTGTTACCAGGGTCTTACGGGCCTTCATTGTGTCTGGTGCCAGATTACTGTGAGTTTATCACTTCCTTTCTCATTACAAATAATTATTACAGTTTTTATGCTTTTGAAAATATTATTAGGGACCATGTGTGAATAAAGTTTTTAAAGGCATGTAATCCAATTGTTAAAGTACATATATATTTGATAAATTCAACATATAGGCATGTATAGTAACATAAGTATGTATGTAAAATGATATGTCGTATGTGTTTTAAAGTTATGTTCTCCTTTTGCAGCTACACAACAAGTGCGCTTCCCACGTCAAACCCGAATGTGACTGCGGATCACTGAGAGATCACATACTTCCTCCTAAACACTATATGCCCTGTTGTACTGGTAATATCTCATATTACTTCTCATATGTTATTTTTGGAATCAGTGCTTAAATAAAGATCAGCTCTTTTAGACCTTTACTTGTGACCTTTAACTGCAGGAGAGGCAGTCTACTGTGAGAAAAGACTCCAGCCAATCAGGAGGCCGGGGGAAAATACAAAGGACCAATTCTGTGTCAGTGGATGGACAGGGGCTACAGGTGAATGACACACTGTCACACGTGCAGTACAGTGGGATGTTTCTAAAAGCAGGATGTCCATTTCCTGCAGATCGAATCAAACACTATGAAGTGTCTGAGAAGTTGACATGTTCTGTGGTAACATGCTGTACTGCATCGAAAACATTTAATTTAGCTATTTAATTTATAATTTATTATGTATGCGCCTTATACAATCAGAAATTAATTAGGAACATTTTGTACTTTTAAAAATGAATTGACACACCAGTTAAAATGAACAAGAACCCTAGTGAAAACGAAATATACTAAAATGTATTAAAAATACATTTATTTTATGTTAAGTAAACTACAAATACATTTACATATGTATAAATTGTTATACTTAAAGTCTGCTAAATTGGAGCAACTAATTACTAACTGTACTTAATTCACTTTAGATATCCAGAAATAGTGCTGAAGTCCAACTAAAGATATGTTTAAGTGTATTTGATTGTGCTAAAGTGGATACACTTTAAATTTCTTGCATTTACAGACATATTATTGATATTATACAGATTATACAATGATATTATATCATACTAGCCTTACTAATAGTGATATTAAAGCACATTTTAGGCTTAATATTAAGAAATGTGCATTGTGCAATAAAGTAGTACTCCAAATAAAGTTTAATTATAATATCTCAGTATTATAATATTCGCAAAGGTTATGTCAGTAAATATGTAAATGGATTTGTAGTATACTTAGTATGAAATAAATATTTTTTAAATTCATTTTATTATAGGGAAGACAAAAAGGCAATAAAAAAATGAGATTTTAACTAAGGATGCACTTATATTAAACATTTTATTTTATGTATTTTTATGTATTATTAATTATTTTTAATTATTTGATATGTCTGATATTCAACTGGATAAATGACAAATATTCAAATACTGTGCTGTTTTGTCTAAATAAATAAAAATTAAACAGTAACAACTAAAATCAGTCGTTTTAAATGCTATAAGTGAATTTAGGCATTATAGTGCGTTATAATACACAGTATAAAAACTGTGTTTTTCAAAAATGTATATTCATTTTGGGATTTGCTAAAGATTACATTTATTACATATCCAGTAAATTTGAAAAATTATTTAAAAACTGATGTGATATGCCACAAGTATATGATATATTATTGTGCATTGTTCATCCCTAATGAAACTGAAATATAAGTATATAATTAAAAAAAGTTCATTATTATAACGTGGACCCACTTTATATTTGATGAAACATAGAAACCTACCCATACCATCAAACCTGTGCCTAACCATATCCATATACCTCCTGATATCAGCAAAAGTGTTTTGCTATACAATATGAATACACTAAGTACAGTATACTTAATAATGAATTTTTTTTTTTTTTTTACATAAGTACACTGTAGTTGAAGACACCTAATATAAAATGACCCATAATGTTAATGAACTTCTTGATTGAAGAATCATCAACAGTTTCGGCCAAACACTTTGTGCAAGCTAGTTAGCATTCATAGATCATAACTTGGTTGAGGCAACAGTTAGGCTGCAGTGACCCGCTGTGACTGGGCATTGTCTGAGCTTAGTAATGACAGAACGAAAAAAGACGAATCATGTCCTGGGTCATCAATCTTGGCTGGCGGCGGCTAACCAGTGTAATAATCAGGATTATTATTTATAATTAGAGGAAGTAATGGATCACTCGTCGCCGGACGGGCGGCTCATTAATTCACCTGGGCCTGCTGGGATTGTTTCGATGGGTTCTGTTTTAAGCGCTTCATCTGTGTCACTGTCCACCGGAAGACGACTCACACTCTCTGGATTAGTTTGTGCGTGCATCGTCCGCTCCAAAACCCCACAATCATCATGCATCCATGCAGAAAAGTGACTCATGGTCAAAGACCGTCATTAATGACTAAATATGGAGCTGATTACTGAGGTTTACTAGATGCGTCTCATGACGTGGGTTTTCGTGGCTTGTGGTACATTTTAAGATTTTTGTAATGGAAGAGTTTATGTTATACTTTTAGTTATGCTTTATGTAGTCTCTTTTTATAATTATGAGAAAAGGAAGAGAAATGTTAAGCTACAACACTTGTAAAACAAGCTTTGTAGAAAAGACATGTTAATAATGTTGCATTTTGTCTGGCGTATGCATATCCGTAATACATTTAAATTTGTGGACTTAAGGACGTTTTGTGTAATAAACAAAATGGTATAGTCTTAAGTCAGTAAAATTTGTGTCATGAAGGACAACAGCTGATTTAAAAGCTAAATCCACTTAAAAAAGGATATGTAATAATGCTTTTTATCACTATATTTTGTAGATTATGTCAGCTGAAGGAACTCATCCACTGTTGGTATTCGTCAACCCTAAAAGTGGAGAAAAACAAGGTGAACGGTGCGAACTGTAAAAGACGCCACAGTATTTTCATATAGCTCTTCAATTGTCTTGAGTCAATCTGCATCATTTATCAGTCACTAGCAGTTAGTTTTGACACAAAATGTGTTGCCTCGGTCGAATGAGCTCAATGAATTTTCTGATTTTCATCAGTTTTTTGATGGAACTTCTTTGAGTTTCAATTCTATTTCTGGTAACTTAAATGATGATCTAATGATCTAATCAAATCAGTTCCAATTCAAAATCCATTTTTTTGGCGTCTTAAAGATCCTCATTTCCTCTTGATGGACCACATTGAATGAGATGGCCATGATGTCAAATATTTTTTAGTACAGTTTATCCGTTTTATTAGGTGGTGACCAAATCCTTAGTTTCTATTCAAATCCAACCACAAACATCTAATTTGATAATTCACTGTAAACATATCCTGTGAAATGTATAGTAAAAAAAATACCCAGTTTTGGTATTATGGTATAGCATTTTGGTGCCTGTACATTGTAGAACTTAAAACATTGTATTTCATTAAGTTCTATGATGTTAATACAGCACCAGTCTAATTGAACTATTAAAATCTGCTGTGTACCTGCACTGATAACCACCTTACCTATACAGGTGTAAAATAAAAGCAGCTCAATGATTCATTAACTAAATAACTGTGCATTCATCAAAAACACCCTTGTGTACATTAGTGATAACAAAAATAAGAAGAAACAAAAATATTGAAATAAAGTTTAGTCATATTGGGGAACGTCCTTTAACTGTTTTTGCCATAGTTTTACTTCTAACATAAATTTGACCGTATTTTATTGTAAAATTTCATATAATGTCTTGCAATTGCTTTGCCATAAACGGTACTGTAAGGCAACTTTCAGTTAACCGATTAACAGGTTTTTACTGTAGCAATTTTTTAGTTATAATTTTTTATCGTTTTTCCTGCAAAAAATTTAACATTTTTAATAGTGTGGGACCAGTTTATTGAAGATCAGCTTCACCAAATGTTGAAGTCTGCACAAAATGGAAGTTGTGATAGTCTTTTCTTCCCTATTGTGACATATATCTGAGTGAAATGGCTTCTCAAACAAGAAACAATGTAGGGCGGGACTTCATTTTGTCCTTTGGGAATTGATTGGATCATTGATTGATTGGATGGTGATGGCTTGCTATTGGTCGATCTCATGTGAGTGACAGGTTTCCCAGATATATATCTGCCAGTAAACACGTCATCTGAGAAGAGATGTCATTGCAAGAGGGAGGGGAACTTTAAAAATTAGGAGGGTACATGAATAAAATAAAAAAGATGTACACAGATAAAACATTTATAATAAATGCTGCAATATTCCCTAAAATAATAAGATTTGTCCATTTTGATTTCATATGCGGCTTTAAAACAAAAGTGATATTTAATGTCATTTTTTATTAATTGATTTGTTCATACCATTTGTCCTATCTAGGATCTTCCGAAAGTTCCAGTACCTCCTGAACCCTCGTCAAGTCTACAACCTGGCCAAGAACGGGCCTATGCCTGGGTAAGTGACAGTTCTCCAAAGAAGGTTTTGTCTTATTATTCTAACAGAAGCGTAATGCTCCCTGCTGTCTAGCTCTTAGGGAAACAAATTGTTGTGGCACATTCTCAGTTTATAATCATAAATAAGAGTTGCAATAACCCGACATTAACAATATATTGTATATGCAGACACTGCTTGATGGTAATATGCACTAATTCATGCATGACAATCTCTCTCTCTCTCTGTGTCTTCGCTGTAAATGTAGACATTATTAAAGGGTTATATCCACCATCACAAACACTGCAGTGTACAAAGCCAGGCTGTGGAAGTGTCCAGTGCTGACAGTCAGCTGGTAATAATAGATTCATGTTAGTGTTAGTGTGTTGCTGCTCTCAGGGCCTTGTGTGATCACGCATACCATCGGTGGTGTCAATCAAATGCACGTAACCATGAGGCTCTGTCATCACTGACTGAATTTGTTATTAGTATGCCAGCGACGTGGTCACTTTTGACTTAAGTGCTCAGCCGTGAGGGTTGTGACAATATTCATTGATACTATATTTTGAAAATGAAATGTTAAAGAGCAATAAAGACAGTGGAGATGTTATTGTGGGATGTTGCCATGGAAATGAACTTTGGCTGAATATTTGGGTAGACAGAAAATCGATTCCATTCACCGTTCGAGCCAATTTTTGCAAATCCAGAACAAAGAAATTTAATTTGGTTCAGTTAGTGATTTGATTCTGTATTTTTAAAATGCATCTAAAGGATTTCTTAAATAGGCAAATTACTTAAGATATTTCTCATATGCTAATAAAGATAAGAAAAAAGCAATATCAACTATTGTAACTAGTTTAATTTAATACACTACACTTTATAAGTTTGGGGATAAGTAAGCTTTTTTTAATGAATTTAATATTTTTGTACAAGTTATGCATTAAATAAGTGTAGTGACACTAATTTAAAGTAGTCACAGTTAAAGTAGTGACAGTAAAGTCATTTATAATGTTACAACATATTTATATTTCAAATAAATGCAGTTATTTTTAACTTTATATTCATCAAAGAATTCTGAAAAAAAAGGATCATGTTTTCTACAAAAATGAGACTGAAATTGTAGCTTTGATCACAGGAATAAATCACATTTTGAAATATAATGAAATAGAAAACAGTTATTTTAAAACAGTGTTATAATTTTTCAAAATATTACTGATTTTACTGTTTTTTTTTCTGTAAATGCAGCCTTGGTGAGCATGAGCGACTTCTTTCAAAATTCCCTATTAATTTGTTTTTTTACATTTTAAATGAGTGGCAAAAATGAATTATTCATGGTTAAAAAAAAAAAAAAACATATTTCAAGATCAATGCATATGAGTTGTCACACTTTGGATATTTCTTACTGTAGGATTATTTTTCAATGGTTGATTTCTTTATAAATGCACCCCACTGAGCGATCCTCTCCAGAAACCATTTAGTGACCTTGTCAGACAATTTTCTTTTGAAACTATTGATTATGGTGTTTGAAGTCCTACTGACTAGGTCAGGTGTAGCCCGTGTATAGACGTTTCTCTGCTGGTGGAAAAGATAGATTTTGACATTATGCATTCACGGTCACATCTGTTGAAATAACACATGAACTTGTTGTAGTCACGTGATGAGAATGTGACATTGCTTTGTCAAGGTGACAAGGTGTAACTCTGGGTTGTTCTGTCAATTACAGGCCTGGCTAATACAATTAGAGTAAATTGAGTGTTTGTTTCTTCATACTCAAACATCCTCAAAAGTTGCTTTTCATGCGATTGGTCGTCTGTTTTTGCTGTCTAATATGATTTGCCAAGCCTGCATGTCCCAATAAGTAAAGTAATTGAGAGTCTTATATTATGGTATTATTGTGAAGGAACGGAAGACGTTGTAATGAACAGATCTGATTAGCTTCTGAACAGGCTTGGCTTTCGAAAAGATGACATTGCATTGGTTATTTAAACAAAAGATTTGTTCATAAAGGTCCAATATGGTGGGAAAACGATTAGATGTAGATTTTCCTGTAGATTTTACATGTATACTTTCATAAAATATCAAATGTATTATTCTTTTGTGGTAATATATTAATATATCTAAAAATTTGTAATCTTAAATCTTTTACTAAGTTAATTTATATACAGTACTGAACAGTTGTAGAAGTAGAAAGTTGTGGTTAAATATTTTTATTGAAATATTCTTTATTTCAGCTTAAATTTCTTTCGAGATGTTCCAGATTTCAGAGTCTTGGCCTGTGGTGGAGATGGTACTGTTGGATGGATTCTTGATGTAATAGGTGAGTTCAGATGATGTGGAAAATGAAACCCAAAACGCACTAATTTTTCAACTTAAAAGTTGTGTAAGTCAGGTGTTTTCAAACTTTATGATGCCAAGGACCCCCAAATATGATGAACCTTTATGAGGGACCCCCTTCCTAAAATTCATCTATTTTTATTTATGAAAAAACATTTAAACTGTTAGATAATATTAAGTGTGACATTGTAAATACCACATATTGTTTCCCAACATAAATTGGCTATACTTTATGTTGGATGTATAAACCTGAAGAAGAACATTTTCAATTAAAAATGATTTGTATAAGCAACTTTCACCATAAATGTATGTAATCAGCTTACGAACTGCGTTAAGAACTCTTACAACCCCAGTGAGCAACATAAAGGACTATAGTGAGAAAAACTCACTCGAAAGATACAAAGCATACATATAAATGTAATAAATACAATGGGTCAATCTTGGGTCAAAATAGAAATGAAACAGTTAGAGTAGACTTTATCCATTTTTTCTTTGTCTTTTTATACTCTGACAGGTTTTTGCTTCACAGACAGCGCACCAGTAAAAATTGTAGTTCTTTTTTGCGTCTTATTGCACTCGAATGGTTTAATAGCACTTGAATGATAGCGTGATCATTTACTGTAGCATAGCCGAAGGATGACAGAAGAAAACTACATATCCATGTTTAATAAAACCAGCAAGCTAAAGTAAACTTCATAACGTAACGACATCTTAAGGAAATGCTGCAAAAAAGGCTTTTCTTGTTGTTTCAGAGGTTCTTTTATACAGAAGTGATTTTGTGTCATATTTTGTACAAAAACATGTAAGCTCAGAGCATGTAAGACTAGATTGCGTTCCCAGATGAATGTTATATATATATATATATATATATATATATATATATATATATATATATATATATATATATATATTTATATCATCTTATATATATATATATATATATATATATATAATAATAATACATTTTATTTCTAAAGCACTTTACATTTTAATCAGAAACAAAGACAAAGTAATAGACTGGATGCTTTCAGAGGACTGTATTGATAGTGTATGAAAAGAACCATTGTATTTTTTGTATTTCATAATACATGCATATATACATACACTTGCAGTATTCACATACATATATACTCTAGTTTGAATATACAGTATATATAGTATGTATGTGTTTGTGTGTATAAATAGTAACTAGCCACTCAGCATCAAATTTTTCCAACAATAAAATTGGAAATAACAGTTTATTGCCTAGGAGGACAAGACATTTTAACACTATTTTGAAGAAATATTTTATTTTATTCGGCTAAAAGTCACAAAATGTTTTGAAATGTTTGAACTAATTTATGGCTGTCACTAATGATTATTTTTGTAACTGAGAAATCAGTCAATTATTTTGATGATTAATCACGTCATCGGATAATATTTTATAATTCGGATAATATGTAGTTTTAGTGAACTTAAAACAATCTTCACAATCTTTGTCCAGATAGAAGGGATGGTTTACCCAGACTGGTGTGAACGAGAGGCGCCGTAAGAATCAAGTTCTTGAATCAAGTTCTTGAATCTTTCATATATCATGGTTTAACATGGTTGTTATATTCCATCAGCTGGTGGCCAGAAGTAGTTCATTATGCCAGCCACATGGACTCCACGTACGTCTTTAACTAGCAACCTCAGAGGCAATATGCAGAATAAGAGAAGAAGTTGGCACCAAACAATCATCCGTGACATTACTAGGAAGATCAAGACCACTGGTGACGTAATGTAATGTTAGACAGCTAGAAAAAGCCGTTGGCCGGTTAGCGCTACCAGCTGTTAACAACCGAGTGAAGTCATCTGAGACGATAAAATCCATGCAACAGTCCCAATTATATCTCTGACTGATTTGACTGGTTAGGGTCATAAAAAAAATAAAAAAACTCTAAATCTAACGTTACATTTAACTTGATTCGGGTGGAGAAGCGGCGAACAGACAACGCCAGCGTCCTCTCCCCCTCGTTGCTAGGCAACCTGATATATAATATATATATACAGGTCCTTCTCAAAAAATTTGCATATTGTAATAAAAGTTCATTATTTTCCATAATGTAATGATAAAAATTAAACTTTCATATATTTTAGATTCATTGCACACCAACTGAAATATTTCAGGTCTTTTATTGTTTTAATACTGATGATTTTGGCATACAGCTCATGAAAACCCAAAATTCCTATCTCAAAAATTAGCATATTTCATCCGACCAATAAAAGAAAAGTGTTTTTAATACAAAAAAAGTCAACCTTCAAATAATTATGTTCAGTTATGCACTCAATACTTGGTCGGGAATCCTTTTGCAGAAATGACTGCTTCAATGCGGCGTGGCATGGAGGCAATCAGCCTGTGGCACTGCTGAGGTGTTATGGAGGCCCAGGATGCTTCGATAGCGGCCTTAAGCTCATCCAGAGTGTTGGGTCTTGCCCTCTCAACTTTCTCTTCACAATATCCCACAGATTCTCTATGGGGTTCAGGTCAGAGAGTTGGCAGGCCAATTGAGCACAGTAATACCATGGTCAGTAAACCATTTACCAGTGGTTTTGGCACTGTGAGCAGGTGCCAGGTCGTGCTGAAAAACGAAATCTTCATCTCCATAAAGCTTTTCAGCAGATGGAAGCATGAAGTACTCCAAAATCTCCTGATAGCTAGCTGCATTGACCCTGCCCTTGATAAAACACAGTGGACCAACACCAGCAGCTGACAAGGCACCCCAGACCATCACTGACTGTGGGTACTTGACACTGGACTTCAGGCATTTTGGCATTTCCTTCTCCCCAGTCTTCCTCCAGACTCTGGCACCTTGATTTCCCAATGACATGCAAAATTTGAGAGACAGTCCAGTGCTGCTTCTCTGTAACCCAGGTCAGGCGCTTCTGCCGCTGTTTCTGGTTCAAAAGTGGCTTGACCTGGGGAATGCGGCACCTGTAGCCCTTTTCCTGCACACGCCTGTGCACGGCGGCTCTGGATGTTTCTACTCCAGACTCAGTCCACTGCTTCCACAGGTCCCCCAAGGTCTGGAATCGGTCCTTCTCCACAATCTTCCTCAGGGTCCGGTCACCTCTTCTCGTTGTGCAGCGTTTTTTGCCACACTTTTTCCTTCCCACAGACTTCCCACTGAGGTGCCTTGATACAGCACTCTGGGAACAGCCTATTCGTTCAGAAATGTCTTTCTGTGTCTTACCCTCTCGCTTGAGGGTGTCAATGATGGCCTTCTGGACAGCAGTCAGGTTGGCAGTCTTACCCATGATTGCGGTTTTGAGTAATGAACCAGGCTGGGAGTTTTTAAAAGCCTCAGGAATCTTTTTCAGGTGTTTAGAGTTAATTAGTTGATTCAGATGATTAGGTTAATAGCTCGTTTAGAGAACCTTTTCATGATATGCTAATTTTTTGAAATAGGAATTTTGGGTTTTCATGAGCTGTATGCCAAAATCATCAGTATTAAAAGAATATTGGTGTGCAATGAATCTAGAATATATGAAAGTTAAATTTGTATCATTACATTATGGAAAATAATGAACTTTTATCACAATATGCAAATTATTTGAAGGACCTGTATATATCTGTTCTGTAGGAGTTTTTCCTATCTGAAGTGCTGTTTTTTTCATAGACAAAGCCAACTTTGAACAGAATCCTCCTGTGTGTCTACTTCCTCTCGGCACAGGAAATGACCTTGCAAGGTGTCTGCGCTGGGGTGGAGGTAATTTAAGTCTTTTCAATATTTGAATTTGCTGCACGAATGAAAATTTGTGGGAATCCTTAAACCTATATTCACGCTGTAGATTGATGAGCTAATCAGCTCTTGGTTCATATATTATCAGTGTAGTATTTTCACACATTCATGACTAATTAGTTAAAAATATGACTATTATGTCAGTTCCTTGTCTATAGATAGCTGGTGCTCAATGGAGCCAACCCCTAATTTGTAATGTGACCTTTGGGTTTCAGGCTACAATGGAGAAAGTTTTGCAGATTCACAAGGACATTGAGAACAGTACTGAAGTGATGTTGGACAGGTGGAAGATTGACATCATTCCTCTAGATAAAGATGAAGGAGGAGATCCTATCCCATACTGCGTCGTGAACAATTACTTCTCTATTGGCGTGGTGAGTCTGAACAATTAAAGCTGCATTTGAGTATGTAGAGACCCCTGTGATCCTTAACAATCAGCATACTTGTGCTGTTTTCCTCCCAATAAACGAAGAGAGACTCACTTTATACACGTCTGACCAGTCTGCTGGTCTAGTCCATTAACCATGATACAGTATGTGATGACTGTGAGTAGAGTTTATGAATGAAGAAGTGAATAAGGCCCCTAAGTAATAAGACTAAATGAGCTAATCAAGAGGGCTGAGTGCTTTTTGAAATGCCAAGAGCATCTATTACATTAACAAAGCCATCTCTCATCACTGCGGTGAGGAGCAAAGCTTGCCAATTGACAATGAAATATGCCATAGACGTTACACGGCTCTCGTCTTACCGAACACGATCCAACACGTCGTGTGTTGATGCATCTTGGGCCGTCTGAAATCTAATGATGCTTATTACAGCGACCGCATGTCAGCCATTATCCAGAAATGTCAAGGGAAATACGGTAATTGACATTTACAGGTTTGACAGTTCTGTTTTATTTTAGATTTGTACACATCTTAAAAACAAGAAATTGTAATGAGGGAGGCATGCTTGGACAAATGTTAGTCAATGTCATTGAATGTCATTTCATAAATCAGTATTTGGTCCAGTGTTCACATTCACATAAAGCAAGTCTGAGAGACAGACAGATAGACAGACAGACAGATAGACAGATAGACAGATAGATAGATAGATAGATAGATAGATAGATAGATAGATAGATAGATAGATAGATAGATAGATAGATAGATAGATAGATAGATAGATAGATAGATAGATAGATAGATAGATATAGATTCAGCTACAGTATAGTCTGTACTGTTATTGAAATTAAAATTTCAATGCGTTGACAAATTTAGTTGTTTATTTGGATTAAAGAGAAGTGCAAATCTCAGTGGGATCAAGTGATATTTTTTCTAACACATTTTACATGAAAACACAATTTCTTTTTGAAAACAACTGAAAACCAATAGAGATTACAGAGCAAGTCGTGCTTATAATTACTTTGCAGATTATACAAATGAAAAACAATGTCTTCCGTAATTATGTATGAACTCTAGGAACTAAACAGCCAACAAATGCAGCTGTTGCCAGACAAGATGGTGCAAGAACATTTTAACAGATAGGGGTAATTTAAGACATTTACAACAAAACACAAAAGGGTATAATAGTATCTGAACAATTTCTTTAACTTTATAAGTTACCAAATTTCAGCAACACTTTAGTTAATGGTTCATTAATCTCACTATTACTAGGTTTTTGGCTGTTTATTAGTACTTATAAAGCACATATTAATGCCTTCTTCTGCATGACCATATTCTACATCCCTTAATTATACCCAATAGCTAAACTTAACAACTACCTTACCAACTTAATAAGCAATAATTATGAATTTATTCAAGCAAAAGTCATAGTTAATAGTGAGAACTGGACCCTAATGTCAAATTTAAATCCAAAGACTAACAAGGTTGGTATAAGAATGTCTGTCATCTGCAATGCATCAACAAAAACTCTCTCAAATCAAAGCTGTTCTTCATATTAACGCTTGTCTCGTTGACTGATCACCCTGTCAAGTGATATTTTGGGTAATTAGGTACCATTTAAATACCAAAGTTGAAATATCCCTCTCTGTTAGACAGGGGGTGTTATCATTTCGGTCAGAGCCAGAAGCTAGAGACAGTCCCTAATCACACAGGATCGCCTAAGATAATGTAGTCTGTTTCCTAATGACCCTGCGCTCATGTCAAAGTCATTACTCTCCCAGTGAAGGCACATCATCTGCCTGGACAAGCCGTAATTGGACTAAATGGTGAACTATGAGAGAACATTACACATGTCCCTTTATTAATTTGGTCACGAGAGTTTTGCAGTGGTAATTATCGGGGAGGGGTGGACAACGGCAGATGAAAGATAGCATGTGACTGACTGCTGCAACTTCAACTTTAGAGTCAATGAAAGGAAATCTGGTCTCTCCTTCATGGACGCCGGATACGATGACGTCTCTGAAAGCTCCAGAGCCAGGCCGAGGGGAGACCATGCCTTTGCTCTCATGTTTTTATATATTGTGCAGTTTGTAAGAAAAGAGCAATACAATCTTTTAGATACACCTGTCATTTTACCTTTCTTCTTGTTCTGCGTTGAAGAAAACGGAGCCTGTTGGGACCCCGGGCCTCCCTTTGCTCTGCAACTAACAGCGGATTTAAAAGATGTCAACAGTAAAGGAATTGATTTTTTTTGGCTTCCACTAAAAAATGTTCAGCAGTGAGCTAGCAGGGGGTCTTCTGTGTGGAGGTGGTTTCATTGGAAGGGCTGGATTCACAAATGGTCTTAAGAGTGTGTTTGGGTCTTGGGGGGAAAGAGAGGGAGGTACAGGAGAAAGTTTCTGCAAGTTTGTTTTTTTTAATCTCTGAGCACACCCAAGTTCACTCACACTTTTGTATTTTGTACAGTGATCTTCCTTCATACATTTAAGTATCATTAGCTATGTTCACATCGACTCCTAACATGAACACTGAATGAAGTGATTGGGCTGATGTGCACATTTATATGTCATAAGCTTCAAATCAGAATTGATCTTTGGACATGCGTCACTGCTCAAATATACAGATTAAAAATATACCGAAAGAAATCTTAGAATGACACGAGTCATTGATTAAGTTATATTCAACAACAACAGCTCGCTCTGTGCGTCATACATACATCATGCGCAGAACTTTCCAGTTTCAAATCTCAATCCATGTATTAAAAACCTCAGTGACTGTCACACATCTTCTAATTTTACTTTAGTGGAAAATATATTGGCAGATATTGAGGTAGGGAGCCAAATATTTTTTTATTTATTTTTCATTTTTTACTCAAGAACATGAGACATTTTAGCCTTTACTCACCAAAGCAAAAATACAAGGTCTAAACTGGTAAAGTAAGACGTTTCTGTATTTAATGTTTATTCAGTTTTCCTGTATGTTGTGCTATATCACTTTTCACTTCAACGTTTTGTTTAACTGGCTAATCATCAGGAAATGTCCCACTTTTAATTTGTAAAAAAGTGGCTTAATAATGGCAAATAATGGGATATGGAAACACATTTGTTGAATAAATTCTGATGTAGCGAACAATAAATTCGCTGATGGTGTTTTATTCATTGTTGGTTACTAGGTTACCAATACCATTGTCATCCGCTTGAACAACTTGATGAAAATGCATTTGTTTTGTTTTTGTTTGTTTGTTTTTTTTGTTTGTTTGTTCACGTTTGTATGGAAACCCATTAATTATATTCTTAACCCTTTCAGCACATTTAGGTATACATCCTGTAAGTAGCCACACTGAATCATAATGTTTTTTGTTCTGATTATGGGTAATCTGTGGAATTCTGCTAAATAAAATCTGCATCTCTTCTATATGGTGTATAAAGTGTCATGTTTGTCTTTCCTCTTCTTTTTGTCCTTACAAATAATCAGGCCTTCAGAATCTACATTTCTTAATCAGGACATATAGTCAGTTTACATTCCAACCACCATCTCTATACATCACCATAGCAACAAAACATTTACAGTACACAAAGTACATGCATAGCGCATGCAAGTGCCTCTGAACCTCTAACCCGCAGATGTCAGAGTGGAAGAGTATCTGCGGCAGGCGCCAGCAGAGCTCCAGCATCCTGTATATGTGTGTGATTAATTAGCCAAACCACGTGTTCAGTTCTCTTGTCAATACTCATCATCGTTGGCTAGAACCCTAGCAAAGAATCGCAAACACCTTATCTGTTAACACACATACATATTCATGGAGCCCAAACCTGTTTCCAGTCATGTGGAAGGGCGACCAGGCCCGTAATTGGTTCTCTGTGTGGGGAAAGGATTTTAGTTTTTTTTTTTTTTTTTTTTCAGATTTTTGTCGGGTTTTAAAATACATTCATCTGGTTTTAAAATAAACACGTCTATGTCTGCGACGTCTCTGACGTGGGGCTTTTGTTTATAGCTAATGGCCCATGATAAAACCATCATGAAACCATTCAATACAATCCTCAATCTGTTGTCTTTTCATCTTCACACAGCTGTTTTGTCAAATTCAAGATTTTAAGACCCAGATGCACCGCGGATGATGAGGGAATCTGACACACGAGTTTAATATGTCAAAGGCCCCTAACGAAGTATTGTCAGAAGAAACATTGATGACGGTATATCGGTGTGCTTAAAAAACTGATGTGATTTGCATTTTTCTCCTTTTGTAGGATGCATCCATCGCTCATCGATTCCACATTATGAGAGAGAAACATCCAGAAAGGTTTAACAGCAGGTACCGCTCTTTCTCTATCTCTGTGCTAACACCAAACACTTCACCAACACTGCATCTTAACTCCCACTGTTTTGGCTGTCATCTCGATCTGTAAGCTCGCCAGTGTGTCTGCTGGGTTTGCAGTCAGTTAATGCCCTGATAAATCTCCTTCCCCCCTCAGGTGTGTCTTTCAGACTCCTGCCATGCTTGCCTAAAATTAGATGAAGATGTGTGATTATATTATGGATCTCAAAATCTGATCTTGAGCAGAATAATCTGAAAGAAGAATGTTTTTGACATAATACTAGAAGTTAATATGTACTTAAGTTTTTAATGGTGTTTGTATGTCTATGTGGTTTTTAATAGGGTTTAAGATGAGCCATGTGCAAATTCATAAGTCAACACCATTGAGTATTTTCTCCTTAAAAGTCCAGTGAAAAAAAAAGATCTTAACACTGTTTGAAATCACTGGTGTTTCTGACTTCACAAACTACTAGTCTAAAGAGAAGCCAGGTTATCTCGGCATAACTTTCTGTTGATATGAAAAATTGGGTACATTTTGCAATTTAGCAGGTCAATTATATTTGTGACCCTGGACCACAAAAGCAGTCATGAGTAGCACGGGTATGTTTGTGGCAAAAGCCAACAATACATTGTAAAGATCAAAATGATCTTTTATGCCAACAATCATTAGGATATTAATGAAAGTTCATGTGCCATGAAGATATTTAGTAAATTTTCTACCGTAAATATATAAAATAATTATTATCAGGAGTAATATCCATTGCTAAAGACTTCATTTGGCGATTTTTTTTTTGCACCCTCAGATTCCAGATTTTAAAATAGTCCTAACAAACCATGCACCAATGGAAAGCTTATTTATTTAGCTTTCAGATGATCCAGGGTTACATATATGATGTATATGTTATGATGAACTATATGTCTTTCTCCACTGACATTCTAAGTTGTTCAAAGCGTTTGAAAGGATACTGATTTTTAGAAGGCAGAGAGTTTGGTAACGTAGTCAAGCAAAACGCTAATCATATTAATTACCGTTTTGTGTTCAACATTGCAGAGAGCGATACCATTGTGCAGCGTTTAGTACAGTAACTTGAGTAAAAATTGAGCGAGTGGGTCTCTGAGCAGGTCTGAGTGAGTGGGGGCAAGGCTAATTTGCATATTCATGGTTCCACATATACTGAATGAAGCAAGGGTGGAGAGTTACATACAAGCTATTTTAAGGCATGAATACATTTTTCCACAGGGGAAAAAAAACATTTAAATTAGTCATTTTGGTGATCAAAGAGGAGTTTTAAGGGATACATTTATTGACTACAGGGGGACTTTAAGAGATCTAGAATGATTGTTTAAGGCCACAACCTTCAAGATTATAAGGACTAAATGCACCAGTAGGGGATAAAAAGCAATTAATTAATTATAATAATACTATACGCATGTAATTAAGTGCTGGGTTGATTTCTTGCAAATTGTAGCCCATTACTGATTACATGGCAACAAATTTAGTTAGTAAAGCAATCCATTACATTACACATTTTAGGTAGTAAAATCTGATTACTTTTAGATAACTTTTGACCTAACTCGTTTATCACATTGAATTGAATAGGATAACATTGTACCATATTGATATAAAATACAAAGAAAAAGAGAACATATTCCATTCTTTGTTATCAACAACATGATGTGCATTACATCAGAGTTTCCCAAACTGGTGTTCGTGAGTTTAATGAAAAAGCTAATAATTAAAATAAATAATTCTAAAACAATACATATGATAATAAAAATGTGTTTGAAAAAAAGCCTTTCCGAAGACAGCAAAATAAATGACTAGCTGAGTGATAATTCTAATACTAATTAATGTGTTCATCAGAAGTTGATTCGATATGTAATTTTTCATGTAATTATAACCACCTGACTAGTGGCTGGTCTGTGTGATGTGTAATTCCATAAAAACTAGCAAAAGTTCTGAATGTACGATATGCTTAGGCAATAAGGACGATTTAAAATGTGAAAAAGAAGTATTAGGGAGAATCAATAAATTCTGAATGATGTATTGCCATTGTGTGAATAATATGTAATCATATAATCAATAAAATAGTAGTAGTCTGATTACAAGTAATTTAAAACAGAAGTACTTAATTTTTGGAATCTGATTACTTAGCTCGGATTACATGTAATCAGTTACTACCCAATACCACCCCTACCAGGAAATCAATATTGATTACCTACAATCTGAATATTACAGTGCAAATTTTTAAAGGCTTAATATTGAGAGATAACTATAAATAATGTATATGTTGATTTCCCTTTGTTTGTTTGAGCAGCCTTTCACAGCAACATTGGCTCAACTAGTGGTGTCAGTTTAGGGCGGGATTATCTGTTTGTCTAACTATTAGTCGACTGGGAAACCTGTTTGAAAACATTCATTACTTTTGCATCTGCATTTAGCTATGGCAGTGTCGCAGATATTATACACTTCACCTTTAATTTATTATTATATATTGCTATTGGAGTGAGACAGGCTTACTCAATGTATGTATTTATACAAATAGATTTACTATTTACTATTCTTTTAGCACCAGTATACCTTTATGAATAGTCAAGCAACAGATGTAGGTGCTCCTTTGTGTTGGAGTGTTTAATTCTTTGTTGAAAGGATCTGAGTGATGTGGAACATCTGTGATTAGCCCACAATGTGTGCACCTTCTAATGACGAGCAAATTTGATATCTATGCTCCCATTAATATTTAATGTCCCAATAAGTCAGTACGAACGCAGGCGAGTAATTGGTTGGGTAATTGAATTTGCTTGGGTAGTTTGACATCATTTTTCCATCACCGTGATGACACAAGACCTTCAGGAGAGTCTTTTAATAATCAAATGATAATTATACTTTCTACGTGCGATGCTATTTTTCAAAGCTGGCTAGCAGATAACATTTTAATTTCAGGAAATCAGGATTGGTCAGGAGACAGAAGGCATGAATGCTGACTGTTGATGTTGATCTGTGTGGGACATATAATCAAACAGTATTCTGATCACACAGTATGTGTACAGACACCGCTTTTATACAGCTGTGTCTTTTGAATAATGATTAAGATATTTTAAGAAAATTATACCATCTGTTATTTGAATTTGATAAATAATTCACATGAGAGAATGGGTTTAGATCTCTCTATTACATAGTATCTTTTCTCCCTCAATAATGTATGATCATAGTTAGGAAGGTATTGCAGATTTTTTTTGTTAGATTTTTCTAGGAACCTTTTACAAATATATAACTGTTTTAATATATCATCATATTACTGAAGCAAATGCCATGCATATCTGGCTTACAGTTAAAGGTGCGCGAGTTAAAAAAAAATTTATGGATGTTAATCCATAGGACTCGTTCTATGAAACGAAGGCCATTTGAAGTTTGATAGGTGGAATTTAAAGTATATTTTTGCATGATTTTCAACATTCTGTCAGAAAAATTGTTAACTGTTAATTCGTTTTTATTATTCCATATGTATGTGTGTATGGTTAAGAGAACCATTAAATATAGTTACAAAATGTTGTTTAAAATATGTCTGTAGTATCACAGTAAAGGTCGGCATCAGTTGTTCATTGCTAAAGTCTTTTTTACTCATATTTGTTCGAGCGACACAAATGCCATCCGTTTTGTAGAATGACCCAGTTTTAGTAAACCCAGTTTTTTTAGTTCAGTTGATCTATCTTTTTATTTTTACTTCGTACAAACTGTTTGATGCCATTAACCATGTTAGCTTTAGGCTATGTCTAACATATTTATGTTAGGCCATTGGTAAAATTTTGCCAGTCTTCTCTTTTTGTAGCACTGAAATTAGCATCTCTTTTCCAATCTCTAACATTGTTTTCCAGTTTCCAGTTCACACTGCCTGTTATTGAATGTCATTGCATTGACCTTAGTGAAGACACAAATATTTGATCGGCTTAATGAGCAACCCAACAATGGCCAATTGGTTTTTAATTATAACACGGCATCATCTTGTTGATAACGGACGCAGGGTTTTGAGTGAACCCGGCTCCCTGGTTTTATTTGCACCTCGGGTGATTACCAGGAGGAAAGTGAGAAGATTTGACACTTTGCAGATAGATTAATTTACTGCTGGAGTAAGACCAGAGGGTGATAATGAGGTCGAGGATTAAAAGCAGACAATCAGTATGGCAGCGTCGCACGGACTCGTTAAAGTATACTTTCTCTCTCATCACTGATCGTTCATGCGGTTCCAAGATAATCTCTGTCTTCAAGATGATGCGAAAAAGGAGAAAAGAAAGTGTCTGTTGTCTTCGGCTTTGTGAACTTTATTATTACAGTATGTGTGCTGTCTTTTTAAATGTGTGGTTTCCTTATGAAAATAACCATGTGATTGCGTTTTCCAACACAGTACCATAGTAAAATTGTGTTAAGATGGTATTAATTATCACATCTAAAAAAAAATCATTATAAAACCACAAACAAAAACAATGCCATTTGAAAGCACAATTTTACAATAATAGCAATAAGAGCTTTATGGTATCAATGGGAAAATAGTCATATGGCGGATAAACGTGATTGGATGTGTTGTCACATAAGTAACTTTAAAGGAATATTTAAACCCCCGTTATTTTTTGTTCCATGAACACAAAAAAGAGATTTCCACACTGTAAAAATTGGTTCAGTTGACCTAACTTAAAAAAGTGAGGAAACATGTTGCCTTAAAATTATTAAGTAAATAAACCTGACAAAATTAGGTTAAGTGGAATTGTCACGTTCATACAGATGTGTGCTTTTTACATTCACTTTTCTTTTTTCCCCCCCTTTTCTTTCTTTTTTACAACAACGTTTTTAAAGAAAAGTAATCCTTTGGGTCCCACTTTATATTAGGTGGCCTTGTGTACTTACATCAAAATATAATTACAAAGTACTTATTGTGTTCATGTTGTATTGCAAAACACTTTTGCTGATATTTAGGTGGGATACGGGTAAAGTTAGGGACAGGTGTGGTGGTATGGGTAAGTTTAAGGGTAGGGTTAGAGACAGGACTGCGTCCTCAATCTCAATCAGTTTAATGCCAGATTCGCAGAAAGATTATTCTTAAAAGATGACGCAGTTCCCTCTTTGTCTGGAGAAGGCATTGTTTATGGACCACAACCGGTAAGTTTATTTTATTATTGAAGTTGGTCCGTTTAACAGTTTATGTAACTCATTACACAAAGTGCAACGCTGTTTAGCTTTGTTAACTAACGTTAGATGGTAATTGAAACTAATCCGAAAAACTTTTTTAAAAAGTGTAGTAATTCATTCAGACACCATCGATTGTTGGTGTTTGTAATGATCAGTTTAAATGATTTGTTTATTATATCTGTTGTTTACTGTTTAACCACATGCTCGTTCAGCTGCAGCCACGTTAGTGCACGTTAGCCAAATATAAAAGCATGACAACTACTGAATAGACAGCTTACCATTGTGAAACATCCTGCAAAAGTCTTTCCTGAGCAGGTTGTAATCGATCCTCTTCGATATTCTCCGGGTCTGATTCCGGCTCAAATTGATAAGGCAATATAGACATTTTTGCAATAACATTGAGCGCACGTATCTCCCCGGTATGGTAAGAGGCTGGACCTTTCCGGGCAACATGTGCTAAGCTGCTGTCGAATCACAACACGGGAACCGCTGGCCTAATCAGAACTCGTTACGTATTTCTGAAGGAGGGACTTCATAGAACAAGGAAATCATCAGGCTATTTTTAGGACAGAGAAAACAGCGGTGTACAGATAAGTAAAATGTGTGAAAAATACTGTTTTTTTACACGCGAAACATGAACTCATGTTATATTGCACACTGTAAACATAATCAAAAATTCGAAAACACGCGAAGAACGGGACCTTTAAGGGTAAGGTTAGGGACGTGTGGTGGTATGGGTAAGTTTAAGGGTAAGGTTTGGGACAGGTGTGGTGGTATGGGTAAGTTTAAGGGTAAGGTTAGGGACGTGTGGTGGTATGGGTAAGTTTAAGGGTAAGGTTTGGGACAGGTGTGGTGGTATGGGTAAGTTCAAGGGTAGGGATAGGGACAGGTGTGGTGGTATGGGTAAGTTTAAGGGTAAGGTTTGGGACAGGTGTGGTGGTATGGGTAAGTTTAAGGGTAAGGTTTGGGACAGGTGTGGTGGTATGGGTAAGTTCAAGGGTAGGGATAGGGACAGGTGTGGTGGTATGGGTAAGTTTAAGGATAAGGTTAGGGACAGGCGTGGTGGTTTGGGTAAGTTTAAGGGTAAAGTCAGGGACAGGTGTGGTGGTATGGGTAAGTTTAAGGATAAGGTTAGGGACAGGTGTGGTGGTATGGGTAAGTTTAAGGATAAGGTTAGGGACAGGCGTGGTGGTATGGGTAAGTTTAAGGGTAAAGTTAGGGACAGGTGTGGTGGTATGGGTAAGTTTAAGGGTAAGGTTAGGGACGGTGTGGTGGTATGGGTAAGTTTAAGGGTAAGGTTTGGGACAGGTGTGGTGGTATGGGTAAGTTCAAGGGTAGGGATAGGGACAGGTGTGGTGGTATGGGTAAGTTTAAGGGTAAGGTTAGGGACAGGTGTGGTGGTATGGGTAAGTTTAAGGGTAAGGTTTGGGACAGGTGTGGTGGTATGGGTAAGTTCAAGGGTAGGGATAGGGACAGGTGTGGTGGTATGGGTAAGTTTAAGGATAAGGTTAGGGACAGGCGTGGTGGTTTGGGTAAGTTTAAGGGTAAAGTCAGGGACAGGTGTGGTGGTATGGGTAAGTTTAAGGGTAAAGTTAGGGACAGGTGTGGTGGTATGGGTAAGTTTAAGGGTAAAGTTAGGGACAGGTGTGGTGGTATGGGTAAGTTTAAGGATAAAGTTAGGGACAGGTGTGGTGGTATGGGTAAGTTTAAGGGTAGGGTTAGGGACAGGTGTGGTGGTATGGGTAAGTTTAAGGATAAGGTTAGGGACAGGCGTGGTGGTATGGGTAAGTTTAAGGATAAAGTTAGGGACAGGTGTGGTGGTATAGGTAAGTTTAAGGGTAAAGTTAGGGACAGGTGTGGTGGTATGGGTAAGTTTAAGGGTAGGGTTAGGGACAGGTGTGGTGGTATGGGTAAGTTTAAGGATAAGGTTAGGGACAGGTGTGGTGGTATGGGTAAGTTTAAGGATAAGGTTAGGGACAGGTGTGGTGGTATGGGTAAGTTTAAGGGTAAGGTTAGGGACAGGCGTGGTGGTATGGGTAAGTTTAAGGATAAGGTTAGGGACAGGTGTGGTGGTATGGGTAAGTTTAAGGATAAGGTTAGGGACAGGCGTGGTATGGGTAAGTTTAAGGGTAAAGTTAGGGACAGGTGTGGTGGTATGGGTAAGTTTAAGGGTAAAGTTAGGGACAGGTGTGGTGGTATGGGTAAGTTTAAGGGTAAGGTTAGGGACAAGCGTGGTGGTATGGGTAAGTTTAAGGGTAAAGTCAGGGACAGGTGTGGTGGTATGGGTAAGTTTAAGGGTAAGGTTAGGGACAGGCGTGGTGGTATGGGTAAGTTTAAGGGCAAAGTCAGGGACAGGTGTGGTGGTATAGGTAAGTTTAAGGGTAAGGTTAGGGACAGGTGTGGTGGTATGGGTAAGTTTAAGGGTAAGGTTAGGGACAGGCGTGGTGGTATGGGTAAGTTTAAGGGTAAAGTCAGGGACAGGTGTGGTGGTATGGGTAAGTTTAAGGTTAAGGTTAGGGACATGTATGGTGGTATAGGTAAGTTTAAGGGTAGGGTTAGGGACAGGTGTGGTGGTATGGGTAAGTTTAAGGATAAAGTTAGGGACAGGTGTGGTGGTATGGGTAAGTTTAACAGTAGGGTTAGGGACAGGTGTGGTGGTATGGGTAAGTTTAAGGGTAAGGTTAGGGAAAGGTGTGGTGGTATGGGTAAGTTTAAGGATAAAGTTAGGGAAAGGTGTGGTGGTATGGGTAAGTTTAAGGATAAAGTTAGGGACAGGTGTGGTGGTATGGGTAAGTTTAAGGGTAGGGTTAGGGACAGGTGTGGTGGAATGGGTTAGTTTAAGGGTAGGGTTAGGGACAGGTTTGGTGGAATGGGTAAGTTTAAGGATAAAGTTAGGGACAGGTGTGGTGGTATGGGTACGTTTAAGGGTAGGCTTAAGGACAGGTGTAGTGGTATGGGTAAGTTTAAGGGTAGGTTAGGGACAGGTGTGGTGGAATGGGTTAGTTTAAGGGTAGGGTTAGGGACAGGTTTGGTGGAATGCAGAACTAAGACTATTTGACCCACTGCTCTCTCTCTCTCTCTCTCTCTCTCTCTCACACACACACACACACACACACACACACCAGTGTGGTGGTATGGGCACGTTTAAGGGTAGGCTTAAGGACAGGTGTGGTGGTATGGGTAAGTTTAAGGGTAGGTTAGGGACAGGTGTGGTGGTATGGGTAAGGTTAGGGACAGGTGTGGTGGTATGGGTAAGTTTAAGAGTGAGGTTAGGGACAGGTGTGGTGGTATGGGTAAGTTTAAGGGTAGGCTAGGGACAGGTGTGGTGGTATAGGTAAGTTCAAGGGTAGGGTTCGGTGTAAGGAAAGTGTTAACAGTGTAATTTGAAATGTAATTACAGAAATGACTTACAGATGTAATTACATGCATGTCATTTTTTAAATGTAAGTAGAATGTAAAAACATGTATGTACACAATACGTGCATTGTGTCGAATGATTAATTTAAATGTTAGTACATAGTAGTTAAGGCCACCTAATAGAAAGTTGGTCCATACTTTGATTTCATATTTATTACTTCTATTTCAAATAAATGTTTTTTTTATATTTCTCAAAATATTTGTTCCACAAAAAAAATAATAATATTGTTTTAACTATGATAATAAGAAATGTTTTTGAGCATAATTCAGCTTTGCCATCACCAGAATAAATTACATTTTAAAATATGTTGAAATAGAAAACAGTTATTTAAAATTTTACACAGCATTGCTTTTCGTTTTATCAAATAACTGAGGCTTCTATCAAAAACATAAAAAAAATCTTACTTCTCAAGTCTTTTATTTGTTAAGTATTGCATTGTAGCCATTTCCACATTCACGGCAAGTGTGAAATAAATTAAAGTGTCATTAATGTGTCATTTATTTTAGCCGTATGATACTGACCAGGGAGGTGCGTTTGAGCTCTACTGAGCCGTCTTTGAAACAGCCTACCGCTGACCAGAGTGGCTCCTTAAGGGTGACATGCTCAGCCTGAGGCGGTCTTCTTTAATTATTCTCTGTTTAACCTTTCCGCGAGTCGGAGGGAGGCTGAACCATAGAGGGCCGTTTAGCATAATGAGGGTCCTCATCAAAAAGCTAATGCAGGAGCTAAGACTGTTTGACCCACTGCTCTCTCTCTCTCTCTCTCTCTCTCTCACACACACACACACACACACACACGTAAAGCCATTCGCACCAGAGCCCTGGGCACCAGCGCTATGCACACTGCTCCTCATTTCAAATGAAATCGCTGGTCTGACTGGGATGTCATCTATAATTAATGACCACTTCAGAGTGTAATTTATTGAGATCTCACCTGTGGCCCTGTCCCCCATCCCTGCTGGACTTTCAAACCCCTCCCAGCTCCACCTACCTCCTCATGTTCACACACTACTTACATACAGCAATAGCAGACAACTCCACCTGATGTTTGGCACTTCACATACTGAACGTTACAAGAAGATCTCACACTTTGCACAACCGTGTCATATATCAACACTTATCACATTAAAAACCATAGAAAAGGGATATATTTTTATTTGTATATGGGATTGTAACCACATATTTAGGATTTAAAGAGACCAAATGTATAAATCTTTAAGAATCAACCATTTCAACACCCAAATCCATCAAACAGAAGAATATTGTCCCCTCAGCATTTATGGTGGTTACAGACCTGTATTCAAATGTATTGTTTGTTTATTTATTTGTTTGACTTGGACGTTTCTGTATTGGTCTCAGTCTAAACACAGCCATCTGTTCTCAAATGGAAGGTTCCTTCAAAAATGAATATTTACTCACCCTTATGTTGTTCCAAACCTGAATGACATTGAAACACGCAATTTGATAAATGTCTCAGTTGTTTGTTTTTTCTCTCCAAATAATGAAAGTCAATGGGGTCCAGTGTTGTTTTGGACCTCAATTTCATTGTTTGGATTAAAAAAATTAAAAAAAATTAATAACCTCATATAGGTTTATAAGAACATGATGGTGAGTAAATAATGAAGTATCCATTTAAATGGACTAATATGCACAAGTTGCATATACCACTTTTATCATACTTTTATGGTGCTTTTTTGTCATTTTAGACATTGACAGCCATTGTTCCAAATAAATACAATACACTATACTACATAAAAATACAGTAAAAACTATGAAATATTAATAGTTTAAAATAACTATTTACTATTTAACTATTTAAATAACTATGTTTATTTTAGTATATTTTGATGTCAAAGCTGAATTTTCGGCATCATTACCCTAGTATTCAGTGTCACATGATCCTTCAGAAATCATTCTAATATGATGATTTGCTGCTCAAGAAATATTTCTTATTATCAATGTTTGTTTTTTCCAGATTCTTTGATGAATCTGCATTTAGTTGAAATAAAACATATTTTGTAGCATTATAAATGTCTTTACTGTCACTTTAGATCAATTGAATTTAATTAATTTCTTTAAAAAGAAATCACTGACTCCACTTTTGAACAGTAGTTTATAAAAAATACAACAACCTGCCTTTCATTAGTGGGTTTATTGGAAGACCCCATTGCGTTTGTTGCGATTGGTGGCCATCCGCCAGATCCTCTATGGTTTATAGTCTCATTCATGTTTGTAGACGTGCCAGGACTTGCTGTCATCTGATTACCTGTGTTGCATCTCTTAGACTCAGTTGGCAGATGCTGGTCTCCATCTGCAGGGCCTGTGAGACATTCCCCATCTTTACAGGAACAGAATTCCACAGGGAAGCCTTTACTGTACAAGAGACTGAGTGTTATACATGTGAACTGGTGACTGTTGTGTATCACAGATCGCTCATACACAACAGAGATGTTAAGTTTTAGGTGCCGATGTGTACTTGGTCCCTGTGGTATGGCCAGTAGTCAGATAAAGCCCAGCGGTACTAGAAAGGCCTCCTTTCCCTGCTGAGATCTCCTCCGCCTTCACGGCAACCTCTTCAGTACCCACAGCCCCATGTGGAGCCACTGACTCCTGCAGGGCCGCCAGCTGTCAGGGAACCTCTCCTCCTTCACACTCTCCAGCCATTAACCATCACTTTGAGTCAAGAGATCCTACTTGACTCGTAAACTACTCGCATGAAAGGCCTGTCATTACACCAAACTATTTAAGCTTAGTCTTTTGGTATACGTTTAAAGAGGACCTATTTTTTACAAGATGTAATATAAGTCTCATGGTGTCCTCAGAATATGTCTGTGAAGTTTTAGCTCAAAATACCCCACAGATCATTTATTATACCATGTTGTAAATGCCCATTTTTGAGAGGAGGAAAAACATGCTGTTTTCATGCTTATATCTTTAAACTGCTGCTCCCGCCCCCCTTTCCAGAAGAGGCAGGGGCCTGTACAGTTCATGCCTCAGATACTCTAGATATAACAAAATATCTGTTTGGTTTTGATTATCATCTCTATCGTGGTCACGTGACATTGCAGTTCTTTATCATCATGAAAGTTTATTATCTGCATGCATTTTAAAGCCATATCAGTCTAAACTTTTGATGGTTTTCTGAGCGCACACATCCGAAGCATGCACACAGAAAGCTGGCTGTCAGACGGTGCGTCTCGTGATCTTTTTGTTACACTGCTAGAATCTGCAAATGGTTTGTTCTGAGGCACTGCTTATGATTTATGTGGATTAAAAAAAAAGAGTTTTACCATTCTAGGGTGGTTGTGTACACACGCTGCCAACACACATTTATGTTCAAACAGCATGTAAAAGTGAATTTTGCATAATAGATCGCCTTTAAGGTTTTCTTGTTAACATATTACAAAGCTACCTGCTAAATGCATTACTTTTTACATCTTGTATTTTCACTGAACTTGTTGCAGTGCATTCTGGGATTGTTTCACCACAAAGGATACGTGCCTTAGAATTAGTCCAGAGTGAGGTATTTTAAGAGGCAACATAATATGATCCGAATACTTGTAATTAGGTTAAATTACATTTTTAAAATACTCGTAATAGTAATCAGATTACAGTTACTTTTCTTTGATTACGTGAATACTTAATAGTCACAAAATGGCAGTAAATTAACATTTAAATTTTCCTTTCTAAAAAAGCCTATTGGTTATATGAGTTTGGAAAGTCTTCCAGTTTTGTGGAATTGCACACATAAGAACGAACACTAGTTAGGCGGCTATAATTACATGGAAAATTGAGGGGCCACAAGGCATAAACAAGTAAAAAAAAATTTAGTAAGTGTTTTATTTTGATTGTTTAATTTGACCATATTTTTTAAAGTACTTTAATTATTACTTTTTCATACATTTCCGAACCCCCTGCATTTCCTACACAAACCCTAGTTTGAGAAAGGCTGTTTAATGCACTTCACATTGATAATAAAGAGTGAAATACATTTTTGCTTTTCTTTTCAAATCAATGACATGAGTTAGATTAAAAGTTATTAAAAAGTAATCATAATGTATTACCTAAAATTAATAATGTATAGGTTACGTTACTAACTACAATTTTCATCATGTAATTTGTTGTCAGTAATGGATTATAGTAAATAATCTAACCAGCGCTGTTAAAACACTAAATATTTAAATTTTAAATGTATATATTTCTAGTACACCAAACTATATGTGTATTGATTTATAAAAATGATTTTGAGTAATTAATTCAATTTTTTTTTCTCTTTTTCATTTGATAAAAAATACAGTGAAAAAGGTGATATAGTGAAATATTGCTACAATTTAATAGTTTTGTATTTTAATATAATTTGTTTTTTGTATTTGTGTTTTTTAAGCATGCTATCCAGTGTCAAGTGATTTTACTTTACTTTTTCAGTTGAACAGAAAACACCTCTCTTCCGCTCTCTTCCACTCTCTCTCTCTCTCTCTTTGTATTGTCATGTTCTAGAAACCAGTGCATCAGAGCAATCCTGACAGAGGTAGTTATATCCATGTGATATTTATCACCTCAGATAAAGAAGAAATTAGTGTGAGAATGAGGTCGTACATCACTACAGGTTAGATTAGGTGTCAAAAGAAAAATCAATGACAAGACCATGTTTGCCTTCCTCAGACGCAGCAGAAAGTGACGAGAGGCAAAGTCGCCTCGGGTCGACAACACAACCAGCACACTTTGCCTCAAGTCCCTATTCAGTACCACTGCAAAGACACACCGTTGACAAAATATTGTTTCGACACACTTTATGTACATTTTCCATACTTTGTTCGACTCAGTGACCTCGTTTAAACCTGTTTCAATGTGAGAATGATCCAAAATTTCATTCCAGCCCTCCTAGTGTGTGCATGGATCTGTCCTACAGTCTTTAGTGCAGATGTGACCCGTCTATCAGCCCTACTTGTGTGCGTCGGTGAAAGGGAACAGAACAGATGGGAATCCGATTGAAGAGATGAGATGCTCCTAATTACCTAATGAGCAACGGGATCGGCTTGATTTGTCGCTTTAGCACTCTTGTTAGGTTAAGTGGAGGGAATCGACTGAGGAGCCATCTTGGCTCAATCTATCCTGATCTTTTGCTCAAATGTTTGCAATACTCAGAGGTGAAGTCTAGCGAAAAGAGGATGTTGGAGATCCTGTTAAACTTCTATAATGAAACAATTATATTTTGTTTAGTATTTTCTTCATTATCATCGTCTTTGGCTAAACCTTTTTTATATAAATATTTTAATTATAAATATTTTATTCATTTATTTATTTATTATTTACTTAACTTTACTCTACTTTTTACTTTATTTTATTTATTTTAATTAAATTCCAAACCTGTTTTGTTTTGTTTTTGTGAAACATAAAAGGAGACATTTTGACTAATGTTTTACTTTTTATATAAGTACAGTTTACCTAAATATAAATATCATAAAGCATCATAAAAATACTTATAGTTTGCACACAGATTAAGTTATAAATATATGTAATATAAAGCTGTATGAAGTTTCTATAGTTGTTAAAACAATACATCATATTTACTTAGAACCAAATTCTCTCACACTGAAACACATTATTAGTAAGAGTTCCAGTGGAAATTAGTTTGAATGATGCAACCTAGACTCCGTTACCCAGTTACTCTTCTCATTCAGATTAAATATGATTTATGCTAACAAACCATCACTCGACATTCTGCTCTGGATTTTAATGCAGCTTTTAATTAGACGTATAACAAAGTATATGTTAATCCTGGCATCCAGTATGTCTTGAATGTATGTGTAATTCCTGTAAGTACACACTGGGAGGAGAGTCTCTCCCTCTTCAGCCTCCGTCACTATGAAGAAGTGTGTGTCCTTTTAATCTGTGAGGTGTGCATTGCCGATCTCTGCGTGTGCGCCGTGTTTTCCTCATCCGTTCTGCCATATATTGACCATGTTGCACATTATAAATCAAAGGCGGCGAGGTTCTCCTGCAAGTGGCTAATGAAAGCTCATTTTTAACATCACTAAATGGTCCTGACAAAAAGTCTAATGAGGAAATCAATAATTCAGCGATTGTTGTCCTGCTAATACTAATAGATCCAGGTTGTTGGGGCTGGGATCCAGTGAAGAGGGGGCCATTTTTTATTGCGCAGTTTCTGCACATCAGCGTGTTTTAAAAGGTTTTCTCCCTGCCGCGGACTCCTGATTGATATTCTGTTGTGGATTTGCGACTGATGCGAGGATTTTGGTCGGATTCAGGTTATGGGCATTTAAGAAGTGCTGTTGCCATTAATATAAATTTAATCCATTCTGTGTGAAATTATGAAGAATACCTGTCACCTCCCTTTTAATTATAGAGGCACAAAAATAAAACATTTTTTTTAATACACTCTTAAAAATAAAGGTTCCAAAAGGAAGTTTTCACAGCGATGCCATTGAAGAACCAATTTTGGTTCCCCAAAGAACCTTTCAATGATCAGTTCTTAACTGAACCAATTTTTTTCTTTTTTAATAATCGAAAGAACTTGTTCAACTGTATTGTGTGGTATAGAAAGATCTATGATTGTCAAAGGTTCTTCACGGGGCCATTGATGCCAATAAAAAGAGTGTACCATGCTTACAATCACCATGAATCTCTCCATGCTTGTTAGTCTACTCCAAAAACATAAGCCTTTTTATTGTTTCCATGCCAATTACTGACTACTACTTCTCTTTTCCTATTTTTCCTTTAACCAGATCCCATTTTTATGCTTCGGATTGTGTAAATCTCTGAATCTCTAAATCCTTGGTGTTTGGTCCCTGCTGTAGAAGGTTCAGGTGTGTGTGTCTGCCGGTAATGAAAACAGATGGTGGTTTGTTCTGGTGAGGTCACTGATCATGATCCTGGTCCCAGAGAGACTTTGTGTGGGGTGGGGGACAGGGGTCCGGCTCCACAACCCACTCTTAATTGAAGGGGCAGCTAGATTACCCTCTCTGAACCCTAGCTGGGCTCTGTGATGGTAGGGGTTTGCGCCATGTGCTTCAGTTTTTCAGTCGTCCTGGATCATTTTCATGCCAAGACGGGGACCAGACAGTCATTGTGAATTACTTTAGGTGATGCATTATTGTAAATTAATTCATTTTGATTTTGAACCTACAATCTTGCAGTTACTATTATGATGTACTGATATTAAAATTCTGCCCTGTACAGATTACTTATTGTTAACAAACTGATAATACATTTCAAAGGACTGATTTGACTAAATTAGATTTGATTTGACTGAAACAACTGTTTTAGTAAATTTAAGCATCACAGCAGTATAATGTACCGTATGAAAAATTTATATAAATTTTAAGATTGGCTAAAGATTAAATTTAAAGGATTAATTACTCACTCTCATGTCGTTCCAAACCCGTGAGACCTTTGGTCATCTTCGGAACACAAATTAAGTTTTTTTTTTTTTCTTCCGTGTCAGTCTCCAGCACCATGTTCATCTGAGCACCATGACGCATGCGTGTGATGCAGACGTAGGAGCCGGCCAATAGAGAGGCGGCGTTCTGACGTAGAACCCGCAATCGCTGCATTGTGTTTAGCGCCTGAGACTGAAACGGAAGAGAAGAAATTGTTGAATAACGTGATGAACGAAGGTCTTACAGGTTTGGAACAGCGTGAGGGTGAGTAATTAATGTCAGAAATTTTATTTTTGTGTAAACAAGCCCTTTTAACAGTATTATTAAATTATTAGGGTTTTTAAAGAATGAATTATGCATGCGCAAACATCCAATTCTGGCTGACCACCATTATGGTAAAAATGTTACAATCTCAGATATTTAACCACTACACTCTTTTAAAAAAGGGTCCTAAAAGGGATGACTTCACACATATAAAACATAAACAAAACACAATGCAAAGTCCAGGCCTGGTCCTCTCTCATCCTTCACTGGTGTTGCTCGTCCTTATATGCCTCTGAGGATAGTGACGCTCATTCTCAGTCACGCACCGGTCTCACTCGCTCCTCCCACGTCTCTCGTTCGTCCACCTCGCCACAGTAAGGTCCCATGGATGTTAAAGGTTCTTCATGAAACCATAGATGCCAATAAAGAACTTCTAATTTTAAGAGTGTATGCCACACCGCTCCCCTAATGCTTGATAATGATTTATAAATGATACATTATCAGTAAAACACTGATACAACTTGTTGGTTTCAGGAGGAAGAATAAGCTTTGGTACTTCGAGTTTGGCACCTCGGAGACCTTCTCAGCAACTTGCAAGAAGCTACATGATTATCTTGAGGTGGAGGTAATGAGAATAAGTGAGAAACCACATGCCTTATCGCCTTTCTAACACTTAAACACCCCCTGGAAAGAGCTGTGGCGTATTGTTTTAAGACACAAAAAAATTACATTTAGCCAAAATGCCTTTCAGGGTTTTGTTGTATTTGTATTCTAACAAAGACCTTTTTTTCAGTGTGATTGTACTAATACAACAGATGTATGTTTATTTATTTATTTATTATTGATTGATTGATTGATTCATTCATTCATTCACTGTATTATAATTGTAATTTAAATTGTACATAACACATCTTCATTCCCATGTTTTTAAAGTGTGATGGTATCACCCTGAACCTCAGCAACATCTCCCTGGAGGGCATCGCCATCCTGAATATTCCCAGCATGCACGGCGGTTCCAACCTATGGGGAGAGAGCAAGAAACGGAGGGGTCACCGTAGAACAGGGAAGAAGTCTTCGGAAAAGAAGACCACAATTGTTGACTCCAAACAACTAATTTTAGCTGTCCAAGGTAAACAAACGCTTACTCACATATCACAAAACATTATGCCACAAATGCTGTCAGCAGAACTTAACTTGAATTGAACTTGAACATTTCTTCAAGGGTCACCTTAACGTTACTGGTTTGCAAAGTCCTTGTCTTCATACCTGATTAATCAAAGGCAACTTCAGAGAAACTTTTCTTTCATGATGAATATTTCACCAGTGACACATTGAATCATGGCGAGTGGCTTTTGTTTGGGTTGAAGGGGCGCAGTTTTAATGTCAGTGTTTGGGATTGTCAGTGGCTCTGTAATGGCTTGTGCTAGCGTTGGTGGACAGACCTGTCTAATCAAAGTAGACTCAACTATACCATGGTAAAACAAGGCTGATTGGGGTTTCAATAACTGTACTTTCTAAAGCAGAAGGCTTACTGTCAAATACATCTACTGTTGCCACTAGCTGTGCTCAAGGGCACTGAAATGACTGCCATAATCAATCATGCAAATTCTTGTTTTTAATATTACAAAGTTTGCACAATTTCAAGCTAAGTTGTGCAACTTTGGTACTTTGTAGTCTCAGAATTAAACTGTATGCCCTTGGACCGCCCACATACAGTTCACTGACTGTTTAATGCTTATTGCACACTGGAGAAGTAGAACTGGAGAAGCAGATTTGTGATCTGGCAAGCTGTAGTCTGATTGGCTGACAGTGACTTTACATGACTTCCAAGAGTAAGAGTACTGTACACGTGCTGTTTTTGACAGTCCCCCTGAAAAAATAAAGAAAAGCCAATGTTCACCAGATTAATGAGGTCAGATTTTTGAAAGATTCTAAGAATTTTCCTATAAATGTGTCCTATATCACTGAAAATGGGACAATCTTAGCTTTAATATGCTATATGGCACAGTCAGAATAATAATGGTTCAAATGTTTTGCCGTTTTAAAAATAAGCTTCATTTTAAAATTGGAATTTCTCAGAAACATGTTTTTTTTTAGCCCGAAATTGCTTAGTCAATATTAAAGATATCAAGGTTATATTTTCACAGAATGTTCTTTACATTATGTAGGATGATTTTATGTGTAAAACAGTGAATCACACAAAAACATACTTAAGCCAACGTTCACCAGGTTAATGAGGTCAGAGTTTTGAAAGATATTTAACATTTTATTTGGGGCACTTTAACTTGTTTGAGCAATTTAATTATATGGTCAGTGTGATATATAAAGTTATTGTGAGATTTAAAAACATAATTTCAGACATAAAAAGCCGAGATTGTGAGTATATACATGTATATGTGAATAATATTAAGTCACAGTTACCTTTTTTCCAGCAGAATGCTTTTGGAGTTTGCAGACATTGTTGCACCATTATTTTATTGTGTAATGTATTTTCTATACATTTAAAAAATTGTCAAACTGTGGTTCGTTATTTTACATGTCGGTCATACAACACATCACACTCTCATTACAAAACCTATTTACATAAACAATTTTACATTTGGTTCATATGAATTTGTACAATATTTTTTTCTTTGAATATGCTTACGCCAGTCTGAGGATTACGTTTAGGGGTGGACCAAATCAAAATTTCTTTATAAATCAAAACTTGTAGTTACAACTAGTTAAATTTTCTCAAGAGATCAGGTTCCTTTCAAAGTGGGTGATTCTTGGCCAGAATAAGCAGCAATTTGGCCTAGAGATTGTTTTGGTTGTGGTGAACCCCAATAAAAATGATTTAAATGCAAGAAGTAATAGAAAACGCTGCACATGCTAACACATAAGAGACAACAAACACGGGAAAACCCTTACACGTAGTTTCCCGCCAAATGGCATTAAACCAAATCCTGTCAAAGCACAAAGAACATTGAAGAGTTGTTTTTTAGATAAACACTTAGATGTTCCCTCCACGGAGGATCATCAAGGCAGAACACCGTTCACTAATCTAGAAATGTGTACGCCGGTTGTACCCACGTTTGGGAAAATCTGTGTATCATACTCGCTTTGAGAGCATTGATTGTAGTTTTACAGAATCTCTTTGGGCCGTTATCATGGGAACGTTTCGGATCACAAAGAGCAGAATGAAGGGTGAAACGTCTGAGCCTGTTCGAGTCTTACAATCACGGTTTTTGATGTTCCCTGATGAGAAATCACCCATTTGAAAGAGATTGTCAGTTAGACTTTCTTGTTTACAGAGGTTAAAGTGTTTACTTGCCTGGCCCAGCTGCTTTCTTTTCAGTCAATAGGGTTGAAAATGAAATATAACCTCTAGTATGAGTATACTTATTCATGTTTTGTACAGTATATCAATATCTGTATATTTACACGCCTTAACTCCATAGTATCTCATTCATTAAACTCTTTAATCTGTCCACCTCAGTTAAACCCCAAGTACCAATCCATTATCTCAGTTGTCGTTAGTCTGTGGCCGTCTTTCCAGTTCATCCAGCCCCTTGCACTCTTTAATTTCAGTCAATACGAGTCAGACGCTGATAAATGCACCCATTTGTATCATGCATGTTTGCTCTAATATCCTGCTGCATCTTTGCTGCATCTCTCAGTTGGGCTAAAGCAGAAACGGAGCGCTTCGCAAATAAAACCGGCTTCCGAAAAAGAGAGCAGAGAAGAAAAAACCCTTTACGCTCCATTCTTTTCCATTTACTCTGGGAAAAAAGATCAATTAATTGGCGCAAAGGCAGCCGTGAGCCCAGGTTCGGACCAGAGAAGGCACTTAGCCCGGGCACCTTGCTGGTGGTTTTGAAAGCATTCATAGATACGGCTTCGTCTGAAGGAGCTCTGAAGGTGAGAGGCCTGTGCTTGTCAGATTAGTCGAGGGAGCATTAGCTGGATGGTAAACAGGGAGTGCATTAGCCCCAGAGGCCCAGCTCTCAGATGGGGTAGAGTCTGACCTTTCGGGAGCAGTTGAGTGGCCCCGCTGGTGACGCTAGGAGACAGGCCTCCTCAGGTGGAAGGGAATGGAGGCGGGCTGAATTATTCAGCATGGACGTGGGCTGCATTGGGGCTACTGATGTCCCCTGACACACTGTGTGAAAGCCCCCCCAACCCCCTCCCGCGCACCTCAGCCCTCCCTGCGCCTGTCGCTCCATGTGCGTCATGAACAACACGGGCTGTTCAATCACACAGAAAAAAACAGGTGACAAGAAAACACCATTATCTGGTGCACACGGCTTGTGTACGTGTGTGCATGTGCAAAAGAAGAAGAGGTTTGTGTCGTTTTTACATTTTTCAGTGTTAAAATAAATTGTCTTGTTCCAGCTTAACATGCAGAGACTTTTAGAAATGGATTTGAAAGTTGATTTTCTCCTGAAAAGTGTAAACACACTGTTCTGTGGTACTTGAAAAAGTGTTTTAACAACATTGGCTCAACCAATGGAGTCACATGTCAGTTTGGGGCGGAGCTATCTGTTTGATTGGCAGTTTGATTGGATAGTTCAGAAAAACCTTCTAATTAGTTTTCTTATAGTGCCAAACTCTTCATCTATATATTTTTAATAGTGCGGTCAAATCGATTAATCTTATCTAATATAAAAGTTGCTTCAATGCATTTAGGGTGTGGTCCTGGTCAAGACAATCTCCTGAACTCCAAACTGAATGTCAGAATGGGAAAGAAAGGTGATTTAAGCAATTTTGAGTGTGGTATGTTTGTTGGTGCCAGATGGGCCGGTCTGAGTATTTCACAATCTGCTCAGTTACTGGGATTTTCACGCACAACCATTTCTAGTGTTTACAAAGAATGGTGTGAAAAGGGAAAAACATCCAGTATGCGGCAGTCCTGTGGTGTTGCCTGGTCTGATGAGTCTCCATTTCTGTTGAGACATTCAGATGGTCGAGTCAGAATTTGGCGTAAACAGAATGAGAACATGGATCCATCATGCCTTGTTACCACTGTGCAGGCTGGTGGTGGTGGTGTAATGGTGTGGGGGATGTTTTCTTGGCACACTTTAAGCCAATTAGTGCCAATTGGGCATCGTTTAAATGCCACGGCCTACCTGAGCATTGTTTCTGACCATGTCTATCCCTTTATGACCACCATGTACCCATCCTCTGATGGCTACTTCCAGCAGGATAATGCACCATGTCACAAAGCTCGAATCATTTCAAATTGGTTTCTTGAACATGACAATGAGTTCACTGTACTAAAATGATCCCCACAGTCACCAGATTTCAACCCAATAGAGCATCTTTGGGATGTGGTGGAACGGGAGCTTCGTGCCCTGGATGTGCATCCCACAAATCTCCATCAACTGCAAGATGCTATCCTATCAATATGGGCCAACATTTCTAAAGAATGCTTTTTAGCACCTTGTTGAATCGATGCCATGGAGAATTAAGGCAGTTCTGAAGGTGAAAGTGGGTCAAACACAGTATTAGTACGGTGTTCCTAATAATCCTTTAGGTGAGTGTATATATATATATATATATATATATATATATATATATATATATATATATATATATATGGTAACACTTTAAAATAAGGTTGTATTAGTTAACATTAGTTAATGCATTAGTTAACATGAACTAACCATGAACAACCCCTCTGTTCAGCATTAGTTCATCTTTGTTGACGTTAGTTAATAAAAATACTGCTGTTCATGTTAGTTCACAGTGCATTAACTAATGTTAACAAGATTTTTTTAATGCATTAGTAAATGTTGAAATTAACATTAACAAAGATAAATAAATGCTTTATAAGTGCAGTTCATTATTAGTTCATGTTAACTAATGCATTAACTAATACAACCTTATTGTAAAGTGTTATATATATATATATATATATATATATATATATATATATATATATATATATATACTTATTTATTTATTAATTTATTTATGTTAAATGCGATTAATCGTGATTAATCAATTTGACATCACAAATTTTATTTGTAGATTAAAGGTTTAAGGTTTGGCCACCTTACCTCTGCACCTTATAACCATTATGTTGGCAAAATTCTTCTTCAAAATAGTCCTTAACTGGCTATTCAAGCTATTCAAAAATGACATTTAAATTGTATTATTTAAATGTATTTTTAATGAGTATTAATTTAAATTTATTTTAAATTGTACTTTTTAATTAAATTTAATAAAACATTTGCTAATTTTAAAAATCACTTTAATTCATATTTTAACCTATTTTTGTCATTTTATTTTCATTTTTTGTTCAATTTGAATATTATTATAGCCTCATAAGTTTTGTAGGCTAGAAAATGTTCCACCAGCTCTTACCAGCATTGAATTTCTATTTATTACTTTCTATTTCTACTTTATAGTTTATACTACTTTGTACTGTCTGGATCTGGAGTTACTGTATCTGAGTGCAGCTGAAGCAAATATGCCAGCATGCAGAAACTTTGTGGCCATCAGGTCCCAGCCGAACATCACCTGTCATTGAAATGAATGGGAACACTTTGTGTTGATGTAACAACTTGTAAACAGTGTTTCATCTGTCTTAATATAATCTCTTACATTCTTATTTGAAATAGATGACAGTTCCCAGAGCATGTGAAACAGTAGTGTTCTCCGCTCCCTCAGGCATTTAGAAATCCCCTCCACCTAACTCTGATGGTGTCCTCTGTGTGAGCTTTCAGCCTCACGACTCGTGCAAGCCTGACCCTTTTAGAGAGCAGAGCCACAGTGGTCAAAGGACTGTGTACACACACACACACACACACGCACGCACATTTAACACAAGCAGTTCGTACTTCTCACACTTTTTCAAATCCCAGCAAGGCCTCGTTCACAGCCTGTCTCCTTGACAACACCTGAACACAGGGTTGGTACAACAATCCAGGCATTAACTGTGGGGTCTGCCAGACGACTGTAACCGACACTGTTTTTTTAGTTTTGCTTTTGCATATTTAAGAAATATATCCCTGCATTGCCCTTTGGTACATGAAGAATGGGGTTTTGCACACAAGTGACATTTAGCTTGAAAATGTGAATGGACTTACAGTGTAACTCATATTTATGTTCATAAAACAAATTCGATTGGTCAATAGTGTTCCAGCCATGCTTAAATACATTTTATAGTAACACCTATGATGCAAAACACCTGTTCACCATATCACTGCCTGGCACCCTTAGGGTATGTATGAATGTATTAACGAATATAGAATTTAATTGAATTAAAAGATTGTAGGTGAACTCCATAGAAGAATCTGGATAAAGTTTGGTAATGTATGAAAGATAGAATAGAATTAAAATGTAAGGTATAGAATAGAATAGAATAGAATAGAATAGAATAGAATAGAATAGAATAGTGCTTAGGTGAGTTGTGTGAGTTTGAACCTGGCTCACAGACATTCCCCCTTCTTCCCACATCTCACTAAGATTCCCTAAAAAGTGTCAAAAAGGTCCAAACTAAAATATAAATAGAGAATGAATGATTCAGTGCAACAGACCTGACTGGACCTTGTGCTATGGGTCAGAGCTTTGCCAGCTCTGTTCTGTTTGTTTGTGTGGTTGACTGACTGTTGCCTGTCTGTGGACTGAATGACACCATGCGTGTGTGTGTGTGTGTGTGTGTGTTTTTGAGGAGGAGGAGAGGAAGACTCATAGGAGCTGTTACTGAACAGATGGTCCCAGCGCGACACTGGACCTCCGACCGAGGAAAAATCAATGCTCATAACTTCAAAACAAAAAAGAAATTAATAAATATGGAGGAACACTAGATTGCTTTGCATCAGTGTCGCATTCTAATTAATAGGTGTTTTGTTTGTGGGTTGTTGGTGTTTTTTTCCTCCCCTCCTTTTCTCCAACGGTGACAATTTATGCTTTTTTAGAGCGGAAGGCAGACTGTGAAGATTCCAAATCAAGCTTGTCTGCTTTTTTTTTTTCTCTCCTTCTCACACGCTCCCCCTTTCCGCCCAAACACACCTCCACTGTCTGCTCCTCATCTTCTCTTTTGGACTTTCTCCTCATAATATTTTCCCCCCTGACGTCCCCCCATGGGTCAGGCTAGAGCGTTTGGTAGAAAGCGGATGGTATAACAGCCTAACACCTTTTGACAGGAATATTGATACTGGTTTTGTGTTTTGGAGGGAGAGGACAGTCTGCATGGGCTCCTCGGTTTTGTGTTGTTTCATGTTTATTAATGATAATGCATTCACTTCAGGTACAAGCACATACCGATTGTTGCGTTACATGTGGTACACATTTACATTCAATCATTTAACAGATGCTTTTATGAAAAAAACGACTTATAAATGTGTTACATGCATTATCTGGATCTAGAGAAACTGGCAGGTCATTGTAAGTTCAGAGACTTTAACCAGACTAGACGTTCTGTTTAATTTGACTAAATTGTAGGTTCTACTCATTTGTAACTTCATAATTTAATGGACTTTTGCTACTCATCAGTTAACTATTTATTTTCTTTCTGTCACTAATTTTATTTCTGTCTTTCTCTATGGTAGACCCCTCTGATCAGCTGTTGGAGGTGGTGGGGCTGGAGGGGGCAATGGAAATGGGGCAGATCTACACGGGTCTGAAGAGCGCAGGCAGACGTCTGGCCCAGTGTTCCTCTATCATTATCAGGTGTGTAACAATACATTGCATAGTCTTTAAAATCACCCGCAATTACCACATTAGCTTCCAATGTAGTGTTGTGTGTAAGTATTCCTTATATACTGAATTTTAAATGTGAAGGGTTAGAATCGAGTAACTTGATTAGTGTAGTAAACGGATTTATATCACCAAAGCATTACTCACATTACTAGATGACATGCAATAATGACATGTATATTATAATAATATTTTAATATTTTGCATTTGTTATGCATGCAGATTTTAGGATCTTAATAATCTTTTTTTTATCTCTTTTGGAAGAAATTAATACATTCATTTATTTTATACATTCATTTAGAATTTTACAAAAGTTTAAAAAATAAATGCTGTTCTTTAAACTTTCTGTTTATTAAGGTTTCATCATGGTTTCCTCAAAAATATTAAGCAGCACACCTGTTTCCAACATTGATTAAAATAAGAAATGTTTCTTGAGCATCAAATCAGCAAATTAGTGTTATTTCTGAAGGGTCATGTGACATTTTAAATTGTAATAAGGGTAGCACTTTAGTATGGGGAACACATATTCACTATGTATAACTATGTATGACCAAGTATGACTTTTTCCTTAATAAACTCCTAATTTACTGCTTATTAATAGTTAATAAGGTAGTTGTTGTATTGTTTAAGTTATTGGGTATGATCAAGGGATGTAGAATAATGTCATGCAGAATAAGGCATTAATATGTGCTTTATAAGTACTAATAAACAGCCAATACCCTAGTAAATCCAATAAATAATTGGTGAGCATAAGATATTTTCTTCTTACTTTTAAAAATCTTACTGATCTCAAATGTTTGAAAGTTTTTTTTTTGTGAGATCACGTGGAATATTTGTGCAGTATTTGTCTACATTTAATGTTCATTTGTCGCACTGTATAGGACAAGTAAGGAAAAATATTTAATATGGTGAAAAAACCTAAGTTAATCTAATTTATACTGTACAAAAACAAAAATAAAAATGTTATATATCTTTATGTTGTAGTATTATATACAGTCAACTCCAGAATTACTGGCACCCTTGTTAAATATGATCAAAGGGGGCTTTTGATCTTTCATTCAAAAAATTTACAACATTCTAACCTATCATTGATGTAAAACAATAGAAAATGCGGGGGAAATATTATGAATTTACGTTTTTTTCTAGTTCTTGTTGGCCACAATTATTGGCACCTAATTATTGCAACATCACAAAATAACAGCTCTGAGTTTTCTCCTACAGTATAATGCCTGAGTTTGGAGAACACCTGACAAGAGATCAGAGATCATTCCTCCATACAGAATCTCTCCAGACCCTTCAGATTCAAAGCTCCATGTTGGTGCTACTTCTCTTCAGTTCACCCCACTCATTTTCTATAGTTCAGGTCAGGAGACTGGGACGGCCATGGCAGAAAATCCTATTTGTGCTCAATGACACATTTTTGTGACTTTGATGTTTGTTTTGGATCAATGTCCTGATGGAAGATCCAACCACGGCCCATTATAAGATTTCTAGCAGAGGCCGTCAGGTTTAGAATTTTTTGATCTGTTGGTATTTGATTGATAGAATTCATGATACCATGTATCTGAACAAGATGTCCAGGACCTCCAGGAAAAGAAAATAGGCCCACAACAATAAAGAACCAGCAGTATATTTAACCGTGGGCATGGGGTATCTGGTGAGTTTGCTGCCAAAAAGCTCTTATAGTTTCATCTGACCACATAACCATGTCTCTTTTGAAGATCCAGTCACTCATAAGAATTTCTAAGGTTACCAATAATTCTTGCCAATATGCGTTTGAGAAAAACATTTACCCCCCACACACACACACACTTTCTATTGTTTTACTTCAATGGAAGATTAGAATTTTGTGAATTATTTGAATGAAAGATTAAAAGGATAAACAATGCAGTTTAATTTTCACAGCCAACTTTGCGCACATTTACCAAGAGTGCCAATAATTCTGTAACTCTCTTCAATTGACAGAACCAGTAAACTCCTCCCTATGCAAATAGATGGTGAGCCATGGATGCAAAGCTCATGTACTGTAAGTATGGAAAGCACATTTAATACAATTATTTTTATTTAAAAACATTTTCTTTATGCTTAAATGTTCCTGATATAGCTGTGTTCACCTGTCAATGTTTAATAGCGGGAATATTTTCTTACGTTCTTCCTAAACTGGCTTGTGCTGGTCAGCCTTAGATTTTCCTGATAGTTTGTGTAAAACCACAGCAGCATTTTACAAAAAAAGCTAAAAAAAAAAATGCTCAAGCCCGAAACAACCACCTCATTTGCAAGATTCGAAGCTTTGTTTGCTTTTAATTAAAGTTTCTCTTCTCTGAAAGCATCTTTTCTGAAGTGCAGTGTTCATTTACATATACTTCATTTTGTCGATGCCTGGAATCCAAAAAGCATGACAACACAATTAATTGGAAGGAGCACTTGTACCTGTAGATTAAAACTCTGGCTAAAGGTAGACAGCAACATAACTGTTATTGTAGCAGGTGATCTCCATGGCAACCTATGGCTTCATTGATGCTTAATTAGTGTCAGTAAACGCAAGGAATGCTTTTGAGACACTACAGTCGATGCTCAGGTGTTCCAACTTATCCTCAGCAAAAGTGATTATGCTAATCCATTTTTAGCTGGCGCTGCATTGTATTTGTATTTGCTTGTGAGGGTTTGTCTGTAAACCAGAGGAAATCAGTGTCAAATAGAGGGAGAATGGCCTGTATATAAATTATATTTAAAAAATGATATTCCATATTTGTAAATATTTATATTCATATAATAATTATCTTTTTTTTTCATAAAATTATAAATAATCCAAAAACTACTTTCTGAAGACATTACTTAAAGTGTTTCTCTTCTTTTTTTTGGCCTTATTTTGCATTGCATTATTTTGCAATCATTTTATTCTTTAGAGAATCAAGTATATTATTCATAAATTAGCTACAATCCTCACCTAATGGCACCTAATCTTATCTTGTCTTTCTAAATTGTTCCAGAGAGACACTAAAAAGGGCATGGTTCCAATAAATTTGCATTATATATGAACACTCTCGATTTCACCCCATACGTTAAAAAATGTCATGTTGACTCTACCTCTTAATTAAACTTAAATGCTCCAAAGGTTTTCTTATTGAGGTGTTCAGTACCATTTACCTTCTTATTGCCATTACTGTCTGAATACTTTCATGAACAAAGCACATGGGTGAATTCAAAGAGAAGAGCTTGATATTTACCATCACCTTTGATGTGGAATTATAATTGACCCATAAATAGGGAATTCAGAATTCAACACCCAATTAAATGTGACAGGGACAGAGTTAATAAATAAGATTTTAATGACACTCACACCTCACATTCTAGTCCATTGGTTCACTGATGTTTTCAAACATAATCTTTTATAAGCATGAGCATCGTGTCTTGGAGAGTCTTGGGCAACTTTTGTGCCTATATTTGTGTATTTTGCAAGTTTTTTGACAATTGAATGTTTATCTATTTCATATCTTCTCTCATCTGGTTGTCTTTATTAATATATATCACATTGTATTTGTTCTCGCAGATTAAAATTGTGCATGAGAATCAGGCCCGTATGCTGATGGGCCCTTCGCAAAGCTCTGGCTGCTTCTCTTTCTTTCGTCGCGACCGAAGAGAGGGCAAAGACTGACAACCGACATCACCTGAGATCAACACTGCACCCTACACGAGATCATGTACATCAAATGACAAGGTTCCTGAAGGTTGTATTTTAGCAGTGGGGAGATCTCTAGATTTCAGCTGATCATTTCAGCTGCTAGTTTTCTGTCTCGGAGGATTGATTAAACTGCCATTTTACAAGCCATGCACTAGGCCAACCCATGGGCAGCTTATTTGTTCACAAATGTTTAAAATGCAGTTGAAAGGTACCAGGTGAAGATACTGGATACGTATGATAGAATAAGGATCATGGAGATTCATGCCGGAGACGATTTTCAAAGTCGCTGTTCTTCTCACACTACACAGTACACTGCTGATTTAGTTTCTCTTTTGTGCACATTACACCACGGGTCAGTGACAGAGGGTCACACATTACACAACATTTCATTAGGAAGAATTGCAGACAGCTCTGTTTGGTCTACAAACGTCTCCGAACCAAACAAATGCTAGAAGTGATGCATGAAATAACATAAAATCATGCATGGTGCGCGGCTGGATTTATTCCTGTTAAAAACAGCCAGCAAGAAGCTTGCGATTCAAGTTGTCTGTGCCTTGTTTTGCAGCGAAAAATGAGAATTTGAAGGAGAGAATGGATGCTTGCTGAAGCCATGCTTACTGATGTTTTGTCTATGACTCCTCCCCCTGAACTTTCCCTCGCCCTGTATCTTGCGCTCTCATTGGCTGTAGGTCATCACTGATGTAATTTCAGTTAAAACACATTCTACACTGCAAGTGGCAGATGTGTCCAGATATTTAGCATGCAAAATATTACTACATGATTGTCACTCACATCAACAAGAAACAATTTGCATTAGATGTTGGCTATTTGTCAGTGATTTCCATAAAACTGTCGGCGAGTGAAAATCTGAGCTAAATTCGTGCAGTGTGTATCGGGCATTAGGCATAATAGACATTGCAGAATCAAGTCTTTCAGAGTCTGTGTCTTATGTGTGGAGTCAGGCGGACTCACGAGCCAGAGTTCTTTTTTATTTTGGGTATGTTATTTAGGAAGTGCCAGCAGTTCTGAATTACTTGGTGTCCAATGTGATATAAGACATGGCCAAAGGAAAAACAAAACACTTTTTTTCTTAAAGGGGTACTTCAGCGCTGGTAAGATGAATCTGTATTTAAACTGGGTCATTTATGTAGTAGAAATGTGAAATTATTTTTGAATCTGGTGCCTTATAGACTGAGAAAAGACAGAAAATGTATTTTTGTCTCATGGGGATAAAAGACAACAACTCCCAGAATGCACTTGCTTCACTGCCCTGCGTGGCCACTCTAGGCACGGCTACAGGATTACTGGATCACTTGCCCACCGCGTTCATTTTCATAAAATCAGTTCAGTTAGAGACACTACAATTAAAAACTGAACGTGTCTGTTCGATATAATGCGAGTGAGTGTCACGGCACAAACGCAGCAGGAGTCAGATTACATTCATCACATGAGCTGAGGTAATCGTTGGATTCGCGGCCGAATTCACAGCACGCGTTCAGTCTGGCGCATTTTCAGTTCATGTCTTTGGAAGCTTAACTTTCATAGGAATTTAATTTGAAAAGTTGAAGGACTCACCTTGCTCTCCACCGCTCCGTTTACATGAATCTCCGCAGCTCCCCGAGCCGAGTGCTGTGAGTGTGATGTTGAAAACATGTGGAAATAGCGCCTCCTGCTGGCTGTAGTCTTTAGCCTCTGGACAAAAACTCCTCTGATGACACAAAATGACGATATTTGCGTCATCGGAGGATTTTTATCAGAAATAAAATACATAATTCTCTCGTCTCAGGGGGATATGAGGGGGGAAAGTACGATAATTCGAATGTACTCCCGGGTTTCTACTGAAACAAAGCTTAATGCTAATCGCTGAAGTAACCCTTTAAAGCATGTGTGATGTGTTCTGTCTAGTGGGACAGTTTTGTATATGCTGTGCCCATGCTGGGTTCAAATCCAGAACTTTTTAAAGTTAAATAAAATTATATTATAATTATATTATATTGTTTTTTTCTATGGAAAAGAATTGGACTGACTAATTTAAATGTGAATTTGTAATAAACTCTTTTTCATTTAATCATACAACTTAATATTTTTTGTTTTTTTAATTGAATTATATTTATTATTTTAGGAGTTGCATTTGAAATTCACTTGGCTCAAAAACAAATCTAGATGGTTCTGGTTAAAGTGTTTTCTAAAACACTACTTAAGTGCCAAACACAGTCAAGTCTCTAGTGAAGGAAATCATTTCCAGAAGCATCAACACATGTGGTGTAGATAATATGAACTAAGAAAACACAAATGGTGACTTTAGGTTACTGTTATACAATCCTCATCCAGAGTCAGTAATCAGCACACAACGTTGAAGGTTTTTTAATGCGAATACCTGTCTGTGTTCTATTTTAAGCCAAAGCTGTTTGCTTTATGACCAAGAATCAGATTGGAAGACTGTATTTTGTTGTATTTTGTCTTTACAAGACATGGTTGTCATGGTCACAAGGTGCTTTGCTCATGCATATTCATGTGTTGTGATGCACTGCTGCCAGAGCTAAAGCAAATGTGCGACTGCACCTTTCCTTTTTCTTGCGAGATAGCAGCATGCAGTGATGTGAGACACTTACACATTCTAGTAACTAAAGTTTCTGCCTGGTTTACTTTCACTTAACTAATGTAGCCTGCAGTTCCTAATAAGTGGTTTGTGCAATGAACTGCCTGATGCATTTGCATGTTGGATCAAGATATGGTGTATGGCAGATGTAATAATTTATATGACATTTAACAGATGTCATTATTTATAGACTTTATATTTATACTAAGGATCTTTCTTTAGTGGATAGAGAGCATGGCCTACTATGACATACAACTTTGTAAATTAATCATTAATGTGCAGTCAAATACTTAAGCTTTGTTTAAAGTTAACTTTAATATTGGTTTTAATATTGATTATAAAAAAAAATCTGGTCAAATCTGCCGTTTTGACATTTTGCCCCCTTTTCTAAAAGTTTGTAAAACCAGTTAAAGCAACATTTTCATTATTTGTTTCATTATAGATTTTTTTAATTTGTCCGTTTGTAACTCTAACAAGCACACCCGCTTTCACCCTTTAAACCTGTCAGCTTGCTGTAACCGTTCACCTCTTGACCTGACAACAAATGTATCCCTATGGTTGTAACTTTTTAATGTTAACCTGTCAAATGAACTTCTGTACCTGTCCTGCATTTCATAAAGCTCACGGGATTATACATTGCGGCATGAATGACTTAAAATGTCAGTTTATGTTTCCATCAGTTCCCCATAATGGAAGTCCCTCTGTTTATTTTCTGGTTTATCTGTTCCTGCAAAAGCGACATTTTAGATGTTAAAATGTAGATGAAACATCATAGATGTTTCGTAATTGTAATGTGATAAGAACTGTGACACGAGGAACCACTGGACAGACACTTTTTGCATGTGTTAAATATGTTGCATGCATGGATATAATGAACTTCATCTCAAAGGTCAGATAAGGTGTGAAAGCACATCTATAACCATAGGTGTTATTGGGGGAAGAATCTCATCACTTGACCCCTGCATATCCTACATACTTATCACAAACCACACATTTTCAGAACATCATTTCAGATCTTGTTTGTTCAGCACATCCCACAGATTCCCAATTGAATTGAGATCTGGGGAATTTGGAGGCCAAGTCAACACCCCAGACTCGTTGTGCTCCTCAAACCATTTCTGTTCCATTTGTGGCAGGGCACATTATCCTGCTGAAAGAGGCCACAGCCTCCAGGGAATACCATTTCCATGACAGGGTGTACATGGTCTGCAACAATGCTTAGGTAGGTGGTACGTGTCAAAGTTACATCCACATGGATGGCAGCACCCAAGGTTTCCCAGCAGAACATTGCCCTAAGCGAGGCACACACACCCGGCCATCTATGTGATGTAAAAAAAAACGTGATTCATCAGACCAGGCCACCTTCTTCCATTGCTCTGTGGTCCAGTTCTGATGCTCACGTGCCCACTGTTGGTGCTTTTGACAGGGGTCAGCATGGGCACCCTGACCGGTCTGCGGCTATGCAGCCCCATACGCAACAAGCTGCGATGAACTGTGTATTCTGACACCTTTCTGTCAGAACCAGCATTAACCTCTTGAGTAATTTGAGCTACAGTAGCTCGTCTGTTTAATCGGACCACACGGGCCTGCCTTCGCGTGCGTCAATGAGCTCATGACCCTGTCGCCGGTTCACCACTGTTCCTTTCTTGGACCAGTTTTAATAGATACTGACCACTGCAGACTGGGAACACCTCAGAAGAGCTGCAGTTTTGGAGATGCTCTGACCCAGTCATCTAACCATCACAATTTGACCTTTGTCAAATCCGCTCATATCCTTACACTTGCCCATTTTTCCTGCTTCTAGCACATGAACTTTGTTCACTTGCTGCCTAATGACTATATATAATATAATCTTTAACCTTTGTTTAACTGACAAAAGTACAAACAAATATTTTCAAAGTTTTCACTAACAAACTTGATTTTGTAAGATTTGTCAAACAAATTTTGATTTTGATGGCTGCAACACACTCCAAAAACGTTGGGGCAGAGGCGTGTTTACCATTGTCACATGACCTTTCTTTTGAATTATTTTGGAATTGAATTACTAACTGTTGCAGTTTTGCTTTTTTTGCCTAATCTCGCCTGAGACACGACAGCTGCTCAACAGTCCATGGTTGTCACTCTCTTATTCTCCTTTTCATGATGGGCAATGCAGTTTCAGAGAGAGACAGATCTGGACTGCAGACAGGCAGTCAAGCACATCTCTTCTACGGTGTAGAGTGTCTAGAAAATGTGCAGAATGAGTCCCAGCATTGTCTTGCTTCTCAGGAAAGATGCCATCTTGATGGCAGTATATGTCTCTGTACAATCCCAATATATGCCTCCATGTCAATGGTACCTTCACACCCATGCAAGTCACCCATACTGTTTGCACTGATGCACCCCATACCATGACAGATGTTTGCTTTCGCACCTGTCGCTGATGAAAGTCTGGTTGGTCCCCTTCGTCTTTTGGGACTGAGAGCTCTGTGTTAAGTTTTTTTCAAAAATAAGATGAAACATGGACTCATCTGACCACAGCACACATTTCCACTGTGTTTTGGATCATCTGAGATAATCTCGGGCCCAGAGAACTTCTTTGCATTGAACAGATGTATAGCTTTCTCCTTGTGTAACAGAGATTGAAGTTGCATTTCCTGATGCAGCTGCAGACTGTGTTAAGTGACAACGGTTTTCCAAAGGACTCCAGAGTCCATGTGGCTATATTTAACAGACCAGGATGACGGTTTCTCATGTAATGCCATCTGAGGGCTTGAAGGTGACGCACATTCAACAGAGGTTTCCTGCCTTGCCCTACATGGACTGAGATTTCCCTGGATTCCCTGAATCTTTTCACAATATTCTATATGATAGTTGGTGAAAGACCTAAATACTTTGCAATCTTGCATTGAGAAATGTGATTTTTTTATTTATTTTTTTATGGCATGTGATATTTGGCAAAAAGTGGTGAGCCATGACTAGCCATGACAATCTTTGATTAGATGCATGCACTTTTTAAACTCAAACACGACACCCTCACCAGTTCTGTGGACTGTGTCAAAACAGTTTAACTTGGATATTCTATAATCTTTTTAATCTTTAAATTTTGCCTCCGTCCCAACTTTTTTGGAGTGTGTTGCAGCCATCAAAATCAACATTTGTTTAAATTTACAAAATACAATTAATTGAAAACATTGGAAATTATTTTCTATGTACTTTTGTTAGTTAAAAAACTTAAAGAGTATATTTATTAAGAAATTATTGAGAATGAACACCTCTCAAGGAAAATGAAAGAAAACGGGGTTACAGTAACAAGTGGGAGTGAAATCAGCTTACTACACAGAAAGAAATGAGAACATGTTGTAACCTTCTGTATTTTAATCTTTAGTGGCTGTATCATTACATAGATTTTTGAATACATGTATTTTGATTGGTCAAGTATTTCTGAATATTGACTGTTGGCCATGGCAGCACTATAACTAGACCACTCATTTGTGCTTTTTTTTTTTTTTTGTCAGGGTTTATTTTGTGAAAAATGTATTTACTTATTTAATATTAATATAAGCTATTTGTTTAATATAAATTATATTACTTATTTTTAGTCATCTCAGAGCCCCTTTGAAATTTAGCTGAGGCCCTCTAGGGGGCCACGGTCCCCTGGTTGAGAACCGCTGCATAAAATGATCGAAAAGAGAGATTTACGAATAACAAAACAATCTGGAATTGTTGGCTAATCTAAGCATAGGAGTGTTTATTTCAGTCTTTGAAAGTTTTTTTCCAGCTTGTCAAAAACTGTGAGGTCGTTTGTAAGCATTGTGAACGGGATACAATGATTGTGTGCAGTTTCATGCACATCATTTCCAAAACATCTAGCCACAAGAGAGATTATAATGATGTGATGTGTTTCTCATAAATAAACACCTTATAATTGCAATATCAGTTTTGCATATTTTAATGAAGGAACGGTGAAATAGGCTCTTGATTGACGCGTGGAAATCTGATCCGGCGGAGGACAGTGGCAGCCAATGGGAAGGGGGGCGCCGGCTGTTTCTGAAGGGAGGCCCCTGGAGCAGCAGGCAGCGAGTGTGTGTTTACTTGAGCGCGGAGGAGAGACACGAGAGCGCTTTTCTTACAGTCCGGCGACACATCCATGAATGCATGCGGTGCATTTACTGGGGTGAGTGCAAGCTTTAAGTTCTCCATCACCGTCGACGTTTCAGTTAAACGTAACTAGAAACAGAAAAAAAGTGTTTCCAAAAGTCCAGTCCCTTCGGAGGATCGGCTCGCCGCGTTACGCACGCACAGCACCGCAACATATTGACATTTGGACACTAGCAACTTTATCTATAAAGTGTCACGGGTATGCTGCGTTTAATGTCTGTTTCATGATAGCCAGCATGTAGCTAGTCAGTCAAATGAAAGTTATTGTTTATGAATGGAGCCGCTGATTGCGCTTCAGCGCGCAGCAGTTCATGTTCCCATAAATCGCTTAAAGTCAGTCTCCTACTTCAAAGGGTGATCGGACGGCGCGCTCACAGTCATACCGCTGCAGAATGGACGGACTTAACGACCAACAAGTGCCTTTCATAAAATCTCATGTAAGTCTGATGAAGGTAAATTAGTGATTGTAAATATATATCTGTCGTTTAACTGATTGAATGACGAGGATCAGCGTTTTGATTAAAGCGTAGCGTAACATGTCTGTACAGAAATAGAACATTTTTATGTGCGTGATTCTTCATTTTACGTGAACTTTTGTCCTCTAGATTGATTCTGAAGATATTAACAATCACTGATAGTTTCAAACTTAAGATTATAAGACCTGTACATATTATCATGGCGTATTAAATGACGTGCATGCCAGAAATGATGCATGTTGTTGGCCTTTTTTAAGTTGCCCTCTAAGACATTTAAAGTGTGTTAAAATCTAGGAAATTCAATTTGGCACTTTTTTTCAGTTCATCTGGTACGTATGTAGAGTTTACATTTTTAAAACAAGGTATTCTACTTTCAGTCACATAAGACATTTTAGATATTTGGTTATGCTGGAAATGTGAAGTGACAGATAAGCAAATATCTGCCATAGTGACAGTGTAAAGAATACACTTAATCATGTTCAAACTTGCTTTTAGAACTTAAACTACAGGTGTCATCACCAAATAGGTCAGTATTTGATTATTCATTTTCTATATTAAAAAAAGAACAAAACGAATTGATGGCTATCTAACTTGTGTGGTTCAGAAGTCCAAGGCTTATCCAACTTTACTCTAAAAACTAAAAATTGTCATTGCTATTAAAAATCATCAAAACTTGAGGGTTGATCGAGGCCATGATCAGGCCTTTTACACAGGACATGATGAAAATGTTTTTAAAGATTTTCAACAGGTCAAAAGTGCCATAATATATTAACCCTCATATAATAAGTGGAGCTGAAGTTTTGTTCTTTCCAAAGTGAGCTCAACACACTCCATCTTCAATTTGAGAAAATTGATCTGTTGCTTTCTGCTTAGAATCCTCGGGGAAAGACGTCCAACACGAGACCAGCAAAGGACAGGAAAAGAAAATTCATTAACTCTGCCCTGGCGTTGGACACAGAGGGTAAGCACTCAGGTGTGGGTGAAAAAGACAATGTTCATTTCACGCCTTCTTAACATCTTGCAAAATGCAATATCGCTCGTTGCCACCTGCACTCAGGGCTTTAAAATCTCAATCAGCAGCGCTCGCCTCGGTCTTCAGAGGGCTTTGAGACTGGAATCGAGATTGCGCCCGGTGTCAAAACTCATAATTAAAGCTTTGTACCTGTTGTTTCACCATCTCAAACTCTGCTGTCTTTGTTTTAGAGCTGTTTCAAGATCTCAGTCAACTTCAGGAGACCTGGCTCGCAGAAGGTAAGCTCTGGTTTACTTCAGTCTCGCTGGTGGTTGATCGAGCTTTTGTTTCAAAGCTAAAGAAGAGGAGAGAGCGTGCATGGGGGAAGTTTTGGGGGAGGGGAGCAAATATGCCTCAAGTTACAGACCTAATCTGCAGTCCAATTAATGCATCTGTAGCAAAGGCACTTGGTGTGTCATGCATACATTAGTGCTTGAGAAGAGCAGGAGTCTAGGGGGAGACCGAGGAGGTTCTACTTTGAGTGTCATCACAAATTACCAGAAGAACTTGCAGTCTCGCTCACTCTCTTCTCCTCTCGTCCGCTTTTGGCAGGAGCTGAGGCAGACGAGCCACCAACTCTGCCACCTCTCTCTCTCCCGAACACGCGCGCACACCTTCTCTCCCGCTCTCGGTTTCTTTTTCTTATCCCTCTCTTTGGCGTCTGATACTTCTCGTATAGTGTTCTCATAAGTTATTTTTCATTGTTTTTAAACTGTTTTTGTTAAAGAAATGGATTGACACTAGATCGCTTCCTGCGCTTCAGCTTTTACCGCTTCGTTTTTTTTTCCCCCCTAACTTTTTGTTGGTTTCTTTTGGCAATTTTTTCTTTCTCATGGCAAGACTTGCTGGTTGTGGTTTAACACAAACGTGATGCTTCAGGAGTTAAGCGCGAGTGTCTTCTTCCCACCTTGCTTGCAGCACCGACCTTTAGGTTAGTAAATGGTTCCCTCTTTGGTTGATTGTAGATGTGTTTGGAGATATTTTAAATTGATTTAAAAAAAAAGTCTAACAATGTTATGTAATTCTAAATGGCTAACTCGCAGTTTTGATGTTAAAAATGTTTTTTGTCTTAAAAGTTTCAAGACGGTAACGCTTTACAATAAGGTTTCGTTTGTTAACTACAGCGAACGAACAATGCATGTACAGAATTTTGTGATCATAGTCAATGCTATCTCAACATTTACTGATACATTTTTAAGATTAAAAGTTAGTTAGTGCACTGTGAACTAACATGAATGTGAACATTTTAATTTACTAACATTAACAAAGGCTGATAAATGATGTAAAATTATGTTAATATTGTCAGTTAATGTTAGTTAATGCATTAACTAATGTTAACAAATGAGATCTTATTGTTACCGTTAACACTTTTTTGGTGTGTGAAGTTTTACTCTAAACCGTGTGTATTTGTTGCTGCAAAATGTTGCAAATATAAAAGTTAATTTTTTGGTTCTCTAAGCTTAAACTCCGACTGCTAAAAGTGAATGATTTTGCTGGATTTTCGAAATGGACAATTAAGGAAAACAAAATTGATTATACATATAAAAATGAATGTTGTTTAGCTGTCTATCAGTCTCTGAAATTACTTTTTAGTTTTCTAAAGAAATAAATATATGTAATTGGTGGCAATTATACTGTGAGGATTTAATTTTTAGCACAATTTAAATAAGCTTTGCAGAATTGTATTATTGTAATAAATTAATTTAAGGTGTGTAAAAGCTGAAAATATAAATCACAAATCATAGTAGACATAACCTTTTGTCTGTTTATTGTAAAAAGCAGTTTGGTTGCAAATTGGGAAGCAAAAAAACAAAACAAAGTTGGACAGCTGAAAATCATGCAAAGCAGTTTGTAAAACCGATTCCAGCGCCTTGCATTTGTAAAATCATGACTGCCTTTCAGCCTATGTGGAAGGCATTTGCATGCGCTTTGGACAAAAAGATGAAAGGAAGACGAGTGTGTGTGTGTGTGTGTGTCTGTTTATTGATCACACTAAATCTGGCTTGTGTGAATGAATTTTTGAAATGAGACATGCCACATGAAAGTCCAACTAATGCAACTTAATCAAGCATCTTTTTGTTTAGCAACATCTAATAACTTGACTGAAATATGATGTTGTACAGCTGCACTACAGGACATTGTTTTGTGTATTTAAAGCCAAACATCTATAATATAAGGAAATGATCTGCCTAAATAGGATTTGCCTATCTGCATAAGGAAAGAGAATCTCAATTTTTAATAGACCGCTTTCTTTAATATATTTAAAAATGCTTGCAGTATAATCGTGATTTTAAAATTAAAAGTACGCTTTAGAACAGATTTTCGGACTTTACTGTCCTTGTCGCGAGTTTGATTATGCCAAATCCACCCCAGGGCCTCTAAAAGAATAAGACATGACTTAAATATTTTAGTGTATCCGGCAGGGGAAAAAAGTAGTCGCTGCAGTAGATATTACAGTGAGGAGTACAATTCAACCTGTCTTACATCCATCAGCCGCAGCGCCCAAAGATTCAAGATAAATCGCGGATAGATTTAATATATGACTTCCTGTCCATTAGAACCCAAACGAAGACCTAGCGGTTTCATTTCAGAGATTTATTAGCTCAGGTAATTGGAAAGAAGAGGAAGACGTATGAGCGACGGACAGTATTTCCGGCAGCGTAGACTAAAGAGCTGATGGCTCGTCATTTGACATACATGTGTCATTTTGGCCAGAGACAGGTGACAGTCACTTATTACATCTAGAAAACTTCAAAAAGATTCACTGAATATGTCACACCAGGATGGCTTTACTAGCAGGTAGTGTGACTTCTATCTGGGCAGAGAGAAGTGATTGCGAGTCTTTACGTGTGTCTTCATGTGGCCTGGTGCTGCAGTTTGTCTCATTTCTGCGCTTGTCTTTGTTTTTTTTCTTTAACTGATGGACATGCTCCAACACCTTAGCTAGCCTCAGGAGTGGCGCTGGGATCAGCTGTCCCATTCACAGGTTGACTCATTCACCCTGCTGGGAATACTGGCTGCAGCTCAGTCTTTCTTTTCTCTGTTTAACTGATGTTTACGCTACTTTTCTGACTCTTAATGCACATGGTGTTTCTTTCCTGCTCACGCTCACATCTAGTGAGGGTATTGTTTAATATCTCTTTGAATGTGTTTACTTCAGTACCAGTGAGGGAGATGGCGGTGATATTTCTTGTTGAGTTTAACCAGTAAAAACGTCTGCTGCGGTTGTACTCGACTCGCCTTTTCAAATACCCAAAACACTGACAAGAACTATAAAGATATATTGGCCCTGATTGTGAAGAACTGTATGGCCTTGGGCGCACGTTTAATAGTTTGTGTATTGAGTTACAGAAGAGACCATAAAATTCTGTTTTAACCATTATTGTGTATTGAGATACAGTTTGAGACATGTTGACCTGTTGTTACACTGTGAAAAATGATATGATCAATAAGTTGACCACATATGTTTTTACATTGCTTTAACAAAAAACAAAAAAATATGCAAGATTCAACTAATTTTAATGAAATTTAAGTTGAAATGACTTAAACATCCAAGTTGATTGTACTTAAAAAAATAAAGGCAGGAGCTTTTATGCCAGAAAAAAATGCTTAATGGGAGGTTTCAAACATTAAACAATTCATGAAACAGCAAAAATGTAAAAGGTAACTAAATCATTTTAAATCTATGAATATTGTAATTAATCAATTGTTTGAAATTATAACATTTTAATTTCATAACTACCTGACATCTATGAACAACAAACATTTATTTATCAACTTTCCAGTTAAAATCTACCTTCATTATATAGTTTGTTTATTATATATCTTGTTTGAATGGGAGTTTTGACTGAATATAAGCCTTCTGGCAGATAATTTATAATATTTAACAAATTCTCCCATATTGACATTAGAACTGAATGCATTACAATTTCCACAGGCATGAGGAAACACTAAAGGTCAACCCCATTTCCAAAAACAAAGCTGAAAAGCCAAGTAGCCGAGCATAACGTGTTGCCTTACACAAAGCAAATGTTGATTGTGCGTGTTGCGACTTGTTACTGTTGTTGTGAAAATGAAAATCCAATTTTAGCGCAGAGGAATAAATGTGCTAATAGCCCCGTGCAGCGAGGTCTCGCGCACTCCTCCGCCACCGTGCGCCTTTGTGTTGAGTTTAACAAGCAATAAACAACAGGTCTTTTCAATGTGTGTGATATAAGCATGAATGCGCTTAATTGAGCTCCATATGAAGGCTTCATTATTTTAGCATTATATGAGAGAGGGAAAGGAAGGGAACGTGCTCTGTTTGGACGGCAGCCTTCGCGGCAGGTACAGGTGCTTTCACCAGCGGGGATGTGTCCCAATTAGACAGTGTGAACAATAGGTGTTTTCTCGCTGCATGGCTATCCTTATCAAGACACGGTGTAGTTGCAAAGCACATTTGATCACAAGGCAAGGTGTCTTATTTGGTTGCCTGGTCTGATACACATGTATCAGTGAGTTCCGTTTGCTGGATGTTAGAGCGAACGGCGGAGACAGTTTCACACGCCTGCTTTGTCCAACAAATTAAGTTGAAATTAAATTACTGACATAATTAGAGGATATGTTTTCTCTGTTTTCAACCAATAAATGTCTTCATGGGTTGGTCTGAGAATTTCAAATCATTAGTGTTTCAATTACAGAGGATTATTAGAGGAAATTACTCGTTTAAGCGATTATTAGAGGACAGATTGTGTTAGCTCGACTTGTGGAAACCAAATTTGATGATTACCAAGGAAAAATCTGTGTTTATTTACCCATTTCTCTCTCCTTTTTCCTCCCAGCTCAAGTTCCTGACAATGATGAGCAGTTTGTTCCTGACTTTCAGAGTGAAAACTGTAAGTGTGACCTTTTTTCTTTTACTCTGGCTCTTAAATGTATGCAATAATACCTGCGTTTATATTATGTCTTGGGTGTATATCAAAGACTCAAACTGAAGAAAGGCCTGACTAAAATACGATGCTCAAATTTGATGATTTAGTGTGAAATTTTAGCTTATTTTTTCCCCTTTGTTTACGACACGTTGTCGTTCGCCGCTGTTGTTTCTGTGAATAAACAGAGAGAGCGCGCGAACGGCGTGTGTTCTCTAGGTTGTGTACCTTCTCAGCGAGTGCAGCCAGAAGCAATAGGCCTTTAAATGGGCATAGGAAGTAAAGTTGGCGCGCGGTGGTCGTGGCAGAGCCCGTGCCAGTGTCGGAAGTGGCATGGACTGAATGAGGCACAGTGGGGAGCGAGTCCAGCTTATGTCTTAAAGAGGAGCCAAAACAGACTCTGCTACAGAGGATGTAGGGGAGAAGAAGGGGGGCTTTGTCTTTCTAGAGAACTCAAGCTCATTAGGCAAATAAAATATACTAGTGTTTGCTGATAATGGCCTATTGTCCTGTATTCCTTTCTCATCCTGAGCTAGGCCTTATTGTGAGCGTAGACCATGACAAAAGTGAAGTGAAATGACACAAAAGGAACCTTGCGCAACCTTTTTTTCTACATGAGAATAATTATTGAAAAAACTATATATTTTTGTTCTATGTTAAGAATTAAATAATATTCAGCAATGATTATTCCATTCTGAAATGCATATTTAAGCAAAACTGTTCAAATCACAGAGTGTTATTTGGCGTCGTCGGCAGGGTGGGGAGGAGAGGAGGGACGGGCAGATGGAGGTAGAGCGAGGGCATGGCGGTTGGGCTCTTGAACGGGCATCCTGGCCCTCCCATATGGGTCTGAGTCGGCAATGCCAGTGGATCACTTCCGTTTCATGTGGTCCATTCCCACAAAACACCCAGAAATTGGAAATACAGGGATTACACGGCAAGAAAAAAATACACCTATGTATATATATATATATATATATATATATATATATATATATATATATATATATATATATATATATATATATATGATAATTTATATATATATATATATATATATATATATATATATATATATATATATATATATATACACTGTTTAATTTTACCGTTCAAAAGTTTAGGGTCAGTACGATTTTTATTTTTTAAAGAAATATTTAATCAGCAAGGATGCATTAAATTGATTAAAAGTAACAGTAAATACTTTTTAATGTTACAAAAGATTTTCTATTTCAAATATGTTATTTTGAGCACAACCGTTTTCAACACTGATAATAAATGTTTCTTGATCGTCAGATCAGCATATTAGGATGATTTCTGAAGGATCATGTGACACTGAAGACTGGAGTAATGATGCTGAAAATACTGCTTTGATCACAGGAAAAAATTACATATTAAACTATATTAAAATAGAAAACTGATATTTTAAATTAAATAATATTTTACAGTATTACTGTTTTTCTGTAGTTTTGGTCAAATAAATTAAAAGTCTTATTTTCAAAAACATTTAAAAAATCTAAATTTTGGAATGGTAGTGTACATATTATTAAAATATTCTTTTATTTTAAATGTATCTTGAATTTTTAAGACAAAGGCTGTTGTTACTGTAAAAAGATCAATAACTTTTTTTTTAAACACTAACTATAATAATGATTTGTGGTTGGGTGAATGTGATCAAACAGTGATTATATTTGAGTTATTTGCCCTTTTGTAAAGGCCATCATAATTCAAGCCCAGAGTGTTTAAGAAGAAGGTGTGACTGAATCTATTATCAGCGAGTAACAGTCAGCGAAGAGGTGAGAGTGAGAAAGAGAGAAGGGTGAGAAAACACACGACCATCAGCACAGGGAAAAAAAACTGTATGAAACTTAGAAACACTTGTTCTTTACTGAAATACCATTTTATGTAACACAGGGTGCAGTGAAAATGGTATTCGGTAGTGTTATGAATGGGCTTTTGTGGAGAAAAGATGTTCTCCTAGTGTGATCTGCTAAATTTAGCATCGAATCAGACAAAGTCAAATCTATTAGAGCGCCGCTTTAAGGAAAAGAAATTCACTTTTTGCAGAATGGAACATGAATGTTTGGTTAATGTCATAAATATGGAAATAATTTGGGAATATTTAGCATGAGCTAAGATATGAGAAATGAATAATTTGCTGTACTCACCGTGACATCCTTTTGTTAAGAGCTCTTTATTTTAGTCAAAGCTTTCTTGTTGTAGGTGTTTTTTTTTTTGAGGCAGTGTTGCCCACTTCAGTTGACATCTGACATACAGAAGGGGTTTTAAATGCATCTCATAAATTGCAAGAATACAAAAAATGGCAGTAAATGTCATAAACGACTTCTTGAAAATGTTGTCCATTAACACCAATCAATGCATGTGTAATTGCTGCAATACTGGAATGACATCCTGCATGTATGACGTCCCGTGATGCTAACAGATTTTGTATTGATTCGTTTACTCATATTCCTTTGCGTAAAATCAATTATGGCATTTTTTTTCTTAGTCTGTCTATGTGCTTCTTAATATGGTCCGTCAAGAAGTCTTCTCAAGTATAAATTATTCATCTGTGTGCTATTTTAGAATTCACTATCATGAACAAGGACACATCCTAACAAGACCATTTAAAATTTCAGAAGACTGCCAAATAAATTAAAACTACGTTTTTTGACTTTAGACTGATATTTTGGTAACAATTTACAATAAAGTGTCATTTGTTAACATTAATTAATGCATTAACAGGAACTAATAATGAGCAAGATATTTTTAAAGCATTTATTTCCTGTGATAATGTTAGTTATTAAAAAGGTCCATGTTCATGTTAGCTCACAGATACGATTTTGATCTTAGAAATGTATTTGTAAATTAGATTAACTAAGATTAATAAATGCTGAAGAAGTATTGTTTATTTTAAGTGCATGTTAACTAATGTTAAAACATTATTGTAAAGTGTCATTTGTATTATACACACAAATCTAATTTAAAAAATAGTTTGTCTTATATATACAGTTTTAAAGTGTTACTTTGATTCAAATTGCCATTTGAAGTAAGCAGAAATGTAAAAAAAAACAAAATAGTAACACTCTTGAACTTAGGAATGATCTGTCCTTGTTTATGGCAGCACTTGTTTTAGGTGTTAAGTGCAAGAAACCTTTGCTGAAAACACCAACTTTTACGCACACAAACAGAAATCGATTATTTTGTTTGTTGAATATAAAAGAAGGTAGACATCGTAAGGTCACCTCATCTTCATATGCAGATGCCATGCGGGAGCGAGAGAGTGACTGCAACACTTGCTTTATTGTATGAAATATGTTCTGTTTAAACATCTGTACGCTTCTCTCTTTCTCAGTGGCGTTCCACGGGCTGCAGTTGAGGATAAAGAGAGAGCCCCACAGTCCGTGTACTGATCTGGGCTCAGCCTGCAGTCAGGAAAGGCCCTTCAGACTCCACTATGGGGAGAAGTGCCTGTATAACATCAGGTACGTCAGTGCACATTCCTGCACATACTATTGCCTATTGTTCTTTTAAAGAATCAAATCTTGCATATGGCGGAAATATGTTGTATAACTTGTATACAGATTGCATCAAATACCGGTAGTAACAAGACCAATGCTAGACATGCTAGACTGAAACGTCTCTGAGAACCCATAAGTGTTTTTGCACCAAAGCAGTGAAAATCAACTCTAAACTTTATACTTCCAGCTGTCAGGATAGACACTAACATCACATATTTTGGTTTGCAAATTCAGCCTCAGCAGCTGGTGTGAGAGATTTAAGTGATAAATGGGCCGACTATGTCTACATGCATTTGCAATTCATAAGATACCATTTAACAAACTATTTTTATCCATTATTTATCAATTTAGGGTGTGCTATTTTCCTAATTACAGATGTTTTGTGAAAAAAAAAACAAATTCCTGAATGCAAATTTTGCTTTTGTTAATCACGATGTTCCCAACGCTGAATTTTCATGGTTCGTATACAGCACAAATTCACCTCAGACACTACGGTCTGAGGGTGGGTTTGTGTTTCACCTTTTATAAGTGACTAAAGACTGAATAAAAAGCACAGACGTTCATTTGACAGAGCAACTCTGAAGCAGATGGGTTCTTAGCATAGACTTTTCAGCTTGAGCCAAGAATAGTCTTAAAGATATATAGAAAAAAATGCACAATAATGATAGTTTTCCTTTAGTTATTTACTCAGAGGCAACTGTACAGCAGGTGCTGTTCGAAATGACTTGAATGAGATCCACCTGAAATTGGAAAGGGGGAAGAAAACACACACACACACACACAAAGAAAAACAAGAAATTACGCTACGGTGCATTAAGTGCAATAAATGGCTTTTCCACTTGGACAAGCGTCTACGGCAAACACGGTTGCTTGGTTACAGTCATCTTCCTATTGATTTGATTTTAAATTTATGACATTTCACTTGGATGTTTTATTTCGCTGGAGGAGCCAACCTGCCCTCACATTGCAGATGGCACTCAAGCTGAACCAACAACCTCTGTGATAATGATGTTCTCTTCAGAGGTGTTTTGGAGATTGTCAAGCCCCATAGAAGTCTGCTCCTTCCTTGACTTTTAATGTTTCTGAATGGAGTGTAATTGCATTAAGGTTCGCCAGATGATTCATCTTTAGTACCTTGTCGATTGTTTGATGTGAGGGGTGGCAGTTGGATGGATAGGAATAGATGTGTATCTTTTAATTGTTTGCTTATAGAACTATATGAACAGAGGTCATTTATACACCACTGTTCCAAATTCTGTGCTCAGAAAGATTTTCGTTTTAAATAAATTTGTATTTTTATTGAGCAAGGAGAGTAAAGATATTTATAATGTTACAAAAGATGCTCATCGAAGAATCCTCTCAATTTCCACAGAAAAATGTAAGCAGCTCCACTGATTGGTAATAAAAAGAAATGTTTCTTGAGCAGCAAATCAGCATATTAGAATGAGATCATGTGACTTAATCTCCAGACAGATTTCGAAATACCGGTTTAGCATGCATTATACAGTGTGCTGCAGACAAAAAGCTTTAGCGTTTATGTTTTTTAATTTTTTTTAATTTACCAGCAATAAAGTCTAGCACAGTCTCATAATAATCTCTGTAGCCTGAAAGGCCCTCAGGATAGACTAACTTAAACTGCTCTTGTTCCCTGATGTCTCCAGTGCCTACGAGCAGAAGCATCCCTCGGGAATGAAGGCCTCCAGCCCAGTGTCTACCCCCTGCAGCACGCCCGTGTCCCCTGGCCAGCATGTGTCTCCCACTGCCGCCCCCACCCCAAAACCAGACAGGACGTACCCTCACCTCGCACCCCCACAGCCCCTCCCTGACAGCGCTTACCCCATGGACCACAGGTACTGCCAGTTACAAAACACTTCAGATAGATAGATAGATAGATAGATAGATAGATAGATAGATAGATAGATAGATAGATAGATAGATAGATAGATAGATAGATAGATAGATAGATAGATAGATAGATAGATAGATAGATAGATAGATAGATAGATAGATAGATAGATAGATAGATAGATAGATAGATAATGTGTGAGACTTATTCTATTCAGTGTTTTGTTCAGATTTCGGCGGCAGTTGTCGGAGCCGTGTCATTCGTTCCCATCTCCTTCGATGTCACGAGACGGACGACCCATGTATCACAGACAGATGTCGGAACCCAGCATCCCCTTCCCTCCTCAGGGGTTCAAGCAGGAGTACGCCGACCCCCTCTTCGAGCATCCTGCCATGGTGGGGGCACCTCTTCCCCAGACGTACCCTCACTCCATGATGATCAAACAAGAGCCCCGCGACTTCACCTACGACTCAGGTGAGTTCTGTTCCCATGTGTGTACATGTTGACTTCGTTACATTGCTCGGTGTTTAATGGTTCCATAAAACAACAATTTTTGACATTGATAATAAGAAATGTTTCTTGAGCAGCAAATCAGCATATTGGAATGATTTTTGAAGGATCATGTGACACTGAAGACTGGAGTAATGATGCTGAGAATTCAGCTTTGATCACAGGAATAAAATACATTTTAAAATATATTAAAATAGAAAATATTTAAAAAATACTACTGATTTTAGAAAGTCTTGGTGAGCATAAGAGACATTAAAAAGATCTTACCATTCCCAAACTTTTGAATGACAGTGTAAATAATTCAACAGAAAAATAGATGAATAAAATATAAAAAATAGAAAACAGCATGATTCGTAGGGGATGGAAGCGGTATGTACTTCACTAATCTAAGAGGAAGCAGTCTTTTTTCTTTTGTTTTCTTTTGGTTGCAGATACAGCCAGATAGCAACTTTATTAGGGATGGGGAGATTGATAGAATTAGCGTATTATTAGGAAATTTGGGTCTGATCTCATTTCCTAAGGGCCTGGCTGGAAAGGAGAGGGGCCCCTAATCTCTCCCCCAGGGGCCCTCAGGCTGTCGGCCCAGCTCTGGCATGAATGAAGAGGCTTTTGGTTTTCATTCATAAAAAATGGAGTTGGACTGCAGAAGCCTGTCAGGAGGGAATGCAGCGCTGCTTCTCAGCCGTTTCCTGTGGATTATGTGAATCTGTAGAACGTAACCTGAGGATAATAACAGTAATACTCTGGCATTTTCTGTTTACTTTGTCAAAGCAACAAATTCTCATTTATTGTATATATACAAAATGCACATTTACACAGATACTCAATTCCTAAATAATTCCTAAATAAACAGAGATTTTTTCACTCACATTGAGAATGAATATCTAATGTACTGTCTAACTGTTATCTATAAATTAGACACATAAATTAGAAGTGATGAAAGCTTCATGAGTGAGTGATTTGTCTGCATTGCTTCTTTACATCAGTGGAGGACATCATCGACATGTTTTGCATCTCCACCCAGCCATTTAGAAGAATTTATTCTGCCTCATAAAGGAGCTTGTTTGTTGTGAGCTGTGTAAGGACTGGGCAGTCAGCGGCTAATTTAATCAGCGGTAATTTCCTCGACAGGCCCATTACTTGAATGAAACCCTGAGAGATCTTTATAGGTCCAAATGAACAGGGTTAGATGTTTTATGGAGCATTCACTTAAGCTGTCTTGCTTTGCTTTGATTGAATCGCAGCTCCAACAAACAACACGACTGACGCGGAGCACAAGGCATCCGCTGCGGTTTATCGTCACAAATCTTTTGTCCATAGTGTTTTGACATTGAGTATGAAAATGGGATGCTTTTTTTTTTTTTTGCTTTGTCTGTGACAGGAAAAATAAGAAGGTAAATAAATAAATAATGTTTTTTTTTTTTTAGGTTTTAGAACCAATGCATAATTTATTATGCATATTTAAAATGCTTTTTTGTTTTGTTTTTGTTTTTCAGAAGTGCCTAGCTGTCACTCTGTATATCTTAGACAAGAGGGATATCTGGCGCACAGCAACAGAACAGAGGGTAACTATCTTATATTGCTGTTTTGTTCATTAATGTGTCTTATTTAAAAGTTTTATTTCATGTATAACTATTTTTTTCATTTTTTCCATAGGCTGCATGTTCGATAAAGTTGCAAGGCACTTCTATGACGACACTTGCGTAGTGCCGGAGAAGGTGGAGGGTATGTTATTAATTTATGTATCTTTTTAAAATGTATCTTTCTTTTTGATAAACATAATTATGTGTTGAGTTAAATATTATTTCTTAATAAGTTGACTCTTTACTATACAGTCATATAAAGTACAGTCAGACTATGATACTGTGTGTAACATAATGACAACTTGTCTCCTTTTTATGGTAAAGAATTTTTTTTTTTAACCATGAGGATGTCTTGCCCCTAGGCATTATGGGATTTGGCTATGAGAGCTAATAGGTGTGTTCTACTTAAAACAAGGCCATGCAGTATGACATTAAAGTACCGCGAGAGAGTTTAGAGAACATACGGAGCCGTCTGCTCTCACGACAGTGCCGTTTCAAATCGAACACACCTAATGACTTTTTCTTTTTTCCGCCCACAGGCGACATAAAGCAGGAGGCGGGGCTGTACCGAGAAGGCCCAACCTATCAGAGACGGGGTTCGCTGCAGCTCTGGCAGTTTTTAGTCGCCCTACTGGATGATCCCTCAAACTCACACTTCATTGCGTGGACGGGCCGGGGCATGGAGTTTAAACTCATTGAGCCTGAGGAGGTAATGGCTAGTCTAAACATAGTTGTTCAACCAAGATTGTATCTGTATGTGGCCTCTTGAACAGTGCAGATAGTTGTGGAGCTTTAAAAGCGGTGTTGTGGTCTTGTTTAGCTGGGAAAATAGATTTCAGTTGTGTTTAATAAAACTTTCAGAGCATAAACAGTTTATTTTTTAACCATTTTAGGATATTAATAATTTATTTTAAAATAATTTAATAAAAATAAAATAACCCTATCATGTTTTTCGTAATCCAAACATTTATTTAGGCTTTTAAAATATTGAAAAAGTTTGCATGTGTTATTTTAGTCTCATATTTGATACATCAGGCTTTTATGGATCATATAGTATGTAATATCAACCAATGAGATACTTATAATAGTCAAAATAATAAGAATGTAATGCAATACAATACAGTGATGACTGACTGAGAGATGTACATATTTGATACTTAACATTCCAAAAAAAAACTGTATGAATGAATAATCAAGTAAACCTAAGTTGCTTCAGTCCAAGTGTTCATCTTTAAATATTACAAAAAATATAAAAGTTTGCTTTATAAAATCCCCTGAAAAAGATCAGAAAGTGGGAATTTTTTTAAATTATATTAAAAGGATTTGTACATGCTAAAAAAGTAAAACAATCAATCATACGACAGAAGGCACATAGTAGATTTGGTTTTCCAGCAAAGTTTCAATTTAGAGGCCTTTGAATTTTGCATATCAAATATTATACAGCAGGCCTTTATAAGGTTAATTTTAGGACATTATATATTGCTTATTTACATCGTCATCTGATTAACTTTGCTAAAATTAAAGTGCTTCCACTTTATATGCACATTTTGAATCCTATGGAGGCTCTTCATTTGTTTGTTCAAAACAGTCTGTCATGTCCATCCAAAAAACAAAATATTTCAACATGTTGACTCTCCAAAATATCCAGAGTTTGTAAAGCGAGGACAGAAGTGTGTTTGTGTAAAGTGTCCGCGACACTGGGACTCGCTAGTGCTGTATGTGTGTGTGTGTGCGTGCTGGCGTTGGTCCACAGGGCAGCTGTAGGGAACAGGGGAGTCATTCATGCCATCAGGTGACTGGGATTGGCTGGGCGGGTGCAAGGCGTGAATGAGCCGCAGTAGAGTGAAAAAGGCCCACAGCGCCGGGCTCTGGGAGATTGGTGGGAGGGAGATCTGAAAAGGAGGGGGGCACAGGTGGGTGGTCGTGCGGACAGGTGCAGGAACATCTGCCACGCTCTGCTGTTCCTAATGAACACATCTCTGACTAGAGGTATGGGTACAAGGCTGTGGCCAATGGAAGATTAAGGATTTGTGCTGACCAGTGCTTTGTTTTTGAGAAGGGGCCTTCAGTGGGTGTAATGTCTTATTGTTGCCTAATATTTAAGATAAACTTCTGCTATTGCAGATTTTTGCAGTATGTACATTTTTTAACAACTTACTGTCTTTGCTTCAAAGGTGGCACGACGCTGGGGAATTCAGAAGAATCGACCCGCAATGAACTACGACAAACTGAGCAGATCGCTGCGCTACTATTATGAAAAAGGCATCATGCAAAAGGTAATGTACGCTAACAAGCTAAGCTACACTTCTGACACACAAAAGATTTAGCTTAGCTACTTTCAAAACAGTCCTTTTAGCATAAGTGGTCTTTTTTTCATAATAAGCTACTTTTATATGCTAATGACTGTTTTAAAGCTATTTTAATATGCCAATAAGAAAATGTAATTATCAGCTGCAATGCTAAAGTCTGAGAGTTTGAATACACTGTCTGTAAAAATGATGCATTAAATTGATCAAAATTGACAGTAAAGACATTTATAATGTTACTAAAGATTTATATTTTAAATCAAATTTCTGTTTATCAAAGAACAGGAACAATTTGTTACCATACAGCTTTGACATCACAGGAATTACATACACTTTAATAGATATTAAAATGAAAAATTGATATTTTAATTTGTAATAATATTTCACAATATTATAATTTACTGTATTTTTGATCAAATAAATGCAGTCTTGGTGAGCATAAGAAACTCATTTCAAAAACTTTTAAAAATCTACTGTTTTATCACAGAAGTGTAGTTATAACATTGAAGATATTTTAGGCAAATATAGATAAGTCCCCAAGATAATTAGAAATGGCGAAATTATCCCCCACCAATATTTGACTGCACTGCTCTCCTGCACTCCATACACAGCGCTCTGTATGTTAGGATGACAAAAAGGTTTAAAAGTTACGTTTTTAGTCTGCTCAGCCTCAGGTCTAAGAGTTTTCGTCAATGTCAAAATGACTGAGATGGCCAATCAAATCAATGTAGGCGGGGTTTGCGTTCTCTTTAGGCTCGTTTGCAGTCTTCACACAGACAACCACGTCAATCTATGGCTTAATGCCATTTCGGGGATTCTGTTCTTTCCGGTGTAATAACAAAACAAAATTAACACAAACTTGTACATGCTCTTAATATACAATCATTGAACATCTTTGATTTTAATGAAGAAAAAAAACAATTTGAGGGCAGATTGGAACCTGTAACCTTCGACACGGTTTACAAAAATACCACCAGACCACTAAAGAATTGAAATGTTATCAGCGGATCTATGTATTTATTCACTAATGGGAAGAAACTTGAGACTGATGATATATAGTCATTAGGCCTAGAATATAATTCACTGTTCTGTTTCTTTATGCTTTATAAAAATAAAAAAATTGCACCCCTCCCCCTTTTTTGTTCAAGACATGGTTACAGCCTTGACTAAAACATCAAAATATGTACTTGAATGTATAGAAAACTCCTTGTTCTCCTAAACGATTGCATTTGTTGCCCTTTTCTTTTTCTTTTTTTTACATTATTTTGTCACACTGAAAGAGTATTTAAATTACCTACAAAGTTTAACACAAAAATTTAAAGTTGCTATTTGTCAACTTCCCATCAAGTCTTTTAATGCAAGTCATCATTAAAAAAGTGAAACCATCTACATTTTCCTTGCACTGTGGAAATATATAGTAATTTTCTGGTTTCTTGATTCAAAGGTGGCAGGTGAAAGATACGTGTATAAGTTTGTCTGCGACCCCGAGGCTTTGTTCTCCATGGCTTTCCCTGACAATCAGCGTCCGGTGCTTAAGACCGACCTGGAGCGGCAGATCAACGAGGAAGACACCGTGCCGTTGTCACACTTCGACGAGAACATGGCGTACATTCAAGAGGGCGGCTACTGCAACCCGCACCCGTACAATGAGGGCTACGTCTACTGAAAACTGCTACAGGAACAGTCCGGCCGTTTCAAAACAAAACAAAACAAACTTTTAGACTGTCCCTCATTTCCTTCAGTCATTCCCCAGGACAAAAGACAGCACTTTATGGACAGAGGATGATGGCAGTGTGTAAACCTACAAACTTACTGGTGTAGTTACGTTAGATGCTCCTTTGGTGTTTTTTGTTGCTATTGAAGGGGATGGGGTGTTTCAGCATGCCGTTTTCTCACAGCGAAAGACTCCGGAGGGCAAATGGCCTCTCTCCGGACGGATGTTTTGAACCGTTTAGACAGGTTAGAGTCTGGAGCACGTGAGTGGAAAAATCCCAAACTCTTTTACCATTCAAACTCTTGGATTGTTTGTGGAGCGCTTTGTTATTTTCACACATTTTCACGTTTGTTTTCTCTCCCTTGGTGTCAAACTGAGTAAATAATACAGTGTATTACTATGGAAATAAAATCCTTCAAACTCTCTATGTCAAAGTAAAATGAGCACATATCTGACCCTTTCTCGCCATTCCAAAATGATTGAATACTAGCACAGTTACAACAAATGACAGATTCATGTTATTTGTGAAGGGATATTACACTAGCATTCAAGTTATACCCGTATATATATATATATATACTCTCATATGAATATAATGTCTTAGAGGAGGGAAGATGCAGGTAATTTTCTCAATTAACAAGATTTTTTCTTAATGAATTAAGGAAAGACAAAAAAAAAAAAAACATGTCAGCATGATTTCATAAAACTACAGTGCATGGTGTTTCAAATACTGCTGTTTTTTTATTTATTTAGATCTATTAAATTAATCATCTGTATACTTCAGTATTTGACACCATATTTCACCGAATATGACGTTTCGGTCAAAAGCGCCTGTAGGTATCAAATAGTTATCTTCAGACAGGTCTTGTGCAAGATGCGAGCTTCACACGTGTCTATGACATCATTATATTACTTACATTTTTTAATATTAAAGTGACAAATTGCTTTTTTATTAGGAAAATAATTGGATGTTGGTCCATTAGTTGCTCCACCATGACATCTTTGAAAATATAAAACATGTATATTCAGGTTAATGCACCTCAATGCTGCTTTTCGTGTAAATTTAGTCACGTATGATCAGACGGCAGCTATGCCCTGCAGTACGTCCATTTTTTTTCTTCATTCTTTTTTACATTTGAAAAAAAAAAAAAGCGTCAGTGTTTATTGAATGTAAAAAAAATATATACATGATAATTGCGAAGGGAATGGCAATAGCTACACTTCTGTAATAAAATAGTGTTGAAATACAACCAGGTTGTTTTGTTTTGTTCCTAAGTATGTGCATTGTGATTATTGTCAATCTTTGTCTCATATTTCAGTGGCACAAACATCCAAGCAAATAAGCAGTGCTGTTCCCTAGTTTATGATTTCATTCAGCTTCCAGATCCACAATAAAAAACTGACAGAAATAGAAGAATTCTTACTTGAGAAAGTTAAAAACACTGATTTTTTTACTCATGGCTTGCCATAGGCTTTATTATGGAAGCTTGTTTCCACCACTGAATAAAAAATAAAAAAGGTAATGTGACTTTTTTTCTCAGAATTGCGAAATATAAACTTGCAATTACGAAGAAATGAAGACAGAATTACGAGATGTAAACTCGATATAAACAATTTAAAAGATAATTGCGACCTTTTTATCTCCTTTAGATTTCTGAGACAAGTCAGAATTGCAAGATACAAACTCGAAATTAAAGGGTTAGTTCATCCAAAAATGAAAATTCTGTCATTAAGTCCTTACCCTCATGCAGAACCGTAAGACCTTTGTTCATCTTCGTAACACAAATGAAGATATTTTGGTTGAAATCCGATGGCTCAGAAAGGCCTCCATTGACACCAATGTAATTTCCTCTCTCAAGACCCATAAAAGGCTATAAACACGTCATTACAAAGTCCATCTCACTACAGTGGTTCTACAATCATTTTATGAAGTGACGAGAATAGTTTTTGTGCGCTAAAAAACCCGAAATAACGACTTATATAGTGATGGGCCGATTTCAAAACACTGCTTCCTGAAGCTTGAGCGCTATGGATCAGCGGTTCAGATCGCCAATGTCATGTGATTTCAGCAGGTAGGCGGTTTGACACGCGATCCGAGTACGCCGATTTATAGCGCTTCGAAGCTTCAGGAAGCAGTGTTTTGAAATCGGCCCATCACTATACAAGTCGTTATTTCGTTTTTTTGCACACAAAAACTTTTCTCGTGAGAAAGTTAGAATTGTGAGAAAAAAGATCAGAATTGCAAGGTATAAACTTGCAATTGTGAGATATATATTAAATATTAAAAAAATTAAAAGGTAACTGCGACTTTATCGCGCAATTCTGACAATTTCTCACAATTGTGAGTTTACATCTTGCAAATCCTGTCATCATAACTCGCATTTGCGAGTTTTTATCTCGCATATCAGAAAAAAGTCTGAATTTTAAGTCGCAATTATCTTTTAAATTGTTTTATTCCGTGTCGGAAACAAACAGGTCTCATCGCATCCGCTTGCCGGAGAAACTGTTAACAACAATTTGAACTGATGGCGATATCTATGGACTTTTTGAATGTAATCAGCTGGGGCCTCATTTATAATATGCCTCTCTTCCAAATGTTAAATCTATCAAACACAAATGATCTTGAAATGTTGTGCAGCTGACAAGTCAAAGTCCAAATCTTTTACTTGTAAATGTCAAGCAGCAAGAATTGCTTAGATTTCCAAATACCTGAAGAACTCAGACACTCTGCCACAAGGAAAAGTGTGTGCGTCTGCTTAAAACCTGACGTGGCGCTAAACATTTATTTTACGTCAAAGACTGTTTTTATAAATAGGAACGTTGCTGTGGATTTTAGTCAAATCTGTGCATACGCACATTTTATAAATGAAGCCCTGAACCGGAAGCAATGCAACCTGTTTTACAGAATATGGACATTTGTTGTGCGTAATCCGTATTGCATATATAAATCTCAATGTGTAATTTAGGGAGGCTTTTTCATGACTGTTACCATACTGGTTTTATGGTTCCTATTTTGGAAATATTTGTTATAAACATATATGCAATTACATATCTACATGGACAGTTAATTTTGTTATATTTTTCTGGGCCTTTTAATTTGTTGACATTTTGTAGTACCAGTACTGAGACAAAAACATACCATGATATATTTTAAAAGTACCTTAGCATTACCACCATTTGTTTCAGTAATTTCAACAGAGAAGTGCAGACAAATCGTCATCCTTCATACGCTTATAAAAACACGTCTTTACAACAGCACAATGGTAAACAAGCCAACAACTGTGTCCCATATCAAGCACACACTGGCCCAAAGCTGTGGTCAAATTTGGCTGTTAAAACGACCGTCACGGTTACCAAAAAAGCACAAATGACTGTGGTTTATTCAAACATCTACCATTAAAATCTCATGCAAAACCTCACGGCGCTCGAAGTATGTGGTGGAATGGTGAGGAAGTGTACTGGAAAGTGAGATGAAAAGAGGTCAGGGGAAAAAAAGGACCCGATAATATCCGTGGTAATCTTGTTAAACAAGTCTTTCAATGGGGCTACAGATGTCCTCTTTCTGTTATCTTGTACGCTGAATTGTTCTCAGCTCAATTTGAATACTCTACGCCTGGAATAGACCGCTTTTATTCACTCGAGATGAGCGTGAGCGTGTGTGGAAAAACACAGATGAGCATTGTTACCTGTGCTTCTACGTATGTAGCACCACAAGCCATTAAACCATTCTCAAATTGTCTTCAACAAACCTTTTTATCTCTTAGAAGCAATAAATCAGCCATCGTCTGCAAGCAAATACTACTTAGAAGCTACTGGATCCATTAACATAGTAGCTCCAGGAGTTTAGCTTGATTCTGTCTGTTTGCTTAGTGTCCAGCTACCTTGCTTAGCTTTACGGCAGGCTGTGTTTACTTATGGGAAATGGTTTGTGTTGTCTGAGTGGTTGTGACACTCGCATGTTTGACAAGTGAAATGAGACCAAATGTGCTCCATGTTGCCGAAATGTCTTTGAAGCGCCGGCTTTTAATACGACATGTTTACCTATGAAAAAATCTTTATTGGCCCTCAGCCTTTAGCCTTCGAAGGCCGTAGTGGTGAACATAAATCATTCACGAGGTAATTCAGGGGAACAACTGCACTGGAAAAGTGGACTGATATAACGATGAGCATTTAAACCGTTTACAGTCACGTAAAATAAACAGCAATTTGAAAAGTATTAACGCTTGAACAAATATTTAAGATGGCGAATGTATTTTGTGTCTCTGGTACGCACCAATATAGGGTTTGCACCATTCTGAAAACGTTTTTTGGTCACACTTTGTATAAGGTGTCTTTATTGACAATGTACTGACATAAAAAAGCTCCACAATGTTCGTCGTCATGTATTACAAAACACTTTTGCTGCTTTGAGGTTGGATACGGGTAAGATTAGAGACAGGGTTGGGGTTTAGGGTTGATTAAGGGGTAAATATACAGAAATGAATTACAGATGTAATTATATGCAGGTATTTTTTTAAATATAAGTACATTGTCAAAACATGCCCACATGAAAAAATACTATAGTATATTATAGTAAAATTACTCTAGTAAATACTGTAGTGTTTTTGAACCGTACTATAGTAAATATACTACAGTAAATTAACAAAGTGTAGTAAATACTGTAAAATATACTACAACTAACTGTAGTATCTTTACTATAGTATGGTTCAAAAACACTATAGTATTTACTAGAGTACTTTTACTGTAATTTTATTTTAATATACTATAGTATTTTTTCATGTGGGTGTATATACACAAAAAGTGCATGTATCAAATTATTAAATTAAATCTTAGTACATAATGGTTATAGCAGGGCTCGAAATTAAGCCTTTTCATGTAAATCGCTCATTCACGTGTCCGAAAAAAATAAAAATAATTTTGTGTTATAAATATAACATATTCTGAAGCAATATTCTCATCAGTGTTCAATCAGCTTTGACATATTCCATGCACTCTTGGTTGTGTGATGTTGCATAACTATCGCATGTATGAATATAAAAACTGCATTTTGAATTTTTACTGCAGTATATGTTAGGCTGAGTTTTTTTGTGTGAGAGGCGCTTATTTGTTTCCGTTTGTCATCATTATACATTATTATTCATTAATCGGCACTTATTATAAATTAATGCAGAATCATTCTCGTGTTTCGGTGATTCGCTAGGGTTTTTTTGGTTGTTGTTGTTGTTATTGTCGTTTTAATCTGACTACTTGTCCGGATGGCAAGGAAAAATTCTCTTTCACTTGCCCCTTCAAAAAATCCACTAGTCCCGGACAAGCGTTAATGTCATGTCACTTAATATGAAGTGGGACTCATTTATTTCAGGTGAAATTATTTAAATTTCTTATGAAATCAAAAATGTTACATTCTTTTGAAATGATAACAGTCCAAATTTAAAAATAAAAAGAAGAAAATATGTTGTGGCGCTTGCATCTAGCGCATGTATATAAACACACAGAGAGACACAGAGCTGATTTACACGCCTTTGATAATGGTATGTAGTGAGATGATCAAAGAGGGGGGTAGTTGCTGCTGACTGTGGAAAGGATCAGGGTGTTGGAACCATAATTGATGCCGAGCAGAGGCTGAACTCAGGCATTGCCACCGGTTGACACCCATTACATTGTTCGGCGCTGCTCACTTTGCAGGTTCACGGCAGATAAAAACACAAAAGGGGTCGGGCTTTTGGGAGACATGTCTGCAAGTATGACAGTGATGAATCGCTCTTGATGTGTGCTCAGAAAGCGGTGAAATTGGGTTGTGGTGCCGTGCTATAGCTTTGGGTCACAGGCATCCGTGCTGGTTATAATCAGATGCTGGCAGACGGTGGGAGTCTGAAGTTAATCTGGAACGGGCTACTGTCTTGATCAAAGTTCACGTCAAAAGAAATGTCTAAACTTTTTTACTCTTGTGTTACTCTTTGTTTTTTTAGTCTTGTTACTCTCCACATGAAAGTGAAACGATTTTTTGTTTTTTATCATTTTAGCATATTTCAAATGATTATTGTGAAGGCCTGGGTCAATTACAAAACTAAATTTAAACATTACAAAGGTGGAATTATCTATCTATCTATCTATCTATCTATCTATCTATCTATCTATCTATCTATCTATCTATCTATCTATCTATCTATCTATCTATCCATCCATCCATCCATATCCATCCATCCATCCATCCTATCTAATCCATCCATCCATCCATCCATCCATCCATCCATCCATCCATCCATCCATCCATCCATCCATCCATCCATGTCCATCCGTCATCTATCTATCCATCCATCCATCCATCCATCCATCCATCCATCCATCCATCCATGTCCATCCGTCATCTATCCATCCATCCATCCATGCATCCATCCATGTCCGTCTGTCATCAATCTAACTATCTATCAATCTATCTATCTATCAATCTATCTATCTATCTATCTATCTATCTATCTATCTATCTATCTATCTATCTATCTATCTATCTATCTATCTATCTATCTATCTATCTATCTATCTATCTATCTATCTATCTATCTATCTATCTATCTATCTATCTATCTATCTATCTATCTATCTATCTATCTATCTATCTATCTATCTATCTATCTATCTATCTATCTATCTATCTATCTATCTATCTATCTATCTATCTATCTATCTATCTATCTATCTAATCTATCCTGTATAGGTTATTAGTTAAAAGTTAACACATGAATTATACGGTTGCTAACATTGCTTGCTGGTACCTATCATACAGGCTTATCTCAAACCTACTGTAACACTAGTTATGAAATTAAAATTGCATGACTGCAAAGAATGAACCTTTATAATTTAAAATGAACATTATTTAATTAAAGTATCTAGTTAAAGACTGCCCCTGTCTTATTAGCTGATAAATATATTTAAGTTAAAAGGATTTAACCCATTTAACATAATAATAAAGTAGGTACCACTTAGACTTTTGCTTAAATACACAAATTATTCATGATAGCTAAAGAAAAAAAGGAGTACCATATAAAGGTCATTTCTGTATGCAAATATTGTAATACTATTACTTATAAATGTCTCCTATACATACAGTATAAGTGTGTCATATCAAAATATGGTGCATTGATTACTGTGTAGTTGTGTGTAAATGAAGGCAAATGAAAAAAATAAATCTTAGAATTGTCCCCAGTCTCCCTTAATATTAATAATAGATGGCCAAGTCATGATGACGGTGGACAGATGTTGATGCTGGCAGTATTTTAGCGGTCACTTCCACTCTGCCAGCATTCAGTGCTATCGTTTTGTATACAAAACAGGTTAGTAAGCAGTTTGACTCCCTGGTCAGTCAGGCTGCAACTGGCCTCTTCTGCCACGTGTCACACAGTGAAGCTGGCGAAAGGAAAGGCTCTTCACCTTCCACAATGTCGTTTGATCTCTGCCGTCCTGTCAGGCACAGACAGGTCCACATTACACTGTCCTCAGAGAGGTGGGCCAACCCATCTGTTACTAGAGAGAGAGAGAGAGAGAGCAGACAGAGACAAAAGGAAGGGGTTAAGCAGGGAGAAATCAATGAGGAGAGGTCCAAAAATATGATTCCCCTTGTGTGCGGTTTAGACGGAGATGAACCCTTTTGCAAAGATGTCTTAAAATGAATGCAGACATTCAACATGTTGATAATTATTCTAAAAGGTAAATATTTTGTACATGCATCTATGCATGGAATGCTTAACCCTCATGTTCTAGGTCCTTATAATAGCTCAAATACAAACAAGACGATGAGGCCCTTACAAAAAAACGTCCACAAAATTGAAATGCCTTAATTAATTCATGAATCACATATAACATCTCCCTTGCCCCTTGTGTGTTTGTATAATAAATAGTTTAGCTTGCTTGATTAGGATTTTAGCTCCCAATAAGAAGGTACTCTCAGCTCTGCTAATATATTTACTGATTAAAATAAAATGTATATACACCGTATAAAATGTGTATACACCGATCAGGCATAACATTATGACCTATTCATAATATTGGATCTGACTTGTTTGTTCGGCACATCCCACAGATGTGTGATTAGATCTGGGGAATTTGGAGGCCAACTCAACACCTCAAACTCGTTGTGCTCCTCAAACCATTCCTGAACCATTTTTGCTTTGTGGCAGGGGGCATTATCCTGCTGAAAGAGGCCACAGCCACCAGGGAATACCGTTTCCATGAAAGGGTGTACATGGTCTGCAACAATATTTAGGTAGGTGGTATGTGTCGAAGTAACATCCACATGGATGGCAGCACCCAAGGTTTCCCAGCAGAACATTGCCCAAAGCATCACACTGCCTCCGCCAGCTTGCTTTCTTCCCATAGTGTATCCTGGTGCCATGTGTATCCCAGGTAAGACACGCACCCGGCCATCCACATGATGTAAAAGAAAATGTGATTCATCAGACCAGGCCACCTTCTTCTATTGGTCCGTGGTCCAGTTGTGCCGCTTTTGGAGGTCGACAGGGGTCAGCATGGGCACCCCTGACTGGTCTGGGGCATACACAACAAACTGTGATACACTGTGTATTCTGACATCTTTCTATCAAAACCAGCAATCACTTCTTGAGTATTTTGAGCTACAGTAGCTTGACCACTGTTCACCACTGTTACTTCCTTGTGCTTTTGATAGATACTGACCACTGCAGACCGGGAACACTCCACAAGAGCTGCAGTTTTGGAGATGCTCTGACCCAGTCATCTAGCCATCACAATTTGGAACATGTCAAACTCGCTCGAATCCTTAAGCTTGCCCATTTTCCCTGCTTCTAACACATCAACTTTGATATGCCTAATATATCCCACCCACTAACAGGTAATGAAGAGATAATCAGAGTTATTCATATTCAATGTTATGCCTGATCAGTATAGCTGTATACAGGTCCTTCTCAAAAAATTTGCATATTGTGATAAAAGTTCATTATATTCCATAATGTAATGATAAAAATTAAACTTTCATATATTTTAGATTCATTGCACACCAACTGAAATATTTCAGGTCTTTTATTGTTTTAATACTGATGATTTTGGCACACAGCTCATGAAAACCCAAAATTCCTATCTCAAAAAATTAGCATATTTCATCCGACCAATAAAAGAAAAGTGTTTTTAATACAAAAAAAGTCAACCTTCAAATAATTATGTTCAGTTATGCACTCAATACTTGGTCGGGAATCCTTTTGCAGAAATGACTGCTTCAATGCGGGGGTGGCATGGAGGCAATCAGCCTGTGGCACTGCTGAGGTGTTATGGAGGCCCAGGATGCTTCGATAGCGGCCTTAAGCTCATCCAGAGTGTTGGGTCTTGCGTCTCAACTTTCACTTCACAATATCCCACAGATTCTCTATGGGGTTCAAGTCAGGAGAGTTGGGAGGCCAATTGAGCACAGTAATACCATGGTCAGTAAACCATTTAGCAGTGTTTTTGGCACTGTGAGCAGGTGCCAGGTCGTGCTGAAAAACGAAATCTTCATCTCCATAAAGCTTTTCAGCAGGTGAAAGCATGAAGTGCTCCAAAATATCCTGATAGCTAGCTGCATTGACCCTGCCCTTGATAAAACACAGTGGACCAACACCAGTAGCTGACATGGCACCCCAGACCATCACTGACTGTGGGTACTTGACACTGGACTTCAGGCATTTTGCGATTTCCTTCTCCCCAGTCTTCCTCCAGACTCTGGCACCTTGATTTCCGAATGACATGCAAAATTTGAGCGACAGTCCAGTGCTGCTTCTCTGTAGCCCAGGTCAGGCGCTTTTGCCACTGTTTCTGGTTCAAAAGTGGCTTGACCTGGGGAATGCGGCACCTGTAGCCCATTTCCTGCACACGGCTCTGGATGTTTCTACTCCAGACTCAGTCCACTGCTTCCGCAGGTCCCCCAAGGTCTGGAATCGGTCCTTCTCCACAATCTTCCTCAGGGTCTGGTCACCTCTTCTCGTTGTGCAGCGCTTTTTGCCAAACTTTTTCCTTCCCACAGACTTCCCACTGAGGTGCCTTGATACAGCACTCTGGGAACAGCCTATTCGTTCAGAAATGTCTTTCTGTGTCTTACCCTCTCGCTTGAGGGTGTCAATGATGGCCTTCTGGACAGCAGTCAGGTCGGCAGTCTTACCCATGATTGCGGTTTTGAGTAATGAACCAGGCTGGGAGTTTTTAAAAGCCTCAGGAATCTTTTGCAGGTGTTTAGAGTTAATTAGTTGATTCAGATGATTAGGTTAATAGCTCGTTTAGAGAACCTTTTCATGATATGCAAATTATTTGAGATAGATAGGAATTTTGGGTTTTCATGAGCTGTATGCCAAAATCATCAGTATTAAAACAATAAAAGACCTGAAATATTTCAGTTGGTGCGCAATGAATCTAAAATATATGAAAGTTAAATTTTTATGGAAAATAATGAACTTTTATCACAATATGCACATTTTTTTGAGAAGGACCTGTATACACTGCTCAAAAAAAAAAAATGGAACACTTTGAAAACAAATCAGATCTCAATGAGGAAAAATATCATGCTGTATATCTATACTAATATGGACTAGGTAATGTGTTATGAACAAAAGGATGCCAAATCGTTTGATTGAAATGAAAATGATCAACCTACAGAGGACTGAATTCAAAGACACCCTGAAAATCAAAGTGAAAAAATTATGCAGCAGGCTAGTCCATTTTGCTGAAATTTCATTGCAGCAAACTCAAAATGGTACTCGGTAGTTTGTATGGCCCCCACATGCTTGTATGCATGTCTGACAACATCGGGGCATGCTCCTACCTAATGAGACAACGGATGGTGTCCTGGGGTATTTCCTCCCAGATCTGAACCAGGGCATCACTGAGCTCCTGGACAGTCTGAGGTGCAATCTAGCGCCATCAGATGGACAGGAACACAATGTCCCAGAAGTTTCCTTTTAGATTTAGGTCAGGTGAGTGTGGTGGCCATTCAATGTTATCAATTCCTTCATCCTCCAGGAACTGCTTGCATACTCTCGAGGCCAGGCATTGTTGTGCACCAGGAGGAACCCAGGACCCACTGCACCAGCATAGGGTCTGACAATGGGTCCAAGGATTTCATCCTGATACCTAATGGCTGTCAGGGTACCATTGTCTAGCCTGTAGAGGTCTGTGTGTCCCTCCATGGATATGCCTCCCCAGACCATCACTGACGCACCACCAAACCAGTCATGCTGAACGATGTTACAGGCAGCATAACTCCACGGCTTCTTCAGACCCTTTCATGACTGTCACGTGTGCTCAGGGTGAACCTGCTCTTATCTGTGAAAAGCACAGGGCACCAGTGGCGGACCTGCCAATTCTGGTGTTCAATGGCAAATGCCAATCAAGCTCCACGGTGCTGGGCAGTGAGCACAGGGCCCACTAGTGGACGTCGGGCCCTCAGGCCACCCTCATAAAGTCTGTTTCTGATTGTTTGGTCAGAGACATTCACACCAGTGGCCTGCTGGAGGTCATTTTATAAGGCTCTGGCAGTACTCATCCTGTTTCTCCTTGCACAAAGGAGCAGGTACCGGTCCTGGTGATGGGCTAAGGACCTTCTACGGCCCCATCCAGCCTTCCTTGAGTAACAGTCTGTCTCCTGGAATATTCTCCATGCTCTTGAGACTGTGCTGGGAGACACAGCAAACCTTCTAACAATGGCCTGTGCAACCTCTGTAGAGTCCAGGTATCGCCTCATGCTACCAGTAGTGACACTGACCCTAGCCAAATGCAAAACTGGTCAGAAAAGATGAGTTGGGAAATAAAATTCTGTGGCCTCCACCTGTAAAACATCCCTGTTTTGGGGGTCGTCTCATTTTTGCCCATCTAGTGAACCTGTTGTTAGTTTCATTAACACCAAAGCAGCTGAAACTGATTAACAACCCCCTCTGATATTTATCTGACCAGATCAATATCTCAGGAGTTTAACTGACTTGATGCTATTCTCTGATTAAAAAGTGTTCCTTTAATTTTTTTGAGCAGTGTATATATATACATTTTCAGTGAAATGCATTTTATTCAGCAAATTCATCAAAAGCGACAGTAAAGTCATTGGATTTCAAGAGATTTCTATTTCAAATAAATGCAGCACAACTGTTTTCAGCATTGATAATCGTAATAAATGTTTGTTACGCATCAAATCGGCATATTAGAATGATTTCCGAAGGATCATGTGACACTGAAGACTGGAGTAATGATGCTAAAAATTTAGCTTTGATCACAGGAATAAAATAGAATTAAAAAAAAAAGTATATATATTTTTATATTTTTTTTTTTATAATTTTTTTTACATTATAATCATATTTCACAATATTACTGTTTTTAATGTATTTTTGATCCAATAAATGCTGCCTTGTTGAGCTTTCTTTCAAAAACACCCACAATTTTAAATGGTAGTGTACATTTCAAAATTCCTCAAACTGTACAGAAAAGCTTGTACAGAAGCTTTAGAAAGTCATGAATGGTTGTGTTTCAGTTTCATGCCTCACGACTGTGACAATGAAGAAGAAAAAAGAGGAAAAAGCTACTGTTCAAAGGAGCCACACAGCAGTCATGTCATCTCCACAGATGAAGTCTTGTCATCGCACGGGCCTGGAAAATATACTAGTAGAGGTGGAGTCAAGACTAATGTTACTGAGGTAAATTTAGGCAGACACATTTATAACTCCTCTTGGCTCCTGAAATAGCCTTTAAAAAAGAAACCTAGAAATAGGCCCTCTGAATAATGACGTCTCTTTCTCTACTTTGCTTAGTTTTTATACAGAAATTGGATCTCAACGTTAATGTATGGCCCCTGTGTCAAAACTGCTAAATAATGCATTTATTAAAATATACCTCAGCTCTTTAAGGACGATAATGGATGTACCTCCACCTTACAGGTTGTAACCGTTATTCCGCAGGACAGAATCATTGTACGGCTTTCAGAATTAGAAAAACAACTCAAAAAAAGAGGTGGTGAGAATAAAAGCACCACACATCCAGACCCCGCCACATCTCGTAATTATATGGAAAAACACCCGATACACGACAAACAAATTCACAGTTCACAATGCTTTACTGTCAGTGGCCAGTTTGGGGTTAGAAAAATCTGTCTCCATGCTAAACTGAATCACGCAAAAAGACAGAGTGGTCAAGGATGAATAAAATCCTTTGTGAAATCACTTTTTCTGTTGTGCATCTATGTAGGCCTACGAGGGATGCACTGTGTGTGTGTGTGTGTGTGTGTGTGTGTGTGTGTGTGTGTGCGTTGGGTGCATGCATTTATTTATTTCTTTTCTGCCTTAAAAACAGATGGTTCCTTGTGCTGAACGGAAGTTGTGTTAACTCGGTTGGCTCGTGATTGGTGGCTGCCGTCCAACGGCAACACGGGTATCGGGGAGGGGTGTTAGTAGAAGTGCAGTTTGCCTACTTCAGATGTGCTGTGAAAAGAACAGAAGGAAGTGGTACGTACTGTTGCGCCGTGCTCCTCGTGTCTCAGCGATGCAGCACGGGCCACCATGGGCAACAACCCTCCAGCGCTCTTGTGAGTCCAGACATATGTAACTGTGTAAACACTGCGTTGGAAGAAAAGCTGGTGTTGTCGGCGCCTTGTAGCGGAAGTCAGCCAAAGAGCTCGTCGTTAAGTCCCGCTGGGAAGAACATAGGGTGTTTATTTATTGTGCGCTCCAGACCAGTTGTGCCTCTCTGTGGTTTATTAGGCTAATATTTCAAGATAAGTATATAAGTGGTGTAACAATGTGGTAATTTTAGAGTTACATTTTACTAGGGCTTATGTCCTAGTTTTTCTCTTACAGGAAAACAGACCGAAAATATTGCTCTCAGGGGCATGTACACATTTTTATCTAATAAGACACTCTTGAATAAGAATGTCTTTCCCCCAATACCCACAAGTTCTGACTAGTAATAACAATAACAGCAATACATTAAGGATGTAGCCCACACACACACACACATTCATTGTACATCTATCTTTGTGAGGACATTCATTGACACAATGCAATCTCTAGCTCCTTACCCTAACCTTACCCATCACAACTAACTGCCTGACCCAAACCCTGACCCTAAACCTACCTTTAACCTCAATGTAATTACAACCTTATCCCTAAAACCAAGTCTTGACCCTCAAACAGGCCTTTAAAGGACCGGCCAAAACATCCTCACTTTACTCTCTTTGTCCTCCACTGGTCTACAACTCAAACCGGTCCTCACAAAGAAAGTTGTACACACACACAAAAATGTTGTGTTTTCATGTTTTATGGGAACGTTTCATAGACATAATGATTTTTACGTACAAACTCTATATTCCACTACCCAGCAAAGAATTTATATGCTGTTCCCTTTATTTGATCAAAAATGCAACAATATTGTGAAACATTATTACAATTTAAAACAGCTGTTTTCTATTGTAATTTATTCCTGCGATGGCAAAACTGAATTTGCATCATCACTCCAGTCTTCAGTGTCACATGATCCTTCAGAAATCATTCTAATATGATGATTTGCTGCTCAAGAAACATTTCTGATTCCAAACTTTTGAACGGTAGTGTAGTAGACACTGATAGGACCTGTTGCTTTCCACCACTAGAGCAGCAAATAACCTCATGATATCCTCAATATAAAATCACTTATGTTAGAAGCTGGGAGGAAACCAAAGCAAACCATCAAAAAAACATTATTTTTGTCATGATGCAAAATAGCCTTACCCTTTGTGCCATCTTCATCTTTTAGACATATGTAAACAATGCTAACAACAGCATTATGTTTTCAATTTTCCGCTGCTCTGCGCACAAGATTTGAAATCATTTATCTCGGATTCAAAACAATGGGATCCCTCCATATGGTTTTATTTGTGTGCATCTGTCTCAGCAAGCAGCATACAGTTACCATCCTATATTTCCAGCTTTATTCGCACCTAGCAATGAAAGCCAAATGTGAAAATTGAAGGCAGAAGGATCGTGTGACGGGATTAATTAGACAAGGCCAAGTGAAGTCACACTCTTCATGGCAACACACTTGAACCTTCAATTACGCACTGCACAAAGCAATTAAAAGCCTCCCTTTCTTGCTCTGTCCTATGGAGTCTACCTGTTACTGCTGTTTGCTTTCTCTGTAGGGTCCCCCCGGGGCACCAGGCAGACTCCAGGTCCAATCCACAGGTCGGTAATTACAATTGATCAATTGTTGTCGGGAGGTGAAATGACTTGGTTGTTTTAGCCAGAGCTCAATTTGAGGTGTCCATTTTTAAGGGGTTATTTATATGGCAGGTGGTTAGGAAAAGAGGGAGGAGGTAGAGAGATGAAGAGAGGAAGAGATCAGGGGAGAGAAGACTATTTGGCAATTTCTAATCGCTGATAGATCTTGGCTTTTTCCTTTTCATTGTTTCTGGAGTCATTGGGTAGCTAGATGAACTCGGGAGGGAATTGGCCAATTTTGGACACTTTCAGCCGAAACTGTTCAATTTCTCTCACTCTCTCTCTCTGAAATGATTTGTATACAATTTGAGAATAACAACTTTTGTACAAAGGTTACACTCTCAGGTAAATGGATTTTTGCTGCTTGGTCATTAATGCAGCACAATTTTAGAAAGATTTCTGTCACAAATTAATTTTGTGCGTTTTACACACAGTTAAAGTCCCTGTAAAGTCAAAATTAAACATGTGTTCTGAGTTTCTCACACCACAGATAAATGAACTAGCCAAATTTGAATCATAAAAAAATCTGCTAAGTACATAAAATATCTTATCGAAATCTTGAAAAAATAAGCAGCATTCTCTGCTCTCAAACGCTGGGGGCGTGTTCGTTGATCGGCGCCGAAACCACACCCACTCGCGGGAAAGCTGCCGTAATCACACAAGACAACAACACTCAAGTACAGCTCACAAGTCAGGACGGCACCAGATGTCGCCGGGGCGGGAGAGCCGCCCATTCTGCAGCGGATTATCAGTGAATCTCAGTTGTTGCCGGTGTAAAGACACTGCAGAGGCAGGTGTTGGTGGTGATCGTCAGCTCTCCATCAGCTGTTCACAAAATTAATCCACCTCTTCTTGAGATCGTCTTTTTTTTTTTTTTTTTTTAAGTTGTAGGCTGTAGTAACTAACTTGGTACTGACAGTAACTCGCAATCTAAGCGGGTGAACTGATCACGAAATTGCGACTGTGCTCTGGTTATGGGGAGGCCACATGCCAGCGGCTCCAGTGCGTCATCGAGCCACCGTTTTAACCCGCCCAAAATCCGGAACACAGCAATGGTGAAAAGTCTTCTTAGAACTTCTTCAACCCGTTCCAACAATTAATTTCTAACATTTCTAATGTGTTTAGAAACAAATTTCAGAATTGCCTTTACAGGGACTTTAACAGAAGTTTCGATTTTTACTTGAGTTGACATGAATACATTTTGTTGGCCTGTATTGTCGCCCCTTTGCCCACAGCTTGTCATGCTGTTCATTTCTTTAAAAAAAAAAAAAACTAAACTTATAAATTATTAATGACAAAATAAACTGGCTTGAACAAACCTGTTAACAAAATTACTTTATTATCTTGACTTGGAAAAAAGTGGGACAAATGCAGTGCTGTAAGCGCCAGCTAGACTCAAAAAGTTCATAAGGTCGTCTAAATAACATCAAAAACCCATCACCATCTGAAAATCACAGAAGAAACAGCAGTAAACAGGCTCATGGGTAGATGGCCAAATCCATACTGCACTTCCAGGAAAACACTCTCTTGCATTATAAAGCCATATCTGCTGTATATGGCAACAACCATACTGCACTTCCCAGAAAACGCACAATTACAGTATAATTCTGTATCTGCTCTAACAGAGAGTATCATTAATCTCATAATGATCTGACTGTGGTGGCTGATGCGGAGCATATATTTCTCTCCAGCACACAGGCAGTCCTTTCACATGGATCACCCCGCTTTGCCCTGTTCCAGCCTCTGGGACGTCACCTCTTGACACTGCTTGTATTTATACGGGACATTTGAGTGATTTAGATTCATTTGACCATTTTTCCTCAGTCAAGTTGTCCCTCAGTCGTCAGTAAACGTGGTGTTACGCAACGATATTGTTTTCTAAATGACAGGCTCTCAGCTGAGACTCTTTATCTTTGTTTCTCTCTCTACACCTAGCATTCTTGTCCTTAAGCGATCTTTGCCTGAAGCTGTTTGCGAAAACTCAACCCACAACAAACAGAATGCTGCACAGAAAGAGCTGCCTCACTTCCTTAAAGCTGTTGTGTCTCCTGTGGTTTCATCAGTTCTGGCGCTCAAGCCAAATCCTCCACATTTCAGCCCGAGAAGATGCTGTTTGCACTGTTTCCCATTTACAGTCCAGATTTTTCACAGAAAAAAAAACAATTGTTTGTTTTTAATTGCAATTCCTCCTGGATTTGTCGAACGTAATTACATCTTACCAAATAAGGTTTTACACAGTACTAAAACTGTTTATCATACAAAAGTTTAAAAAAACTCCTTAAAATCAAACAAAAATTGTATTATAATTACCAATAATATGCAAAATTATGAACATGAAAAAAGCTAAATTTACAAAACAACAAAAGTGTGATTTATAGCCAACAGGTGTGGTTACATTAGCACAATTTCACAGGCAAAAAAAAGTACATTGTCTGTTGTGAATAGTGAAGCAACCAGGGTTTAAAATTAAAACCCGCCACATTCTGGTGAAAATCCACCGTGGCGGGTAACGCATATCAACACACTGGCCAATTTGGCAAGTTAGGATTCATAAATTATGTTCTTTCACTTGGCATACCATCATTATCAAAGCCCTTCCCTTAAAAAGAGCCTTAAACATTAGCAAAACAAAGCGTAAAGACGGACGCACACTGAGAGAAGCGCCACGTCTTTAAAGACCCCCTGTGGTGAAAATCAAGTTTTTAATGTTGTAACCAATCACGTCAACGTGTGGTCGGGCTTTAGCAAATCATTAACTATGGCCGCTCTGAAGCTGGGGAGTCTCAAGAGAAGCCAAGTTATCACAGTATATTGTTCAGTTGATCTGAAAAATCAGGTACATTTAGCAATATAGCGGTTAAATTATGTATTGATGTATATTATGAACTAATATGCCTTTGACGTTCTAGTTTCAAAGCGTTTGTAAGGATACTGATTTTTAGAAGGCAGACTGAGATGGCGAACGGGAACTTGGTTTGTGTAACATTAGCAACACATTATTAGCTGTTAGATAACGTATCAAGCAAAACGATAGTCATATTAATTACTGTTACGTGTCCGACGTTGTAGAGAGCGATTCCTTTGTGCAACATTTACTACAGTAACTTGAGTAAAAGTTGAGCGAGTGGGGGTAAATTGCATATTCATGTATCAGCGTATACTAGGAAATGAAGCAAGGTTGAGTTACATACAAGCTATTTTAAGGCATAAATAAAAAAACATTTTTAAATTTTTTAAAAGTACTTTACAATTTGAACACCTTGTTTTCTATGATCATACACATAACGGCGGCACCATCAGCACTATCGAGATGTCCGAGACACGGTGCTTCCCGTCTGCTGTGATCTGCTGGAGTCCTAGGATACAAGAGGCCACTTTTTCTAACCCGTTCTCATAAATTTGTATGTCTAAGACTTTTGGGCAAAAAGCGCCCTAGCATCTTTATCGCTACGTGCAGGTAAACTCAAGGCAGTTATTAGAGAAGTCTATTTTATATGAATGGTATACACAAACAGTGATTGACTGTCATAAAGTTGAAGGCAATACAATGATTCAGAATCAGATTTAAATCTAAGCTTTGACATTTTGACGCTGGTTTATTTTTGATCATTTTGTTTTGGCTAGTAGAAGTTCTGAATGGCCAGTATATCTTAATTCAGTAGCCAAATTGGTTGGTGAGTGGAAAAGTTCATTTCAAACCCTGGAAGCAACTTATGACGCACAGCTCACAAAAAGTTTCAAACCTGGTCTGTTGGTCAACATGGCAAATTCTTTGCAAAATCTGTGTGGAGAAATCTTTCACCCTCATGCATAATTCCTTGGCACATTAATTCTTATTGAAATGGTTTGCCTTTGAAAACTCACCATACAACTGTACATTTGACTGTATAGGTCTGCCTATGCCTGAATGGATCAAACACTGGGCAACATATTGTAGCAGTATAGTCACATTAGCATTATTAGCTAAAAGTATAATGTATGTCAAATTAGCATAGACGCACTGATTTTGACATCAAAAACAAAAAGAGATGTGCGTTTTAGCCCGGCAGCAACTGCAATGATATGTGGGTTGCCTTTTATTATTAGCATTTAGCAATATAATTTAGAAATAGCAAAAGCAAAAAATGGTCTATTCATCTGCCACTTGTGGCACTTTTAAAAGATCTCCAACCTATTTTTGGGCAATAACCCACCAGTAAAAAGCAAAACAAAACAGAAAACACCGCTTTGAGCCACTATGTCTCACAGCACTCTCCGAGGAAGTCCCTTTGAATATGCTAAACACAAATGTTGTATGCTAATATTCATGAGGACGTAACAACCAGACTTTTCTTCTATGTAGCCAGTAGCTATAAAACCACATCCTGAAAGCATTTAATTCCCAAAATGCACACTCATTTCAAGGGGACCAGGTTCGTATCCTCTCTAGACTGAAGAATTCAGATGTCTCGTGCCCGGCCTCCATGATGTGGCCCCGAGTAACGAAGTTAGTCTTGTTTGAAAAACAGACTCTAGCTTGAGCAATACTTGCTTTAATTCTCATTGAGGCAGCAAATTGACAGACCTCCTTTAAGATCTTGACAGGTAATGAAGATTTAATATTAGAATTATGATCGTTAAAAACAAATGACTGATTCTTAGGGCAGATGATAAGCTATTAATTTAACCTCCTCTTCCTGTAATAATGCTGGACAGTCTGCCAGTTATTAGATCATAATTAGCTTGTGCAATTTGCATGGAACCAGAGAAGCATGTAGCCAGGCTGTTGTGTCTCAATATTTCTCCAGGGCTCTGTAGTAAAATGTGCTCATGTATCATGATCTGTTAAAAACGTATGGCCCAAAAAAAGCTTTAGTTGTGGTGGTGCTGGTCTGTGTTGAACAAGATGGTTGACAAATGACAAAACGCTGATTAAGCGTGTTTGCGCGCGCGTGTGTATCTCTGGGTGAGCGCGTGTAGCTCTCCAAGTGGCAGCCGGCCATATGGACGCATGCTGAAATGAACTGGCCAGCACTTTGTTGTGACAATATGGCCAAGCAAACATCAAAGTTTACACTAACGCTCTGATTAACAGTGATTTTCTACATGATAAGTGCTTTTATTCTAGCTAATTATTTTAGTTGGGAACAAATTTCATGGTTGTATCCCCAACTGATCCGTTTCTCTTCGCTTGCGTGTTTGGTCATGGGAGTGATGTTTGTGCCAAAATGTTTCTGTGCGGCCCTGAGATTTCATTATTAATGCATATGCATGCTACTGGTATCCATAGACACATACAGGCATGTTTAGTTAACTAAAACTAAAATGATTAAGGAACAAACAACAAAAAAGCAAACAAAGAAACTGAACTACATTTTTAAGTGTATTTTTAAACAGACATAATACACACACACACAGAGAGAGAGAGAGAGAGAGAGAGAGAGAGAGAGAGAGAGAGAGAGAGAGAGAGAGAGAGAGAGAGAGAGAGAGAGAGAGAGAGAGAGAGAGAGAGAGAGAGAGAGAGAGAGAGAGAGAGAGAGAGAGAGAGAGAGAGAGAGAGAGAGAGAGAGAGAGAGAGAGAGAGAGAGAGAGGGCAGGATCCGGGTTTTGTTTCACTGTCTAGTCCATAGAAAAAATACCAATTCAGTTCTTTTTTGTATTTATTTATTAAAATGTATAATTATTTAGAAACTAGACTCAAATGCATTTTCATAATCTAAAACAATATTCACCTCAAGGAAGTGCATATTTTGGACTTAAATGACATAAAAGCGTGTCATTTATGTTTTATTTTTAAAAAAGTGGTATTCCAATATTTGAATAAAACAGGTTAATGAATAAAACTTTTCCCTTACAAAGACTACACATGTGCTTTTTGATTCATAAAGTAATTTGGCAACAATTAATTTTACAGTCTTGTTACATATGTTACATGTACTTAGTAATAACAGTAAATTATGCTTAATTACATGCAACTACCTCTAAAAAAAAAACCTTTAGTAAACTTGATTATTATTTCTCAGTATTTAAATATATAATTACACTGTAACAATGGCACCTTAAAATAAAGTGCAACCAGTATTTTTTTTCTTTTTTAAATATAAAAATGCAGTCTCCTTTAGATCACTAAAACTAAAATAAAAATTGAGTATACAGGAAAATTGTAACTAAACTAAAAGTAGCTAGTGTACAAAATAAAATAAAACAGACATGAAATTCAAATTTAAAATTCAAAACTCTGACATTTTTCTGCAACTTGGTTTGATATTGATATAAATGCAACTTGGTTTGATATTTTTTGTTATATTACACAGTGGCATTCATGCATTTTTAAGTGTTTTTTCCCCAAAGCACTTTAAGTGCCACTGTATATAACGGATCTTTTTGATTGCAGTGTCTGAGTGCTCGTGTGTATGCAAACGAGTGTGCGCATTTGTATGTCCTGTGCCAGCGCTGTGCTAAGAATCTGCTCCCTCAGCGGTTTTCTCTCCACTCTCACACACACACACACACCGGAGCGAGTCGCACTCCTGGCACTCTCCCCCAGCGCCTCGCGGTCCTGCTCCAGGTTCTACCCGTCCACCAACCTATTAATAGGCAACATATTTACTTTTTGCGGCATGCACTGACTGTGGCATTCTCCAGTATCTTACCCTTCCACTGAAGCGAACAAGTGCACTTCTACCAGAGGAAGTCACCGCTGAGGCAGAGGTGTTGTGGCACCCAGGCGTGCCCGACCCCATCTCCATCTCCTATGGGTGAGAAATGAGAAGCTGAGAACGCCATACACATACTGGCATGTCATCGTAGCCATAAGCCCCCCTGTTTTGAACATGCCACTTCTTGTAATTAAATGCACTTGCTGTTTTTTTTCTTCCTGTCACAGCAGGAATTATACTATTGCAACTTCACCAAATATAGCTAATTACAAAGAAGATGTTACAGCACTTTATGAGTCATAACAAGGTGATAACCCATCTTTGAAGCTGGAAGTGTACTTTATCACCAAGACTGTCTGTGCATGTGTCGGCTGTATGCTCACTTAGACTGAATAACAGATTTGTAAACTGGGAGAGCAAGAGGTGATTGGTTTCAAGACTAAATTTGGGGCGATAAAAACTAACTGATGTTTTAAACTAATTACAGAATTTTCATTTTAAAAAAAGAAAGCTTGAAGACATCTGGCCTTTTTCAAAATAATAGTTAAAAATGGAGTTACAGGTCTGAAAACGTAATATGGGGTCGGTAATATTTTTATGTTTTTGAAAGAAGACTCAAACTTAAAAAGGCTGCGGTCATTCTACCAAAAATAAAGTGAAAACAGCAATGTTTTGAAATATCATCATTAGTCGTCAGTGTCACATGATCCTTTAGAAATAATTCTAATATGCTGATTTTCTGCATTTCGTCTCATGATCAATGTTGGAAACAGTTGCGCTGCTTAATATTTTTAAGGAAACCATGATACTTTCTTTCATTTTGGATTCTTTGAGAAATCGAAATATCAGTTTGAAAATTTGAAATAGAAATGTGACATTATGAAAGTCTTTACTGTCACTTTTTAACAATTTAACGCATCCTTGCTGAATAAAAGTATTAATTTATTTTAAAAAGATAATTTTGTCATTATTGAACCACTTTGATGTCATTCCAAATTGTCATTCCATTGTTTTGTCATGGAATTCAAAAGGACGTGTTCGTGTGTGTGTGTGTGTGTGTGTAACACTTTTAGATAAACAGTTTGTTGCAACCTTGCTGTCTAGCTCCAAAAAGGACGAAAAACAAACCAAACACTATAACGAATAATAAAAGTAGCGAAAGCCTGCCATGTACTTCAACTCTTTTGAAGCTATACGAAAGCTTTGTTAGAAACATGCAGAAATTTAGGTTGTTATACACAGACACTCTTCCCTTCTCAAATCTAATGGTCACCAAGTGTTGTTGAAATGATCCACGGAAAGAAATTCCATTATAGACATGAGTGTGAGTAAATAAAGGCAATTTTCATTTTGGGGTGAACTATTCATTTCATATTCGTCTGCCAAATGCACCAAACTGTTACAGCGCATCTGTATGGCCAAGAAAGACGCAATTGCAAAACTTTCCCACTCCTGTGAACATAATTCCTATGAGTGTTTTCTCGGCAGTGCAGAGAGTCATTGTTTAAAATAGCATTGGTGACAGCACCGAGCGCCGTGTCCTGTTGATTGGAGCGCTGATGGCCCACCGTTTGTCAGCGCTCTCTAAAGCCTCATCGGCAAACAGCAGGGCTCCCTGATTATTTAATTGCTTGTAAGAAGCTCATTAAGGCCTCCTATCCATCATAAGTTGTGCAGTGAGGAAGATCTGTGAGAGAAGAGAGAGGAAGATTAACACAGCCCACTCCGTCCCACGTCTAGACTGTTTCTTTTCAGCCTGCACATCTTGCATGAAGCACTTATAGCATCTTACAGCATAACATCTTCATAAGTGTGAGCGTAATATTTCACAAATGTCTATATAAGTGCATATTTCAAATGTAAAAAACACTCATGTTACGGTGACAGAGAGAAATAATGCTGGATTTTCAACCGTGAGCTGGGAATGCTCAACGCATTTGGCCGATTTCCAGTTGTACAAATGCAAGCGTGTCATTTGAATATTTTCTTTCACCCTCAAATTATAATTTGCATTGACCACAGTTTTAACTTCCTAAAATGGCTGACTGGAAATATGTAAATCATTTTATAAGCTCGCTCACAGGTGCTTGTGATTGAATCCATACTGGTCCCGATTAAACAAGTTCCCAAGATGCCACTAGGCATATATTAACAATGTATATTATGTTTGGTTTCCATGTCTAGGCGATAGAAACCCCAACTTGGATAAATCGATAGAAATCTAAGGCATGTGAACCTTCAGTATATGGTGTAATGCATTTCACAAAGTTTAAACTTGCATGTAAACAGGTGCAGAATAAGCTCTGGATGCTTGGCATATTAATTGCCGATCATTTGCAAAACGGGGTGGAAAAAAGTCTTTTGCCAAAAGCACGTCTTGCAAGCTTCCAGCTGGGATCGTCAGGGGCAGGCTTGTTGGCATCGTGGCAGCATATGTTTGGTGCCAAGAACACCAACGATTTGCATTTTCTTTATATCAATTTTACAAAGCCGAAATGCTCTCTCTTGTGTAAAAATGATCGGGATTTGAGTGTTGCAATTAATCACAAGTGAAATATATTTGCCGATGAAAAGCCCTAATTCTAGTCGAGAATTTTTTTGCCTATGAGAAAGAGAGAGCAATCAGTTACTTGCATTACATCTGCACTGAGCTTGCAGGCGCACTGTGATGAATGTGCCTTTAAGGCTGTATAGTTTGGCTTCATTTAGACTGGCTTGAAAGATAGAAAGAAAAATAGCACTGTGGTGTATGTGGGGTACTGCAAACACAATCAGTCATTCGTGGGGTAAAGCAAAAAAAAAAAAAAGTTCCTTTGTCTCAAAGACTAAAATGCATGTTTTTTCCTAGAGCCAAAGCTGAATAGGGGATGGCAATAGGCCACATTTTGACTATGAAACTTAAGTGCTGCCTACAGAACTTTTGCGGTTTTGAAGCTGAAAACTATTCTGGAGCATGTCTGAATGAATTCAAAGGGCACAGACATTCAGATGTCGGATTTTGTTATTTTTATGTGGTATTTGAGTGGCAATCACCAAATGATTTCAAAAATATATGTAAATGAACTGATATAGTCAATGGAAATGTTTTTTATACTTTTTTTAAAAGCGTTTATTTCAAGCTAAAGTACGCAATAATGTGTCAAAATGCACTCAGCCTATGGGAAATGCCACTCAAATTGACTTTTCTGTACGTTTTTATGATTTTGTTTTTTTTACAATTTCTTTCTGTGATGTACATTGTTGGTGAAAATCAGCAAATTCTGCAGACTGGTCAAGGTAATGATATCTAGTTTGCATACATGAGGTTTTTATGAATTATAAATTATAAGACTGACTCATGACAGTCTTGAAACCATCATTAATCGTGTTAAAATTACAAAAGAAAAGTGAATTAATGAGTTGCATTACAATATAATTTACACTTTTGTTGCAAAGGAAATTTTTTTTAAAGAATTTTAGATGAAAATTTACATTTAATAAAAATAGAAAAAAAAATAGCAGCAGAGCAAGACTGAACTATTGGCCCGACTATGCCAACAGAAAATAGTCTTTATTGAGCCTCTTGTTTAGAGTGGGGATGGGGATGACTGTATTGCCAAAAGTTTTGGGACGCCTACCTTTACATGCACATGAACTTAAATGACATCCCAATTTTAATCTGTAGAGTTTAGTATGGAGTTGGCCCACCCTTTGTAGCTATAACAGCTTCAACTTTTCTGGGCAGGCTTTCCACAAGATTTAGGAGTGTGTTTATGGGAATTTTGACCATTCTTCTAGAAGCGCATTTGTGAGGTCAGGCACTGATGTTGGACGAGAAGGTCTGGCTCACAGTCTCTGCTCTAATTCATCCCAAAGGTGTTCTATCGGGATGAGGTCAGGCCAGTCAAGTTCCTCCACACCAAACTCGCTCACACCAAACTCGCTCATCCATGTCTTTATCGACCTTGCTTTGTGCACTGGTGGGCAGTCATGTCAGAACAGGAAGGGGCCATGCCCAAACTGTTCCCACAAAGTTGGGAGCATGAAATTGTCCAAAATGTCTTGGTATGCTGAAGCATTAAGAGTTCCTTTCCCCTGACCTAAGGGGCCAAGCCCATTTAGTAGTGAGGAAATGTCATGAATGGACTTCTTGCACATGTGGCAACCTATCAGGATACCATGCTTGAATTCACTGAGCTCCTGGGAGCGACCCATTCTTTCACAAATGTTTGTAGAAGCGTCTGCATGCCAGGTGCTTGATTTTATACACCTGTGGCCATGGAAGTGATTGAAACAACTGAATTCAATGATTTAGCAGGATGTCCAAATACTTTTGGCAATATTGCATGTGTCAATCAAGTGTTTGTGGGATGGGGATTTCACATTTTCATTTTCCATTTTGATAGTACATTCTATGAAGTACCCAAGTATCCTTGTCGATGAGAGAAACCCTCAAACTTCGCCGAAGGTTTAGCGCTGAAGTTAGGAGTTTGTCTAATTAAGCATTTTGTTTGCAAAAGGCTGCATAATGCCTTAACTGAACTCCCAAGGTAACATGAAGATATACTCACAATAGACAATAATTCATGTCCCTAAAAAAAAAAAAAAACTTTAAATAATGACCAACAACTCAACACCCAACTTTTTCCCCTTACACCTTGCATTTTCAAGTTTAATGGGCAAAATCGAGAAAAAAAAATTTCTTCATCTTCTTCTTAGGATAATGATTTACAAAATGCCTCTCATCAAAGAATTCATTAACAAAGAACATTAATTAAAAAATAAATGAGTAAACATCAATATCAAAACCTCAGCACTGTGGAAGTGAATACATTATGTGTGGTAATGATGTTTGAAAGGGATCCTAACACCTCAGTGGGACTCTTTTAAACCCCTTACCTCTCAGGCAGTTGCTTATTTTGCAATCCTTTGTTGTTAAACAACAAAGAGAATGGGCTCTCATAATGTTATATTAATCAGCGGATTAATATTTCAATTTGATTTTCTTTATAGTTGAGGTGCTGTTGGCATTTCCATTTTCCCTCCATATGTGCAGCGGTGTTAAGTAGTATCATTACCATTTCTACCTGGGGGTTCTGGAGATAACAGGCAGCCGTGATAGCTCTATTCGACGCAGCGAGAGCAGCGCTGGGTAGCACCTCATGCATTTTTAACGGCGCTGTTTGCTGCCGCTCTGCTGCCATTCTTTTATAACGCGCTGCACAAACAGCTGAGTCACAGACTTTGTGCTTTGCGCAACATCTAATTGGAACCGAGAGCCTCGATAAAGATGCTGGGCCTCCACACTTAACTATGACGACCATAGTTTGAACATAGATGATCGAGGCAGGGAAAAGTACCACAACAATAATGTTTACCAATGACGTGACATTAAAGGTATAGTTCGGCCAAAAATGACAATTAATCTTCAAGTTTATAGCAGAAAGTCGCAGCTGCTTTTTTGCCCAGTGAACAATGAATAGATTTAAGGCAGGATTTTCAGTGAATAATGACGTGAATTTCTCAAAAAACTTTACACAAATCTATCATCTCATATGGCTTCAGAAAACTCCTTTTATCATGCTTTTCTGGAGCTTGACAGTCCTGGTCCTATTCACTATCATTGCATGGAAAAGAGCAGCTCAAACATTTTGCTAAACATCTTATTTAAAAAGTAATACAGGTGTGTATGGAAGCTTGCTTTTGCCACTCAGGCTACTAAAAATTCTGACTTTTTCCTGTAAATATTTTTGCTTGCAAGTCCGAGTTTAGATGTAATATAATAGATATAAACTCGTAATTACTATTTTAATTATTTTATTTACCTATTCTTTATTCTATGGTGGAAACAAGCTTCCAAAGGTAACTTGCAATTACAGACAATTATTGTTTTTTGGTTTAACTATTCCCTTAAAGGTTTCATAATTAATCTCACACACAGATCCTAGACTGCTGAGTCGCAATGTGTACCTGTATTGGTAACACTTTGCTTTAGGGTTACACATTAATGGAACTAACTATAATATCAAGGTATTATTAAAAGTGGTGTCTTAGTTGTATACAGTATACACATGGTATTAATTTATCCTGTTATTTCCATGATCCTGGGAGTTCAGGAGTCAGTCGGTTCTCAATCACACTGGTGGCTAATTAGACAGAACTCCTCTCAGGTAACTCTCACGGCAATTACATAAGACCGCATTTCTCATAAACATCAGCCAGTTCAGAATAAAAATAGCATAATTGCAAAACACTTTTTTGACTGACAGCTTTTGATTGACAAGTCATTAGGTAATTGTTCACGACAGCTGATTAGTCTATGACAAGTATTATTCAAATATCACAGCATCTCCCAGGAAACCAAAGCGAAGCAAGTTCTTGTCGGCATGCAAAGTGATACCTCTGTGTGACAAATATACGATTAGATTCATTACATGAAGTATTGACACAAGTATGGAAATGATTTAACACTTTTTCCACAAATTACACAATGTGTAAATATTTTCCCTGTGGATTCCAGGGGTTTGAGTACAAATTTTGCCAATATCAGTGAAAGATGTCTGAATCGACTCTGGAGAAATTAAACCGTGAAGTCTATAAATTTGGAGTATGTACACAACCAGTCAAAAGTTTGGAAACACTTGAGCTATTTTTATGTTTCTCATGAACTTAAAAACTTTATGCCTATGCTTAAATACTTGAAATTTGTTTTGAAGAAAAATATAAAATGTGTAAAATAAATAGAATTAATGTCAAGGAAAAGCAGCCAACCAGAATCGAACATCAGCTGGCCTGCAACAATATTGATTAAAGACATTAAGATTTAAAATAATAATAATAATAACTAAATTTATTTAAAAAAAGTTCCAGCATTCATTTGAAATCCTTAAAATCCAATAAAATAAACATGAGGTAAAATCTATAAACAAAGATGGCTGCTTTTAAAAACCTCTAAATTAAGTCACTACATAATTTCCATACATCCACTTGTTTTGATTACAATATTTATGTATTAATAATAAAAAATGATTAATAAAGAATGTCAGTAATAATAAAGACAGTGTGTCCAAAATTTTGTTGCTGTTGGTGTACTTCTACTTAATAAAATGTTTTGCATTCTTCAAAGTATTATGATTTCCACAATTGTCTTTACATTTTACGGTTCACTCTTGAAGACTCACATTTCAAAGGAAATATCAGTGGAGCCACTAAGGTTAAATACATAAAAATGACAGTTGTCCAAACAGTAGTTAGCACCTAAATGTTATCAAATAAAATTCAAATCACTCGATGACCCAGAGTCCACACAAATAATTGGCCTCCAGTGGGACAGTTTTAGAGCTCCGTACTATCAGTGACCTGCGCACACTTGCCCGCGGTTCACCCTTTAACAAACACACACACTTACACACTGATAATGCACCCGTGATAAAGACCCATCAGGATGAATTGCCCACAGCTGCAGGGCCCCTTGTTGCGCTGGCAGCATTGCCCCTGTCATCGAGAGCGTGCGCCTATCTGACCTGCTAATTTGGAGCATATGTAAGTGCTCTTAAAGTGCCGGGCCTTTTGACATGCCACAAACAGCAGCTGCCACAGCTGCCCTCCAGAAGCTTCATTTAATTCAATTACATCTCTGGGAGATATGTAAAAGAGCCCAGCCTCGGAAAGAGGGTGCAGCCGTTAGGGGGCAAAAAAACCCTCCCCGAGCTGATCCACCGGAGTCATTAACCCCGATGCTCACCCGTATCCACAACCGTGCTCTCCCAACCCCCTCCGCAGTGTCAATGCCCAGGTGGCTTGCTAGGCAAATGACTGGGTGAGGCGGTCGCACCAACCCCCCTCAGAACGTCACCACCACCTTTGCAGGGGAGGCCTGGCACCATGGGCCAGGAGGGGGTGCTTAGATGCGGGTGGGGGGTTTAATCAGGGTCACGGCGTCTCCTATCACTCTGATCAGTGCGACTCAGCCCCCGGGCAGCCCTGCAATTAATGCAACTTTCAAGAGAAGAAGGGGGAGATAAATATCCACCATCTGGCAATTAGGGTTCACAGGGCTGAACAACCGATTGTGAGACAATTCTTCATGACACTAGCAAGAAACGGTGCTTGATACTGGCCTGAAGCCCACAAACAGCTTTTGAAAGTGGCGTCCTGTAAAAGCTGGGGCTATTGAGGCGCATCTCTCATTCTTTCAATAGAGGTTTGATCATGGTTCTTCTGTAGCATCTTTTTGGCTGCGTTCGGGGCACGGACCCCCTCCAGCTGTTGGCTGTGGTGGCGCGTGGCTGAAAGAAGCCCAGATCGCGGTGATCAAATTAGCTCCCCCTCCTCACGGGGGCACAAAGGTTGTCAATGTGCTCTGCGTCGCATTTCAGCAGCTCATTGATGTTATGATTACTCATTTAACCAAACAATGAGTGCCAAGCAGCCCTCGTTGAATGCCCTCTCGCGTGAATAGAGAGAGCTGCTTGTTGAAAGATAGTGATTTAATAGGAGAACTGATTCTTTTCAGCTGTTTTTTCTCCTTCTCCTCCCCACGTATTGTGAAACACAAATGGAGGGAGAACAAATACAGTGATTAGCGAGACGATTAATCCCAATTATTTGAGTTGCAAATTCAAGACCTTTGGCAACACCAAAATGTGGGAAACAAGAGGTCTGAGCAAAGTCAAGAGTGGAATGAAAAAAAAAAAACAGGAAAGAAGAGGACCCTGAGGTTGAGGTCGGATGAAATAAAGCAGCGATACCATTCCATTACAAAATGATTTCTCACAGCCTAAGTAGGTAACTGTACTGCCACTCAAGATGAAACCTGTCCTCAAGATGACAGGCTTACAAATGAATAAAAACAGCAATTATTCAAATTTTTAAATATTTAAAGACCCCTTGTGGTAAAAAAAACAACAAGTTTTTTAATGTTGTTTGTATATCTATGCATCGTTTTTAATATGCTTTAAGACAAACCATGTGCAAATTTATAAGTCAACATCATTGCTGAGTATTTTGTCCTTAAAACTGGAGTGAAAAAAGAGTTTTATATAGTCTGGGTTTCTAACTTCGCAAACTACCCTGAACCAATCACGTCAACATGTGGGCGGGCTTTAAGACGGCCAGTGGCGGTACTGTACATAAAAGATGTTAACATATAGTCCACAGGACAAAAAATAGCTGCATTTCTAAAAATGTCCCCTTTTGAAGTTGACACTCAATTTACACTATAAAAAATAACCCAATTTGGGTAGAAAAGGAACTAACCCAGCAATTGGGTTGTTTTAACCCAGCGGTTGGGTTGTCTTAAGCAAACATTTAACCCAACCCCAGGGTTTAAACAACCCAATTGCTGGGTTAAAACAAACCAAATGCATTTTTTAGAGCGTACATACCCTTGGTTCTTAATACTCTGTGTCATTACCTGGATGATCCACGGCTGTTTTTTTATTCTGTGATGGTTGTTGAGTCCCTTGCTTGTCCTGAGAAGTTCAACTGTCCAACGTTCTTCAGAAAAATCCTCCAGCTCCTGCAAATTCTTCAGTTTTCCAGCATCTTTTGCATATTTGAACTCACTCCAGCTATGACTGTATGGTTTTGAGATCCATCTTTTCACACGGAGGACGATTGAGGGACTCAAACACCACTGTTAAAAAGGTTCAAACATTCATTGATGATCCAGAAGGAAACACGATGCATTAAGAGCCGGGGGTGAAAACTTTTGAACAGGATAAAAATGTCAACTTTTTTCTTATATGTTTAAATATCTTTTTTTTTTTAATTTTTTATTACTGCTTACTTCGGAAGCAAAAGAAGATACTAGCATGTTTGCCGGAAAACAAATTAAGTACAGTCCGACGTAGAGAGCGTTTACCATTCAGATACATCGACTTGTATACGAGCCTGTATGAGTGAGTGGAGGCGGTGTTCATTTGCATATTCACGTATCTGCATAAACTAAATGACGTAAGAATGTAGAATTACATTCAGGCTATTTAAAGGCTTTTATTCACAGGAAAAAACTTTAAATATGTAATTTCGGTTTTCAAAGATGAGTTTTAAGGGATAACATGGAACTACAGCATCTTAACAAACAAACAAAAAAGAGAAAATAACCCTGAGCTCAAGGTTAGATGAAATAAAGCAGCTAAACTTTTCATTTCAAATTAGATCAAGACAGAATTATGTAACAGTACCATCTCTTCCTAAAGAGGTAACGTCTTGATTTAAAATCTCAGATTCTTAGAAACTAATAAAATTGTAATTCCTAAAATTGAAAAACAAAATTGTGAACAAAATTTTATCTTTAACAATATTTCTGAAATTCATTGAAAGATTTGACAACAATAAATAAAACACAGGCCAGAATCCAGCATCTGAACTCCCTACATACAGTTTAAATGGGATCCCAGGATGCACTTCATAATTGGTTGAATTAACACAATTTTGCAGCTAAAAAAAAAAACAAACATTTGCAGGACAAGACTGAAATGTATTCTTCTTAAATGGCCACCCCCTCATCCTTAACGTCCAGGTCTGATCTGTTGACCTCGATCTTGCTCTAATTGCCAACGTGCCTTCAGCATCCCGCCGCTGTTGTGCTTCCCCATAAAGGGATAATTACACACTTTGAATTATTAAGCATCATTATCAAAACTCGCGCTTAACTTGTTTTGCTCTACTGTACGGTTCCTCTGATCTTCGGCAATCATTACTTATTAAAGGGACTGGATGCTTTTTCCCAGCTGGAATATGTAGAATCGTGGCTTAATAAAGCAGCTATACCGCAAGCCCTCGGATCTAAACTTCAGTTAAGCGACAAGAAAATATTAGGGTTACTCGCCGCCACTGCCGCCCTGAATAACGAGCAAAAGTCTAGTTATTGGTTCAACTGGATTCATTATCATAGTGGCAGATTAATTAAACTAGTATTTTGAATTGGATGTGTATTTAACGGAGAAGCCCAGTGTTTATAAAGTCTGTTTCTCCAGGGCTCTGGCGACAGCGGGGGCTGCTGAAGCGATCTCGTGTGTATTTATTCATTTATCATACCGTCGGAAGGAAAACACTCCATGAAAAGTTTCAGTCGACATTTGACAGGTCTTATTTTTAAAACAATTTCCGAAAATTGTTGCAGAAGCTACTTTTGAACTGTGACTAGAACAAACACAAGTAATTTAACTAAAGTCAAGGTACCCTTGTAAGTAGTTATAACGATAAGCTAGATTAGAAGTTACGTACACTGAAGCTAATATCTTTCTGGCACAAAAGGGTTTTGTATGAATAAACTCATTTGTGTTATACCGTCAGCTTAATTTTCCAAATACGATGAATAAAAGTCAAATCAGATAGACTGAAATTAATCAGACAATTAATTATTTGATGGAATCCATACAAAAAGTTCAATAAATAAAGAAATCTCTAATATTAATCAGACTTCCTAACAAATGAGAGCAGCAATTGAGTTCTTACAATTTATGAATGTGAATTTGAATTGAATTAGCCACACCCCACAGGAAATTGAATTGGAATGACAGGAAGAGGAATTTACATAAGTTAAATTGAAAATTTAAAAAATCAACACTGGGAAATAAAGTGTTCTTTTTAGGTCTACAAAAAATATGTATTAAATATAATGAAATATACAAAATACTAATATCTATCCATCTACCATAGCTCAACCGGACCCACTTTATATTAGGTGTCCTTAACTACTATGTACTAACATTTTAATTAATAATTTGATACATTGGACTTATTGTGTACATACATGTTTTTACATTGTACTTACATTTGAAAAAATACCTGCATGTAATTACATCTGTAATTAATTTCTGTAGTTACATTTGTAATTACACAGTTGACAGTTCCCTTACACCTAACCCTACCCTTAAACTTACCCATCCCACCACACCTGTCCCTAACCCTACCCGTATCCCACCTCAATATCAGCAAAGGTGTTTTGCAACACAATATGAACACAGTTAGTACATTGCACTTATTTTTTTATGTAAGTACATAGTAGTTAAGGCCACCTAATATAAAGTGGGGCCGCTCAACCTCTACACTAACTGGTTTCAACCAAGCGCAAAACACATTTCACACACTTTTCTCCCTAATTGAATTATCGCTCTCATGATAAAAACGGGTGATAGCTGATCTTGTCCAAATGGAAACCACATTAACAACACTTGCGTCTGTTTTTCTAAACCCACAGGTGGTCATATGTGGATATATCTGGACCGTATGCTATAACAGACACCTGGGCCTAAATTTAGAAACACTTCAAATGCAATTAGTTCTGCAAATACCAAAAAATCTGCCAGCATTAAAACCTGGAGGGAGAAGAGTTTATTTATGGCCTTTCTTGTGAGTTTTAGCAATAAGAATAACACAAGGCCACATTCTTAAAAATGGTTGTTTCTTAACACATCTTTATGTCTAGATAAGGACAACACATTCTGTGTTACTTTTAACTCAACCAATGTGTTATTCCTCTTAACACAATACGTGTATTCTATTTTTTTACCCAGTATACTTAAAGCTAAATTAAAGAACGAACTGGTGTGACGTCATTTCAAACAAAATCAAGCCAAGACGAAGTTCGAAACAGCTTGCCAAAGCAGACTTTCCGGAAAAGTTTGCTACGGCTGGTAAACACCTTTGTACTACCATTGGTCCGTGGCGATTGGTAAGTGTGCGCGGAGGCCACGCCCTCTTTCACGAGGAAATCTTTTCCACTTCATTTCTCCCGCTTAGAGGTCAGACGTCTGTGAGTGAAAACATAAACACGCTGGAGAGCTGCTTTATAGTAATAAATTAAGTTGTACTTTTGATTAATTGAGTCAATGTTTTATGCGCATCTTGAAGTATCGGATCAGAAAAAAAAAACCTTAATTGTAGTTATTTGACTTGCGCGAAAAAGAGTTAATGCGAATAGTGGGAGATGCAAATGCATTTGCCCAATAAATTCTGACGTACTGAACATTAAACCCTGTGTGACTATAATCGGCTGTTTCCGCTGATGGCTTTATACTGTTTGTTACTAGGTTAGCAATACCACCATCAACTGCACAAATGATAGAAACGCACCTAATTACCTTTTCTTTGGGGTTTTTTTCTGTTTTTGCTAACTTTGCGTCCCAATTTGCATACTTAAGCATATTCAATGCCGTTCAGTGTAAAAAAAAAACTACTCTTAAAATTACTCACCTTAAGCTCCATTTGCAAAATTGGCATGCAAGTTGGCCTCTTTTCCCTGGCCATGACCACTAGGGTGACCATATTCTCCTCTTTCTCCTTCCTCCTCTTCTTTTGAATGAGAAAATAATCAAATAAACGTAATAAAATGAATACACTACACAGTTGAGTACATAGTTTATACATGCAAAGTGTATAGAGTCATTAGGTACACAAATAATCATTTACATATTTGTTCAAGTTAGCATAGCATACAAGTGATGGCGAGGGTCGGTGAGATGAAGCCTCTCGCGCATCTTCCTGACTCCGTCATGACTGATTCAGGGGTATTCCATTCAAAGCTGCAAGGGTTCAAATAAAGAATACACATAATGAAAATAGCAAGCTAATGTTAGCTAAGACAAGAAAAATGTAAGCCTCAGAGATAATGTTAACTTCTTAGGGCATTTTACACAATACGTGACAACCGTGAGCTCAGGTCATTTTCAATAAGAGAGACAGTGAAAGTTCCTCATGCGAATCACGGCATGGCTACAAGGTGTCATTGATTAATTAGAAGTGATTCCACAATCAATTGAACAAAAAAAAAACAAAGCTCTTTAAAATGAGTTCCCACCACCGAAATCATGCAGTGTTGGCACGGCTGTTGCTCACACACACTGCCATTCGTGAGGCAGTTTTCCAGCTTCCACGATGTATAAAATACCCCACTTCGACCATCTACAAATGATCACAAAAGGCATTTTGAAAGACTCTAATGCCAAAAACAGACATTTTTTTTTTACCTCCACACATCAAAGATATCCACCAATGAAAAAAAAACTGAAGCTTGAGGAAACTCTTGAAGTGATGCAGCAGCAATGTGATTGGATGATAATTAGCACATATTGTCTTGACACACAGTTGCAGTTTTTCTTTGTTTTTAAAAATACATTTTACACAAAATGACACAAAACGTGTTAAAATGATCACACACACACACACACACACACACACACACACACACACACACACACACACCCGCTGAAGCGGCTCCTTTGTGAGAGCTCAGCATAGACACAATAAGCTGTTTGTGCACGGGTCTGAACATAGGGATTCACAGGTTAGTGTGCCATCATCCAATCAACATTTTCCTGTGGCCTTAGAGTACAAAAATGTGTTTCATGTGCCATTTAAGATCCCATGCCTTCACAGAATCCTTTATGCCAGAAAAATTTATTAATATTCATCTTTTAACTAATCCAAAGAGCTTTTCTTAAACGGTTAGCATTATGCTAAGCTAACAGGCTAAGCTGTTAACTTTATACGTGAAGGCTAACTAAAAAAAAGGGGAATGTTTAATTTGGCCATTTTAGATTTGGTAATATGTGGCATTACCAAATAATTTACAACATTTACAATTAACTAATTAATTAATCAATTAACATTATTATGATTAAGACTAATTAAATGATAAAACAATGGGAATGCTAATTTGGACAGCTCTGGTGGGTTTTCGCAGAGATGCCATAGAAGAACCACTTTCAGTGATCCGTTCTTAAAAGAACCATTTTTTCTTAGTATAAAGAACATTTTAATAACAGTTTTACTATAAAGAACTTTCCGTGCAGAGGAAAGGTTCGGTGTTAAACGGGGGCGGACTGGCCATCGGGAGAATTCCTGGTGGCCTGGCAGCTGATTTTCCCCTGTATTCTGATGTTAAAGGTTCTTCAAGTAACCATAAATGCCAATAAAAGACCTTATATTTTTAAGAGTGTATAGCTTCTTTGGCCTGTAGGCCTAATATTACGGCCTATGTAAAGAACAGAATTCTGTGTGCCATGCTTGTGAACTATGTGTTTGTGTACTTCTGTCTATCTCTGAGCCACAGCAAAAGCAAAGGAGGCCCGTGCCATAAACGTGCACTTGCCTACTTACACGTCTCCTTCGGCACGTACCCGTAGCCAAACTAAACACTGTGCTATCCTCAGCCAACACGTGTCAGTCGCCTCACCTGTAGATCAGCGCTCCCATTCGACAAGTAAAAAAACCCACAAAAAAAACCCACCACTTTGTCCCTCTCTGTCCCTTCCCCTTAAGGAGCGGTACGTGAGTCAGATTAAATAATCATTGGGACCAGGGTGCGTTTCACCTTGGGGACATATTGTCCCCTGTCAGTGGAACCTTCGGGGACAGAAGGCGGCTCGGCGGGGGAGCGTGGTGGGGAGCGCTCCGCTCTGATGAAATGGAGCTGGCTTAATGAAGGCATGGCCCGTGGCTTCCGCAGCTCTGCCATATGCTTCGCCAAATGCAAATGGCCCCCCAATTCAAACAACTTTTTCATCTTGATCTATGCAAATGTGTTTATAAATACAGGCTTATAAATATGGCATTTCACGTTTTAAAGAGTGAACTAAAAACTTGTATACCCCCCGCCCCTCATCCAATGAAAATGGCCGTCGGACGAGGGACGGATTAATGGCGTCCTGGGGGATGCTATGGACACATGAGCGCATGTTCGAGAAAAAAAAAGACAATTAATTAGTTTGCACAGAAATGATAGCGTGATATTTTTGTGCCACACTTATTTTTTTTTTTTTTTGCTTTAGTTTTGAGTAAATAATCAAAAAATTCATAAAATAAAAATTTATAAAATCCATTTCATAGCCTACAATTTAATAACCATTGACAACTTACCCCCATATGGTGTGACGACCTGTCCCGCTATTGTTGACAGGTTAACATGTTTAATGAATCTTTTTTCCCCTGGCCAACAATGATGGGAATGTTCAATAGCCTTTTAGAGCCTATACAGTAGGCTAATTGACTTTCAAAAATAAACCGGAGCAAAAGTGTGACAAGTAGCCTCAGACTGACCCATTTAATTATCAAGCAGCCTACCACTATGACAACTTTTGCGTACAACTTCTGCATGATGAGCTCCAGTCCGATGCGCAGTGCCTGTGCTTGGTCTGATGGAGTTATTGTAACCTACGGGATCACATTGAGCTCATTAGCCCGTGTGCTCCGGCGCTAATTTGGGGGGTTACGAACTGGATGTTAATTAATCACAAGGCTGGCAGAAAGCGATGGCCTAGCGTGCGGCTGTGAGCGTGCATATCAAGCAGGCTGCCGCGCGCCCGAACAAGTGTTGTTGTTTGTGCGGAGCGTGAGAGTGCGCGCGCTGCAAGCTGCGAAGTGTTATTTGTGTAGGGCCAGACAGAGAGAGTGAGAGAGGAAAACAAATTGCAGGCTGAGATTATTTGCAAAGTTAGCTCATGACATGTGGCCCTGTAATTATTTTTAAACTTTTTTGGTCACTACTCAGATATGGAATCGTTGTTGGCCAATTTAGCAAGTGAATAGGCTACAGTTATATCAAAACGCATTTTCTTTCAGTAATCAGCATCAAACCAAAAAGTCACATATAATGTTGTAAAATGTATATAGATACATAACTTTTTCCTCGAGTCTGGATTATGTTGATGGACTAATGTATACTTTTGACTATCCTTTTTTGTCAGTTGGAGTGACCCATCCTTTTTATACGAGACGCAATGGCGCCATCTAGCGAATGGAACTGCGCAGACGCACTATGGACCCCATGTTTCAGACCGCAATAAATATATTATATAATAATATTATTAATATTATAACATTATCATATTATTTTTGTCATTATTTATCGGTTTGATATTTAAAAAATACAGATACAAGAACCAGTCCTTAATAGATAAGGTTCAGCACACAGTTGCATCAAACCCCTTTATTATAAGTTATGAAAACCCTTAATATTTGTAAGGGTATTAATTATAACTAAGGATTTTAATAACTTAAACGAGTTTTTTTCATTTGGACAGTTTGGTAGTGACATAATTAGTAGAACTTTATGAACAGCAACCTACTCGGAATTAAAAAGAAAATAACATTTGTGAAAGTGTTGCATCGAGAGATTAACACTTGCTGCTTCCAAATTTAGTATTTCTGCTTTCTGTATGCAATAAATTCTACGTTTTTTAAATAAAAGTGGAGAACACAATATCAAACATGTTGAGGAATATACTGTCTTTTCCTCCCATCTGTCACAAGAAAAAAAAATATTTGAGAAGTTATAAGCTGGTCACAGTTTATGTCAATGCAGTATTAAATCATTCTCATGTGATGCAAACATATTAAACCACATTTCAAATAGGATTTTAAATAATGATAAAAAAAAAGTCTTAAGAATAACATTAAAAATAAAAGGGGCTTAATTGATACTTATTCATCCCGCTGTGTTTTAGCAACCTAAATTGGATGAGGAAATCAATTATCATGGGAAGTCACACTAGATGTTAACAAGGTATACCTGGGTGTTCATTTCAAGATCCAGCAATGCTCAATTCATGACGGCACAGTAAATATCACAGTCTCTAAACTAAAACAGCGGTTGTTAGAAAGAGAAAGTTGGAGAGGCTATGGGGTGAAAACAGGCGCTACAAAGATCAGGCCATATCAGCTGTAATGGGAGAATCTGACGTCAGTGGTCCCTTCAGAACTTCACAGATTCACCTTCTTTGGGGAACTAAAAGAAAGCCGCTGGAACCATGTGTCAAAAATTAAACCATTTGAAAGACAACTGGTTTCATGAGACTAAAATTGAGCTCATTGGCTTGAAGGCAATTGGATTTGGCACAAACTAATTATAGCACAACACTAAGGTAACACAATTCCTGTTAAACGTAGTGCAGCATGTTGATTTTCAGGAGGAGAGCATGCTAAAGCTTATTGCATTAAGATGAATACAGGCAAATCCTAGAGAACATTCTGCAATACTGTTTTGTATGCATGCATGTATGTATGTGTATACACCGATCAGGCTTAACATTATGACCTCTGACAGGTGAAGTGAATAACACTGATTATCTCTTCATCACGGGACCTGTTAGTGGGTGGGATATATTAGGCAGCAAGTGAACATTTGTCCTCAAAGTTGATGTGTTAGAAGTAGGAAAAATGGGCAAGCGTAAGGATTTGAGCGAGTTTGACAAGGGCCAAATTGTGATGGCTAGACGTCTGGGTCAGAGCATCTCCAAAACTGCAGCTCTTGTGAGGTGTGATGGCAGTGTGATGCTTTGGGCAATGTTCTGCTGGGAAACCTTGAGTCCTGCCATCCATGTGGATGTTACTTTGACACGTACCACCTACCTAAGTGTTGTTGCAGACCATGAACACCCTTTCATGGAAACGGTATTCCCTGGTGGCTGTGGCCTCTTTCAGCAGGATAATGCGTCCTGCCACAAAGCAAAAATGGTTCAGGAATGGTTTGAGGAGCACAACCATGAGTTAGAGGTGTTGACTTGGCCTCCAAATTCCCCAGATCTCAATCCAAATGAGCATCTGTGGGATGTGCTGAACAAACAAGTCCAATCCATAGAGGCCCCACCTCGCAATTTATAGGACTTAAAGGATTTGCTGCTAACATCTTGGTGCCAGATACCACAGCACACTTTCAGGGGTCTAGTGGAGTCCGTCCCTCGACAGGTCAGAGCTGTTTTGGGAGAGAAAAAGGGGGACCAACACAATGTTTAATTTTTTTAATGGTTTTACTCCCAAACAATAGGCCTTTTTGCAAAATCTACATTTCCCATTTAAAACTGCTGCTTCATACTGTTTGTGCATGTCTCTTTGAGGTCTAACTAGTATGTAAGAATTTGAATGCAGTAAATTAAGTTTACAGCAATTTTAAGAAAGTAATGCCAACTTATCACCTTTAGAGGGCAATGCAACTTTCTACAGCAACATATATTTGTCTTGTGCATTATTGTTTAGGCTATATTAGTTCAGTTATAATTCTCTTATTTATAACATGTTACAGGAGAATGACAACTAAATAATAGGGAACACTCCCACGAGAGCAAGACTAATGGCAGATAGAAGGTCTTAAAAGTGGATAGACAGATACATTTATTTTAATAAAGCAAGAAATGTGTTGGTTTTAAAAAAGTTCTTTCTCTCTACTGTTTTGCAGTTTGTGTTCTATAGCTCTACACAAAAAAAACTTTGTGGACTGCAAATGTGATAAATAGCTTACAGTGTTTCTCATTTGTAAGCTGCTTTGGATAAAAAACATGTCAGGATTCTGGAATCTGTTGGAACATATATGGTCTTACATAAAAATAAAAATGTGTTAACTCTTTTTAAACAAGGCTAAACTACATTTACTACTTTCCCTTGTGAAATACTTTTTTTTTTTTACATTTATCAGCTCCATCCTAAAAACAAGCAATATTCTTAATAGCGCAAGGGTCACTTTTATCTTTTATCACAGCATGTGTATAGTCTTTGGTGTATATTAGATTCAATTAAATAGTTATCGTATTCACATAAAAATTACAATTGAATGTGTAATCTGGAATGACCCTGTGAAAGCAAGACTAATGTCAGATGAAACACTGTCTCAAGAGTACAGTGTTTTATAGAAACAGTCTTTAGTCTTTTGAAAGACAAAAGTTAAGCCTCTTCTTTGTGAGGAGGCTGTGTGTGTGGGTTTAGCTGTAATGCAGCAATGACGTTGACAGTCTAATCAGCCAAATTAAGAGGCAAAAGAAGCAGAGAGATGTAATCATTATTAGCATATAGCATAATTGCTGTGCTGTAGGGACTCTGCAGTAACTTTAATCTCTGGAGAACGTCACAGCGCACTGTTGAGACTGGTGAAAATGTTTGCCCACGCTCATGGTTTCAAAGCGCATAGCACTAATTACGTCCTGAACAAAATCAACATTTATTACACCAAAACTGCTCCCTGTAAACAGGAGACTCTGGTCTCTGGGGGGTCTTTATCAGAGCTGAGGAAATGTGGTTATGTCTGGCTCCTGGTATGCTGCTGCTCGGCGATCAGGCTTTACACTGTAGTAATTCTGCAGGTTAATTGTTCAGTAAATCTAGAAAATGTTTGATGCCACATCATCTATAAAATAAAGCTATATCTACAGCTATATCATGGCTACCGTTTACATGCAGCTAGGGACATGAATAACAACATTCCACTGCATTCTGTGGGAAAGTTTATGCAGAAGAGATCTTCAGAAAATATGGAATTCTTAGTGTCACAAAGTTATGCCATATGATACATAAGCTGCTTAGGAGTTATGTGCTTACTGATACAGGAGGAAACAGACCTAGTCGCTGTTGAAAAAATACTTTTCCTGTGCTTTTATTTTGTTTTATGTTAACTTTAATAATAAACACATTTTACAGAATTGGTTAAATCTTCATTTATAAATATATACCATTGCATAGTGTTAGTTCATGTTTATAATGCAATTAATATCAATCTATACAACTTTAAATGTTAAAAATGCATTAAATAACATTAATAACACATTTTTAGTTCATATTAACTGTTGTATTCACGGGGTTACCTTAGAAGCAAAATTACTTAAGATATTATATCTTGTTTTCTGAAGAAATTTATTAAAATGGTGTGGCTATGCTTAAAAAATATGCCAAGGGGGTAAGAAAAATAATTTAAAGGGAAATGTATTTATTTTTCTTATCTCACTTGTAGACATTTTGTTCTTGTTTGAAGCATAAATTGATACTACTTTTTTCAAATAAAATTATTTGTCATCTCGTCGTAGTCATACTATATGTTTAACCAGTGGAGGAGATACAATGTGGACAGACATATACATTTATTTTTATAAAACAAGAAATTAGTTTGGTATAAATATAGGCACTTCCTATCAAAAAATCTTAAATGTAGTTTGAGCACTATTGCTTATACATGAAACTTGCCATTGTGCACCGCAAATATTTCTGGCTCTAATGATAAATAGCTTACAGTGTTTCTCATTTGTAACCTGCTTGGATAAAATCATAGTGTACATGTCAGTACCATCTGTTGAAACAATATGGCCTTACATCAAAAAAGCATTATTTTAAAACAATGCTAAACTACCCTTTTGAATATTTTGAGATGAACTTAATGTTAAACTGGAATGTCCTTTTTTTTTACATTTAGCAGCTGCATCCTCTCCAGCAAGGGGAAAGTATACTGCAGTCACTGTGTACACTGTGGGGTGTCTGACAGAACATCATGTCAGAAGTCTCTTTCCCTTAATTGTATCAGAGTGTGCGAGTGTGTGCATGTGTGCGGCGCTAATCAAGTCATGTTCACCACGTGTAACATCCTCAAAGGAAATGAGTCACTGGTAATGAAGACCTGTTAACATGGCAGGATGTTGCAGAAACGGAGGATCAGAGCCATTAAGTAAAACTGACTGATAGGGATGTTTTCCCCCTTTCTGTTTGTCATTTAGAAAATAGCTTTAAAAATTGTGTTGTCTACAGATGTTAGTGGTCACTGTTATTTTGGCTTTCAAGTGTCTGTCACACTGGATATTGTGAGAGTGTCAGACTGTAGAAAATATGTTTGTGGGGTGCAAACTACTTTAAATATAGATTGTAAAAACTTACTATTTAAGTTGAATGTTGTTGAAAATTCATACAGGTTTGGAACTATTTGAGGATGACAGAATTTTCATCTTTGGGTGAACTATCCCTTTAAGGTGCACAATACATACTTTTAACATTTATATCTCCTTAATTTAGCAAATTATTTTATCCAAAAAAAAGGTTGGGCTCTTGCCCTTACATGCACATGAACTTTAATGACATCCAAATCTTAATCCATAATGTTTAATATAGAGTTGGCCCACCCTTTGCAGCTATAATACCTTCAACTTTTCTGGAAAGGCTTTCCACAAGGTTTAGGAGTGTGTTTATGGGAATTTTTGACCATTCTTCTAGAAGTGCATTTTTGAGGTCAGGCACTGATGTTGGACGAGAAATCTGGGCTTGCCGTCTCCATTCTAATTCATCCTTAATTCATGCTGAAGCATTAAGAGTTCCTTTCACTGGAACTAAGGGCCCAAGCCCAACCCTCAAAAAACAACCCCATACCATAATCCCCCCTCCACCAAACTTTACATCTGATACAATGCAGAGAAAAATGTAACTTTTCCACCAGAATGAACCGGGTGCTAGTTCAGGGCCAGTGCTAGTGCCAGTTCTGCGTTGGTTCAACTGACGACTCTTCTAAGAACCGGTTTGCCTTTCCACTGGCTAGGGCCACCACAGAGCCAGGTCTTACGTCACTGTTTACGCCTCATCTTTCTCAGCAACGCTAGCGAGGCAGCGGGAAACACAAACACTGAAACACACCAGGCTTGTTCGAGGTGCATCGGCGCTGCGCAGACCGATCCGCGTAAGATTTCAAAGTACCGTAAGAGCGATTAAAAAGCATTACGAGTCGTATGCTCTCGTTTGATGTCATACGGCGATCGGTCTGCACTGCGCCGATGCATCTCGAACAAGTCTTCCATCAACAATAGCGAACGATGAGTTACTACAGTATTGATGCTCATGGCTTTACAATCCTCCATCAGCATCAAAACACAAGCAAATCCAACGCATTCTTTGCAGCTCGCCGTTATTTGTATAGATGGAGATTACAATCAAGCAGTTATTGGCTCGATTAGCTGCTAATTCAAAAATGGCGGTCACAAAGTTTGTGTTCGTCTTGTTGATCACGGTAACCCCGCCCCCAGCCCCTGACGCAAGCGGTTCTTACTTCTAGACCAGCAATGATTTGGTGCTATAGAACAACTTTTCCTGGTTCAGAGCTCGTGCGGGTGTGGAAAAAAGAACCGATTTGAAACTAGACTCTGGCTCCGAACTGGCACCAGCACTGCCTTGGTGGAAATGGGGTATTAGAGTGAGAACTAGAAGTCATGCACTCATAATGATTATTTACAAGACAGATCATTTAAAAAAGTGATATGCATGTCTTTATTTACACAGCCCACATGACCAAATTGTAATGAACAGGACTTCATCACTGTAGGTAGTTTTAGATAACTTGCCCCAAAGTGCTGATGCAATTTAATATTCTGATATGATATTGAAAATTTGAATCCAGGTAAGGTGAACTGACCTTTGAATGGCATTTAGGGGAAGTGTGCATCCGACAGAGCAAGATTCCTGTTATCCACGTGATGGCTGTTTATTCTTCACTGAGAGAGTTGCTGATAACACAGTGTTGTTCGGGACACCTCCGATTTCCTCAGAAGGAAGCACCTGTACCCTGTGGAAAAAAAGGTTTTGCCACAGCACACAGAAAATCACAACATTGCCCACGTCACTGCGTCCCCCAAAGGACTCTTGGATTTTGTTTGCACAGGCGAACGAGCTCAAGTAACTCACAGCTCCAGAGGCGAGAACAGCAGTCTGTTAGAAAACACCTGCAAACAGCTGCAGTTTAGAAAGTGACAAAGAAAACATTGGTGTTCACCAACTGAGTGGTCTAGTTAGAAGGTAAACATGACACCCTTTGAGAATAGTATAACAAACAAAGAGACATTTGGCTATAGGATGATTGAGTTCCTGCCTTTCCTGTACAAGTACACACTCTACTGTAAGCAGACAAGACCTGTGTTATGATTTTATACAGGTATCTGCATTAAAATGGTATGACAAAGCTACATTATTTACACACACACAAAAGAAGATTCATTCATACTCAACCTCATGTCATTCCAAACTTTGTCTCTTCTGCTTAACACAAAAGATACATTTCTAGAGAATATCTGCTCTTTTTCTATATTCCATTATAATGAAAGTGAAAGGGAACTACGGCTGTGAAACTCTAAATGTGGCAGTAAATGCATGTATGTTATTAAAGATTTATATTCATTAAAGAATCCTGAAAAAAGTATCATGGTTTACACAAAAATATTAAGTAGATTAAGTTAATATTAAGTAATGATGATAATAAATGAGCAGCAAATCAACAAATTATAATGATTTCTGAAGGATGACACTGAAGACTGGAGTAATGATGCTGAAAATTCAGCTTTCACATCACAGGAATAAATTATATTTTAAAATATATCAGAATAGAAAACATATATTTGAATTGAATAATATTTCACAGTATTTTTATCTTGATGAACATATGATACTTCTTTCAAAAACATTGAAATATCTCACTGATGCCAAACCTTTAAGTGTATTATTCTTTTTTTCCACCTGGTGTTCCACAGAATAAAAGGAGTAAACATGAGATACAATCTCATTCATGACATTCTTTTGATTATCTCAGATGAAAAATAGATAAAAATAATGTACAGGCATTCAAAACCCTTTGATGCATACTGTACCTGTAGATTTTTTGACACCACGTTGTGTGAAAAAAGCTGATTGTGTATCAGCATGTTTCTACATGCATGCTGACTCATTCTTAAAAATGAATTTCTATTGCAATATATTGTTAAATACTTGGTATTGCTGAGATCTGTAGAGACCTGTCTATTGAGCAATTAACAGTCAACAGTTCTTTTGTACTTTTAAAACTGTGGGGGAAACATGCTGTTTTCCATGGCAAAAGTCATGAAGACATTAATCTGTAACTCGCTTTTTTTCTTTTCAACTAAACTTCCTGACTTCCCCTGAACTAAAGGTTCAAAAACTGCCTTTTTAAAGACTGCCACTTATCAGCTAAACTAATTTTAGCAAAGCATTCTACCTAAACAGAGAGGAGGAAATTCACACTACAAAAAGCACATCCCCCTGAAGAACAAAACTAGTCCAACTTGTTGTTCTTTTAGTAGGTTCTGTTTGATACTCTTTCCCTGACATGCACTATAGTGTATACGAACAAATACTTTCCTCATATTACAGCTTTAATTACTTTGTTAAATTCTTTTCAGCATTCGCGTGGCATGACAGATAAAATAACTCACAAGAACCATCTATTATTTAGAAAAACTTTAGATGCAGCACTACAGAAAAAGCTTCCATTGTGATAATGGAAATACTGTAAATCACAGGAAATACTACTATCACTACACTGAGCGAGATGGACATGAAGAGATTGGACTTGAAATGTTTATGCCATATATTTGTGCCATAAGTGAAAGGGGACTGAGGCTGTCAAACAAAAACAAAAAAAAGTTGTATAAGTGTTATAAATTGTCTGATACCATATGATAGTAATTATTTACCATAAAAATAAAAAATAAAAACTTGCCATCCACTGCATTCATTAATGAACTCTGGATAAGCAAAAAGATTAGGGTCAGTAGAATAATAAAAAATGAAAAATAAACTTTTATTCAGAAAGGATGCAAATGATCAAAAGTGATAGTAAAGACTTTTACACTGTTACAAAAATCCCAAAAAATGTATCATGATTTCTACAGAAATATTAAGCGCCACATCTATTTAAAATAAGAAAATGTCTCTTGAGCAGCAAAACTGTAAATTGATTTCTGAAGGATCATGTGACACTGAAGACTGGTTTAAATATATTGTAAATATATTTTACTGGCAAAGCAGCTGGAAAATAGAAATCCCAGCCCAGTTTTGGTGAAATTTAAGTTAGTATAAATGAAAAGAAACAAGTTCATGAAACTCAAAACAATGAAACAATTTGATTACTTAAAAAGTGTCAGAAAAGAAAGTTCTAAATACTCATAAAAGTTCATTTGTTTAAACTAATTTGTTTATTTTGAGTTGGCTACTCAAACCAGTTAATTATTTTGAGAGTTAGGGTTTACAGTGGACCGTGGGAACACCGATACCAATGTTTCGTTGAAACAGGCACCAGCTAGTTCTCAATGCAGTAATTTACTGCTGAGACTGGATCAGACATGGCTGGACCAACAGCATCAGAATGAATACAGACCTTATGACAACTAAATCCATAAGGATTAAATGCAATCAGTATTTACCACACTAAACAAGATTAAGATCTTTGTGGTGATCACATTATCTGTGGCAGCACACACTGACATAAACCAGACATTTGAAATTACAGAACATGATGTTTACTTAGTTCTAAAAGACCAAAACATAACTTATTTCACCCATAAATTATCTTAATCTTATGATGTTTGTCAGAATGAACACTTGGTCAAATATAAGTGCAACACCCATTTAAACCTACTTAGAATTATTTTTCAGACAAAAGAACAGGGAAAAACAGCTACTGGACCCTCATCTACCCCGAGCTCATCCTTCAAGCTGGAATGAGATGAGAGCAGAGCTGAACAAAAGCAGTCTGCCAACACGCTGTCATCAGATACAGACGGGGGGACGGAAGGGGGGGCTGCATGGAGAGCCAGGTCGCTACACCTCTTTCTTTCCCACAAAATCTCATAGACTGCACTGCAGGGTTTCTGAGATAACTGAACACAAGCTCACAGTTGTCCTTGAAACAATGTCTAAAACTGTGTCTAAAAGTGTTTAAAAGCAACAAAAAATGTGTATTTCTAGAAAAGTGCCATTACAACAAAAAAGACTCCCTCTTTCTCTGTTACACTCTTTTCTTTTACAAGCAGTCACATGGTAATTACTCTTGTCTCCTGTCTAAACAAGTTTGCAGAAAAATAGGTTTCGCAGAAGTATGCACAATGAACTGAGAGCTTAAGTATAAACATAATCAAGAGACATTTATGAGTGAACACACTATTAAAGTTTGTTAGGTTTTAAATTATACTGTTCAAAATAAGATTCGGGGCTCTATCATATACACCCGGCGCAATGTTTTTTGCTAGTTTCAAATCGACAGTTATCATTTTCATGTCCAGCGCCACGTTGTTAAATTAGCAAATGCACTCACTGCCATCTGTTCGCCCATGGGCTTGCAGGTGTGAAAACGAGGTGTGTTCAGGCGCATTGTTCTTTTGAGGCTGCTGAAATCGACTGCACCAACTGACCAAAAACCTGGTCTAAAATCAATAGCCCGGTGTTATTTATATGGCGTTAGTAATATGTGCCTATAGGCGGGTGCACTCTGTGTGCTGACCTGCTGATGTAATAATAAACAAGCAAACATTTTTAGTATAAAAAAATGGATTTCTCTCTGGAGAAGAGTTCAGTATTTCTGCTCACAAATTCCGCTATATAAATGCCGAATCCACCATGGTAGAAGCGCAACTGGCTTTTAAGGGAATGAGAGATGAGACTCTGATTGGTTTATTGCACATTACGCCCAAAACACACCCATGACTCATTAAAGAGACTAGGCACAACCCTTTTGGACGATGCATCTGGTGTGCAGTCAATTTCTTATGTCATCAAACTAAAGCAGATTCGGACACGCCCTAAGTGCACCTGCACCATGCGCTCAGATCGTTAAAATAGGGGCCTCAGTGTTTGGACACTTTGTCGCTGTCAAACATTAGTGGAACTACACCTGTGTGAAAATAACTTTTAGAAAAAAAAGTATAGTTAGCTCTGAGAAAATGCCTGTAACCATTTATGTGCAGATGCCATTCGGTTTGATGTTTTATCTAATGCAATGAAATTTACACATTTTAGATTTGGTGGAAGTGTACAAAAGCATTTTTGGGGCCACTACTGGAGAACCAACAGATTTCCAAATCTGATACTGACCTGACATTCCATATTAGTTTAGCGAAAGTGTGGGAAAGAAAACTGAAGTGCAGATTTTTTCCAGTCTGTCACCATCACAGCTCAGCACTGCTGACATCAATCATGGGGGGTGGGGGGAAGGCTCTGGATTTATGAGGCAGGACTGGAATTTAGGGACGCATGTGATACATAGCAGACAAATCCTATAAATCCCCTCCAGTTTAGCTATTCTGTGTTTCTGATGCCTGCAAAGGTGAATGCATCATACAGTAGACAAGGGATCGTTTCTAATCTGCTAACAACAGGTAGAGGGGCCCATGGTCTTATAATTTACGATGTATAGGCATTTGCTTTCCATTCTCACCTTAGTGTTACTGAAGCAAAGAAGAATGTGGTGGTGCAAGGCTCCAAGCACTCATGCTTTTTAAAGGGACGAGTTAAAGGGATAGTTCACCCAAAAATAACAATTCTGTCATTTACTCACCATCATGTTGTTCTAAACCTGTATGACTTTCTTTCTGCCGTGAAACACATAAGGAGAAATTCTGAAAGACCATGCAATAAACAAGGACAGAGGTTTTTATCTTTTAAAAGTGACACAAAAACACCATGAAAGTATCATAAACGCTGCCCATATATAACTCATGCAGTACACTGCAAATTTTCTAAAGCTGTACAATAAGGAATGCACTAATATTACAATTCTGGCCCATTTCACGAGTTCACACTTACGTATAACCATTAACTGAACAATTTTGCACCTTGTTGTGTGTTTGTGTACACACACACACACACATATATATATATATATATATAAAATCAATACAAATATAAAAATCTAATCAATTTAAGCATCACTTTATAATTTTTTTTCCATATGAAAAGTGGGTATTCATTTTGAGATTTGTTGAAGATTACATTTAACAGTGTTATTAAATTATTTGTTTTTAAAGATTTTTTTAAATAAGCACAATATAATTGTAATACAATGTAAAAAATTATGCACAAGGAACTATCCAATATCGATACTTTTAAGTTTCTGGGCAGATAATTGGTATGGTACTGATTAGTGCCGTCAAAAAGTTTAATCACGAGTAATCACATTCCAAAATAAAAGTTTGTGTTTACATAATATGTTTGTGTGTACGGTGTATAATGGTTATGTATATATAAATACACACACATGCATGTATATAAAAATGTGTATATATAAATAAACACATACTCAGTATATATATGCAAATATTTCTTAAATATATATACATATATGTGTGTATATGTAAATATACATAATATTTATACACAGTAAACACATTATGTAAACACAAATATTGATTTTGGATGCGATTAATCGATTTGACAGTGCTGATATATTGTGGATCCCTGCATACAATAGCTTTGTGAGGAACAGACTGACATTCAATTCATTATTCAGTTAAAAACAACATGTTACATGAACATGAGTAAATGACAGATGTTTCATTGTTAGGTAAGCTATTCGTTGAACATGATAGCATAAGGAAATTACCTGACCCTAAAATAACAAAAGACTTGGCAGACAATAAAGCCTCAGTGTGTGCAATATTACATGTGACAACGTAGAATAAACATAGAAAGCCCTTTTATTGCAAATAAACATTCTGCATAAAACCTACACAACATGAATCATCCTTCAGTGTGATAATAATTAAAAAAACTTTATATTAAGTTTATAAATTTCTAAGTGATAGTAAACAACCAGAGAAGTAAACAACCAGAAAGTAAACAACTAAAGTGCATGTTGGTTCTAACCAACTCTGGGCACATAAAAATGACAGTTCACAACCATCAACTGGCATTGTTCTTTTCCCACCCATTTATATAATACACTTATGGTCTATTTTTCTGTTTTTGCTGTTTGAGCATCTTTCTCCGTTTCAGGATCATGTCATGAAGTCTTTCGAGTCCTTCTTTGAGACCATCACCAATGATGGCACAGGTGGACTGCAGGTGCCATGGCGTAGAGGGTCCCAGTTCATTGAGCGCTAGCATGGTCTCTATCTGTGACAGTGACAGAGCCTGTCTCAAGTCCTGCTTGTTAGCAATAATCAGCACAGGTACTCCTTGATTTTCAGAGGAGCGGGCGATTTTGTAAAGCTCCGTCTTAGCCTCTTCCATCCTCTCCACGTCCAGAGAGTCCACAACAAACATAATGCCATCCGCGCATCGCGTATAGGACTTCCAGAGAGGGCGCAGTTTCTCATGGCCGCCAACGTCCCAAAAGTGAAACGCCACTGTCCGTGAGTCCCCGACAGCTATTCGGACTTTCTCTGCATTGAAACCTCTGGTGGGGACAGTGTTGACAAACTCATTGAACTGCAGACGGTACAGCACCGTTGTTTTGCCTGCAGAGTCCAGACCCAGAATAGAGATGTGAAGAGAATTACAGAACGGAAGACTGGAAAGAAAGTTGGGTTGCTCTGATATTCCGTTCCCCATTTCCCTCAGGAGTCTGAGAACAACACAAGTTTAGGATGATGTTCCATAGGTCCAAAATCCCAGTTGCACATCCAATGCGTGCCTAGAAGTTCATAGATAGGCACATGGTGGTTTTTAAATGGTGATTAAAGGATCTAAAACAATTTGCATGGTTGCATAATGACAATTCATTATTTGTGAGGATTTGTTTTAAATACGGTCACACTTTATCTTTACATGTCATACAAAATGAGACTTTCAGGTGAAGTGAGTTACTTTTCTGATATCCTAAATAATTATACTGTTCTGAGCTTTCATGGCATAGCAGACCATATTAAACAATGGTTTTAAAGTAACATGGTAGACCTTGCTCAAGCTGGTTAGTGTTGGTAAACCACTTGACACAACTAAATTACAACCATTAATGTTACAAACACCAACTTGACCACCTAAAAGGCACAATGTTCGCCGCTAGAGGTTGCGTCAAAAAGGCATAGCCTTGATTTCTGTGACTCATGGGAGTTGTTGTCTTCACCTCTAGCCAATGGAAAAGAATCAGACGGGACTCGGGCAGAAATCATATTCCTGGATGAGCTAATGTAAATTAGATTTAGTATCGTTACTGTAGTATGAAGCAGGGTGGGGCTGAAATCCGTTGGAGTGGAACGAGGCCGCTGGAGCAATCGCTAATGAGAGACAAGCACGACACGGCTCAAGAGCAGTGGAGCTTTTATTATGCCGCTTCCGGTTCTTCCGCTCATGTGCATGTGGGGTAACGCAGAGCTGTTAACATATTAGATACATTTGAGTGTGTTGAAAGTTATAAGTTATAATGCTACTATGAGACGCTTGTTGCAGATTGCAGTGAGCTAGATCGATATTACCCATAGTAAAACATGTAAGTCGTGGTAAATCAAGAAAACGTGATTTAAACAATAAGACTAAACTGTGTTGAGCTGTATAATGATTCGTTTTCTGTCAATGAACAGAAACAGTTGCTCACCTGTCCAATAATAAAACACATAATATATTAGAGCATTTAGCATGTTTCCATGGTTTCTACAAAATAAAACAGGAATGTGGGAATTATGTCATTGATAGGCATCGCACAGACATTGCCCGTGTCCTGGTTACAATAGCTTATTTCTCTGGATTTAAACATTTGGGATAATGTAAGTTCACAAGTCAACAACATAACATCGTGGCTTTTGGATATTTTAATCCAAAAATTGTACATATTGTGCCTTTAAGCTGATATGGCTTTTCGTTGAAATGCAACTTGAATGTTTACCACTTTCGTAGCAAAATATTGTTCTAAAGACATTTTGTAGCATTTCAATAGCAGTTAACAATTATCTATAAATTATAAACTTCTGTCCCACTTTATCTGAAAGAAAAGGTTAATAGCAGTGTCTAAATGTGTACATTAAAACTGCATTAAATATTTTTTTCATATATTTACAGTACATTTAGGAGAGTATAGTATCATAAACAAACTTAAAGTCTATATAAAAGCACATGTAAAATATATCAATACTGCATTACGACAAAAATCTCGCTTCGTCTTAGTTCACCTAACTAGTCAGTTACACATTTCATTAATGTAAAAATCATACTAACAGGAACATAAGCGTGTAACCCCACAACATCTCAGTACGCAATATTATTATCACATGACGCAATATTTCCTAGAAACTGATAAATAGGGTGGTCCAACAATGAAAGTGGGCGCGATAAGGGAGTTCTGCTGAGCTCGTCGTTTCTTTGGAAGTCACTCCACCTGTCGAATCCAAACTTTTCTGAATACAACCGAAGTCTACGCAGACGTCCTATTTATTCATCCCAAACAGTGACTACATTCTTATATAATGCAAATGGTACCTTAATCGAAGTGACAGCAGCTCTGGAGAAAATGTGTGGATGTTTAAAGCGAATGAACCGCAGCTCGTGCTTGGGGCCAGTATCATTAAATAATCATGACGCGTTGACAAAATTTGCTTGAATAGAAAATAAACATGAATCTGTATCCCTTATCCTTAGTTAAAAGTGTTGCTCACAGTCACCCATTCAGCTTACCTTTCAGACTTCATACTTCGCAAGACAGCGTCATTCATTAACGCCCTAGTAGCTCTGCTCTGCTGACTGACTGCCGCAGCGCGCGCCTGCACTCACGCGCACACGCAGCAGCTCATTTGTTTACCTTTAAAATGATTGGTCAACGGAGGTCATGCGCTCATAATGGGCTGAAACCCGCCCCTAAACCCTCAATCACTATTCCCTACTTTAGTTCACAACAGTGAATAAAAACAAGTGAGCGAATTCGGACAGCTGAAACATAGGCTGTATATAAATAGTTTATAGTTAAAAAAAAATTGTTAAAAAAAATAAATAATAATATATATAAAGACATTTAACAATATTAGTAACATTTTATCTTTATTTTTGCAGTGCTTTGATTTATTTTGTTTGTGCAATAAAAAAAACATCTTTGTCTGTTTGTACAGTTTATTTATCAAATGAAAAGAAAAGAAACGAAGAAGGAAGAAAGTGTGTAATATTCATAATAATGTAAGTGGCATTAAACAGCAAACCCATTAGAAAAAACAGCAGCACTCTTTCTTTACTCTTAAATGGATAGTTTGCCCAAAAAGGAATGTCTTTGTTTACTCACTCTTAAGCTGTTCCAAACTTTCTTTCACAAAAGAACCCAAAAGAAGATATTTTAAAGAATAATGGTAGCTAATCAAATGGTTGACAGTAGCCATTGACATCCATATTACGAAAAAAAATTCTATGGAAGTCAATGTCAACTGCATTTACCAACATTTTTTACAAGCTCATACAGGTTTGGAACAACATGAGGGTGAGTAAATGAGAAAATGTTCATTTTTGGGTGACCTGTCCCTTTAAACCAGATTCATTTCCTCCAAGAGTAGGTCAACTTTTCTTCAATTCGGTCCATTAAGGCACTATAGACACCTCTTCTGCGGCGATATCTCTGTAACACAGAAAGTAAAATGTTTCCAAAAAAGTGAATAAATCTGTTAAATGGTAGAAGATAAATATGGGTGTTCTCTACATGCTCACTGTATAAGATGCAGATTTTGGAGGCCATGGCGTCTTTGGTAGAATGAGCCTCGGGTCCCATTTAAGCTCTGGTGGTTTGAAAGTGTCGATTTTGCTCACTGAGTCTCTGTGAGAAAGGTTCAGGTCATGATGGCTGTCAGTGACTGTTGAGACATTGAAATAAAATGCAAAGCTTATCAGTACATGTTGGATTACATGGGTGGTTTCAAAGACCTTTGTTCTATACAATGGTTTTATTAGATAAGGACTACAAGACTAATATTAATATGCAATACAATTTATACCAACCCAATGTTCAATGTTGGGGAAAAAAACATCCATATTTCTCTCTGTTTTCAGTCATAATGTCTTAATGAAAAGAATTTACCTGCTTTTAGGGACTGAGACTTTAAGAACAAGTCTGGTTCCTTTTCTATATTAGTCACCATGTCTGGCATTCCCTCAACACACTGCAATCAGATAAGGAGTGTTTAAATGTCTTATAAAGACTGTCATCTAGTGTTGATACAGTGCAGTGCAGATAATGTGGACAATAATGGTTTTCAAAACTTACAGGTCTGAAGTTGTGAGGTTTTGGATTTTTGTAAGGCCCGACAGGATTCGTCCCTGCTCTCACAAACAGCAGTTTTGTCTCTAGCGAGTCTGGTGGTTTGTGGCATGTGATAAATGGTTGTTCTTTATGTCGAGATAATATTGAAGGGGTACCACCCTTAATCTTTTCCAAAACAAAAGATTTTTGATCCACACTATCATTTGATTTAACCAGGTGAACGGTTTTGTTCTTAATCCGTGGTAAACCAACAGATCTGTATAGTTTTGGAGTGAAGTCAGGGGCTTTCTTGTTCCATGGATCAAGGGGAACTACTGGGTGTGGTGGGATGGGTCCACAGCTCCGGCTTGAGATCAAGTTTTGACTCACAGAAAAGAGCAGCTTTCTTCTGAGGTCAACAGACATGCTATCCAAAGGCTCAGGAAGATTCATCGTGAACCAGCCATTATTCTTGTGTTCAGAGCAATGATCTGAAACCAAACACGTATAATGCATAAAACTGCTCAAATGCATGCACAAATCTTTTCAGTGCACCAACTATTTCATGAATTTCATTTAATATTATTTACAGGTTCTCTCATTTGCTTTGGCTCAATTATAAATTGAGACTTTTTTCCCCTCAAAACAAAAAGTTACAATTAGTTTCTTGTTCACATCAGATTATAAGTTCTTATTGTTTTAAGCAAACTGCATTTGTTTTGGCACATGTGTGCAAAAGAGTTGTCTACAATTTGCACAATAACAAAATGCACATGGTTTGTTGATTCTCAGAGAAAATGTCAAATTCTTCACAACTTCTAAACATGCTTTCATAGTGTAAGCAAAATTATACTATCAGGGAGAAAAATCGGTCAGACATGATAAATTCCAGAAATGTAATGTTATGTTGTAATGGCAAATGGCCTGCCATAGGAATCAGAATATTATCAATCAACCAAACAAGTTATATGGAGTTTGCTGTCAGCACATTCACCATCATTTTTGAACATGAGGAACATCACAACCTTGAACAGCATCTACATTTTACAGTACATCATTACACAAAACGGACTGGAAGAGCAATAACAATGTTGGTTGGGTGGAAGCTGACATTATCCCAGACAATAACAAACTGGTAAATCTGGTCTAACTAAACCTCTTTCTTCTTCTGTTATTAGGTCTCTGTAAAGTGTGGAGGAAGACCAAAGAATGTGGGTGTTATAGGGCCCAATGTGTGGAATGTGCGTGCTTACGCCATTCTCTGAAACGGCAGCACACATTGTAATATTGCCCCCATTGACCTGGTGTGCCAATTGTGGCTCATTGCCCGATGAGGTTGCGGCCACGTCTCCTGACTTTGGTCAAATTAAATCCAGCCTCAACCTCAAGAACAAGAATGTGGGTAATTTAATGTCCCTCAGGCCCCATTATTCTCTATGAAGTAACACAGAAACAAAATAATTTTATATAGCTCTATTCTAGACAGTTTTGTACATGATTTCTTTTTTTTTATGGGTACGTTAAACTTCTAGACATACACATCTTTAATGTAAAGTACAGTAAACTTGCACAACATACTAAGTTTACCTGGACATACTGGTAGCGCAGCTCCTTCACTCTTTCACTATTCCTCTCAAATGGCACCTTGCAAAGTTGTTTCATAGTCCTCTGATGTCTTTTCTGTCTAGTGGAAATGCTGACAGAATTTATGTTTGCAAAAACATCATTGTCATTTATGACTGCACTACACTGGATCTCTTTTAATTGTTGGCAATGACCATGTTGCATATTTCTTGTTCTTGCTGTGGGCTAAATACTGCTGCCTTGCCACCAGCATGGGGTTAACATGCAGTCCTGTAGAGATAGATTGTTACAAATTTAAAATTTTTATTTGATTATGTATTTGTACATATCTATTGTATGTTGTGTTTTTCAGATTTACAGTGGGTACAGAAAGTATTCAGACCCCCTTAAATTTTTCACTCTTTGTTATATTGCAGCCATTTGCTAAAATCATTTAAATTAATGTACACACAGCACCCCATATTGACAGAAAAACACAGAACATCAGAATACAGAACACAGAATCATCTGTTGACATCTTTGCAGATTTATTAAAAAAGAAAAACTGAAATATGGTCCTAAGTATTCAGAGCCTTTGCTCAGTATTTAGTAGACGCACCTTTTGATCTAATACAGCCATGATTGGGAAAGATTTTTCGTCCAGGATATCCCTGTACTTGGCTGCATTCATCTTTCCCTCGATTGCAACCAGTCGTCCTGTCCTGCAGCTGAAAAACACCCCCAAAGCATGATGCTGCCACCACCATGCTTCACTGTTGGGACTGTATTGGACAGGTGATGAGCAGTGCCTGGTTTTCTCCACAAATACCGCTTAGAATTAAGGCCAAAAAGTTCTAACTTGGTCTCATCAGACCAGAGAATCTTATTTCTCACCATCTTGGAGTCCTTCAGGTGTCCTGAGGAGAGGCTTCTGTCGGGCCACTCTGCCATAAAGCCCTGACTGGTGGAGGGCTGCAGTGATGGCTGACTTTCTACAACTTTCTCGCATCTCCCGACTGCATCTCTGGAGCTCAGCCACAGTGATCTTTGGGTTCTTCTTTACATCTCTCACCAAGGCTCTTCTCCCCTGATAGCTCAGTTTGGCCGGACGGCCAGCACTAGGAAGGGTTCTGGTCGTCCCAAACTTCTACCATTTAAGGATTATGGAGGCCACTGTGCTCTTAAAAAAACTATAATACTGTAAAACTAAAAGAATGAGTATACATATTTACCTGTTTTCCCAATGAAACGTTTGCACAATTGATGAAACTGTGGACCTATTCACATTAGGCTGTACTCTTCGACCAGCCTCTTCCATTGTAAGACCATGGTTAATGATGTGGTCCACAAGTGTGGCTCTGATTGCATCAGGGACTCTAACTCTTCTAATTCTAATACCTCTCCCTCTATACTGTCTTCCCCTAACACCACCTCGCATTCTTACACGTCCTCTTGATTTAATTTGGTTGATTGTAGTTAGTTTTTTGTTGCAATGGCAGGCCGTTTGCCAATTTAGCTTTCAATGTTGTAGGTTATTTATGGAATATACATGCATGTCTGACAGATTTTGATAACTGAATGGATAATTTTGCATGTGGAGGCTCACACAATGAAAGAATGTTTAGAAGTTGTAAAGAGTTTGACAGTATCACTGAAAATCACCTCATCTGTTTTGATCATCAAGCCATGTGCATTTAGTTGTTGTGCAAATTGTAGACAATTGTACTTGCAATCGCATGCAACACATGCAAATCACTTAAATCGATTAGAAATCCAACTCTGATGTGAACAAGAAACTAATTGTTCAGAGACCTGAACTTTTTTGAGAAATAAAAGTGTCATTCGAGACTTGAGCCAAAGCGATGAGAAAAACTGTAAAAATATAATTACATTTCATTCACCTAAGTCCTCATCTTGCTCCTGCTTTTGCATATATAATGGGATGTATATATCTTACAGTTTTTCTCAATCACTTTGGCACATTTTTCTTAACATTCTCTAAACTGTAAGTGCAACTGTCACAACTGTTTGCTGGAACATCTGAACTAGATAGATAGATTAGATAGATGATAGATAGATAGATAGATAGATAGATAGATAGATAGATAGATAGATAGATAGATAGATAGATAGATAGATAGATAGATAGATAGATAGATAGATAGATAGATAGATAGATAGATAGATAGATAGATAGATAGATAGATAGATAGATAGATAGATAGATAGATAGATAGATAGATAGATAGATAGATAGATAGATAGATAGACTTGACATTTCAAAGGAAATTATTCTTAAAATCAAGGTCAACTTACTTTACAGCAGAGTGGCTGTCATTCAGCAATGACTAAGTAGACAGTGAAGACTTTGAATTGCTGTGCTTGAACAAAAAAATTAAGCAAGCTCAGCATGGAGCATTGGATACAACAAAAAGAGGTTGCCAGGCAGCAAGAGTTTCAAGTTCTCATTCAGAGACTGCATGTGGACAGAGAACAGTGGGGACATTGTTGAGGAAACAAAGAGACGCCTTAGTAACCATCAAACTACGAATTAAAGTCACTTTGAGTATGAAAGACTTGAGAAACGTTATATTGCAAGGAATAGCCTTCCTATGAGTTATATCTTCAGTTATGAATTAATTAATAAAACAATAATCCTGACAATAATGTGTATGGGGAAAAATTGCAGGTTTATATTTATTATTTTTTAAGTTTTTTAGCAATTGCAACAAATAGCAAATGTTCATATTATATTTCTTTCATGTTCATTTGGGCTTTTGGCCTAAATGCATCTCATTTCATTCGTGTTAAATGATTTGGACGTTGCTTGTGTGTTTTGTAGCAAGTTGATGCAAAGTTCAAACTGTACTTTCAAATCAAAACCAGCAGAGGGTAGCAGTCAACTCATTTTAAAAGTCTCTCTCTCTCTCTCTCTCTCTCTCTCTCTCTCTCTCTCTCTCTCTCTCTCTCTCTCTCTCTCTCTCTCTCTCTCTCTCTCTCTCTCTCTCTCTCTCTCTCTCTCTCCCTCTCACTCTCCCTCTTCGCTCTCTCTCTCAAACAATATTTCCATTTCTAAACAGCTCTAGTTTGTCCTCTTAAACATCTAAACTTAAATACCACATAATTATTGAATGGTAAAGCACAGCCCAATAAAAGTAATAAAAGTAGCAGGAAAGTAATTCTCTGTAATAGTATCTTTTCCCGTTCATGATGGGGGATAGATGAAGAAAACAGAGGACGCTAAGATATTTTTTAATACAATGAGAGCATATAAAATTTAATTAACAACAATAAAAGGTTTCTTAAAGATGGAGCGCTTAAAAGCCTTCCTGAAACTGTACCATTAAAGTGAAAGGGTATTGACTTGACCTTGACTATATAATTTCTACTACATATGAACTACATGAACGTTTCAGGCCAGAAGAAGGTTAACAGAGCCAAACTCAAGACTGTCAGCAGTTGAGTCAGTGGGTCAAAGGGCACAGCTGGGTTTTACTGGGGTTATGTTTTAAAAGAGCAGAAACCCCTAAAAAAACTGTCTATTGCACATATAACAAGTCAGATGTCCAGCTGGTAGGACAGCTAGGTTGGTCAACCGTTTATAAACAGCTGATTCATCCTGATTCGTATAAGAACCTGTTGAACAATGGAAATTACATAGTAAAAGAAGGGAAATGAGCACAGCTTAAGAGCATGTGACCTCAGAACCCTTGTAAAAGCTCAGACAAATCTATCATTCACACTGCTTTTATTTCTGTCACATACAAAAAAGTACAAATCATTTCAATTGATATAGATGATTAGATTCTTTATAGAAAAACTTCCAAAAGGATCTTTACACTCGTATACACTATAAAAATGGAGCATAAAATTATCCTAAAAGTAGGCTATACTGCTTGTTTGCTATATTCCATGTCTTCCGATGCCTTAAGACGACTTTTATGGTGCTTTTATGGTATTTTTAATAATTTTTGGAGCACTGTCATTATATATATAAAGGGTTGTGAAAGATTCTTCAAACATGCTCTTACAATAGTCTGTAGGTTTAGAATAACTTGAAATTGAGTCAAATAATGTCAAAATTATCATTTTTGGGCAAAGTACCCATTTAAAGCATCTACTTTCAAGTTAACAACAATTTAGTTCAATTTTTACCATTTGCAGCTTTTAGACTTTGTGTTATTTTGATTGCTAATCACACCTTTAGATCATGGAAAAGTCTTTTGATTGTTTAACAATCTGCTTTTCTCATTAGGTGTGGCAGCTGTTGCACTGCATTAACCCCTTTTATCCAAATCAAAGTGAAAACACTGGGAATATGTTGTGGTTTTGTTCTGCCTAATGAGTATCATTCAGTAAAAATATACAGTGTGGAGGAGGAAATTAATTATTTCATACAGTGTCAACACCCCTCGTAGAAAAACAGATGGTGTTATACCAGTGCTCAATCTTCATCTCGTGAATGTTATTCACATCTTCTTTGAGAAGGCGTGGCACGCCCTTGATAAAAACAGTTTAACAGATGGCCTCCGGTTCTGCGATTCCTTCACAAAGTCTCGCAGGCATCAGCAGATTGTGTTTAACTTTCTCAGAGCAGAACTTTGGCTGATTATGGTCATCATGTTGATATAAGCAATGGACAGTCAGTGAAGAATAATTCTTGTTAATGCTCAGTAAGGTCAGTGTTAAATTAGAAGGATGTTGCTCATAAGCAAAGCCATATATTGTGGATTCTGGTAGCTTGCAACAAATACAATTAACAACAGGTATTTCATGAAATGTCTCATTTTGAAGGATAACTTACCTTTGTAAAGGGTTTATAAAGGTGTGTGTTAATGACTAATAACTATAAGTAATTTACAAATGCATTATAAATAATTGATAAGCAGTTATAACTACATGAATAAAAAGGGTGTCTCGAACGCAATATCTGCTAAATAGTGAGCCATTTTTAGCTCGCATGTACTAAATGTATTTATTTACATTTATTTCACTCAAAACCAGATTCTTGATTTATTTCCTGATGTAGCAAAAACTGACTATCATCGAGAGACTGAATGGTGTTGTATTTGTGGTTTTCTCATTAATATCTCATGACTTATGTCACTTTTGCTTACCAGAAGTTACTCAGTCTTATCCATGATACTCTGCAAAAAGATCATGATGCCCATCCACAGAAATATATAAAACTGATTTATTCTTGATGAGATATTAATAATAATAATAATAATAATAATAATAATAATAATAATAATGATAATAATAATAATAATAATATTACCTGTGAACCTTGATGTAGAGTGGACACCTGTGAACCATTTTTGCATGACTTACAAACAATAATAAACTGTAAAAGTGAACCTTAATGTAAAGTGAAAAATTTAAAAATTTCAAAAAAAAAATTCTACACCAGGAAATAAATTAGGAATCTGGGTTTGAGTTAAATAAGTGTGAATAAATATTAAGCATTTATAACATGTGAGTTAAAGATGGCTCACTATTTGGCAGGTATTGCACTCGAGTCGCCCTTTTTATTCATGCAGATTTATAATGCATTTGTGAATGACTTATTAGTCATTAGCGAACACCTTTATAAACCCTTTACAAAGGGAACCTGTGGACATTTTGAAAACATAATTTTCACACACACTTTTTCCAACAACAAACAAGAGTCACTAACATAACATTAGCACTATATTAACACCAACATTTGCACTCAAATTTTAGGCCTATATGTTTAGAATTTTGGGGTGAAAATTATTATTATTTTTTTTATAAATAAAAATGTACGTAGGGTAGCTAAATGTGTGATGAATATATAAAATTATTTTTTTCTTTATTTACCTCACAATGTCTCATTTCATTGCGAGCACAGGCATACTCTTTACTGACAAGTACACTTTCTTGGTAATACAGTAGCCTACACTAACTTTTTGGGGAAAACTTTTGGTCGATGTGGTGGAAATGACGCCACCACTGTGGGACGTTGTTTACAAATGTGAATAAAGACATTCATCGTTCGTGATCATTTAAACTTATCATTTATCGTGAACACGCTTTTTATTAGTAGATTTAACTGAAACGGTTAGGGTTAAAACACGTAGAGGATTAAACGAACTGCTCTGGAGAATGGGACAGTAGCTCGAGATGCTCCAGCGGGAGGAGGTGTGTGTGGTGGTCTGGACAGCAGCCCATGAAACACTCGCTGTTCGCCTCATAGACCGCTGAAGACACATCAGATATTTCTTTGCCAGCTTTAATTTCGGGACTTATCGGTCGGGATATTAACCTGGATTGTGTTATCGGTTTGGGCACGCTCTTTAAAGTTTTTCTAAAGAGCGTCAAAGACGGAAATGAATTTAAACATCGGTGTGGAGTATTGCCTTGCTATATTTATTATGTTAAACAACACTATCCGTTGTCAAAAAGGTAAGTGGATCGATACCTTGGAATGAATGCTACAAGCTTCTTTATATAGTTACATAGAAAATATTGGGCAACAGTTTTGGTTGCTTTATTTTTTATAGCAGTTTTTTATTTATTTTTATTTAGAGCAGTTTGCAATTTATTAGATTACTTTATTATGCAATTCGTTATTAATACTTGTATATCAATCTATTAATAAACTTGTATGATGTGTGGTCATCACACTTAAAGTGCACTCAGTATTTTTTTATTTATTTTTTAGTTTTACTCTTGAAAAATTAGCGGTAATTTTGAGAATTAACAATAAAAAGGTTTAAATTCCTATGAGAGATTGATATCCTGACCTGAAGCGGGTATAGCATTCCCTAGGGCGCCTTGTTGACATCACATGACCTGACTTGCACTACAGTTTCTAAGACAACTATCAATTATATGTTTACTTTATGTGGCTTTTTCACCATGCATTGTTCATCTGAATTTGGTCCTTTGATCAAGTATGCGGTACAGAGCAGCATGTCATTTTGCCACTGTTCCTGGTTTTCATCTACATCTTCCCATTGGCAGCAAAAGATACAGTATATGTGACCCTGGACCACAAGACCTGTCATTAGTCTCACGGGTATATTTGTGGCAATAGCCAACAATACATTGTATGGGATTTTTCTTTTATGCCAAAAATCATTAGGATATTAAGTAAAGATCATGTTCCATGAAGATATTTTGTAAACCTCCTACCGTAAATATATATTAGAGGTAATATCCTATTAGTAGTAACAACCTTAAAGGTGATTTTCACAATATAAAATTTTTTATGCATATGATTTCTGAAGGATCAAGGAAAATTCAGCTTGGCACAATACAATTGATAAAGCAATATTTAATCTGTCTTTTGGTGGATGTAGCCAGCAGTAAGAGAGATCAAGCTTTTTTTAAAAGAGGTTGTTCTATTTGGATTTGGATTGTAAACCTTAAATAAAATTAAGAAGTGAAAATTTTATATTTTATTTGTAATGCTTTCAGTTCCAATATTCTTTGATCCTTTTTACACTTTTAAACCATTCCGCACAATTCCATGAATTTTTCAAATAATTCTAGAAATCACAAAAAAAATTCCACAGATTCCGTGTGGCCCTGCCTATTAGTAGTAACAACCTTAAAGGTGATTTTCACAATATAAAATTTTTATGCATATGATTTCTGAAGGATCAAGGAAAATTCAGCTTGGCAATCACAGGAAAAATTTTCATTTTAATAAAATTTCACTGTTTTAACTGTATTTAAGAGACGTCCATCAAAGCCTTTAAAAAATCTTACTGACCCCAAACTTTTGAATGGTAGTGTACATAAAAGACCTGATCATCTGTGTAATCGGTCCAGCCTGCTGAACAATGGTTCCTTTATGTTATGTTTCTATATGATGGTAACTTTCTGAATCAGTGTGAACACAAGCCCCAGTGTGGCTCTCCTCCTCATCATTCACTCTCTCCTGGATGGTATCAGTTCCAGATTTTTGATAAGCCGGCCCGTATGCCCACCAAATGTGTGGAGGTACAGTACAGTACATCTGTGTAATCGGTCCAGCCTGCTGAACAATGGTTCCTTTATGTTATGTTTCTATATGATGGTAACTTCTACAGGTGAATCAGTGTGGAACACAAGCCCCAGTGTGGCTCTCCCTGGCCGAGGGAGAGACTCTCCCACGCCCTCTAGAGGTCAAGCAGATGACCGCCTGTGCTACCTGGCAGTTCCTCGGAAGCGGCAGTAAAGACTGCTGTCTTTTTCGCCTGCCTGTCACTGTACGCAATTGCGGGGACTTTTATGTGTACTTGCTCCAACCGACGCAAGGATGCATGGGATACTGCGCTGAAGGCAAGTCAATGAACCTCACTGGCCTGTTTGAAATGTTAGCATGATTGTCCGTTGGTTCTGCATCATGCATCTCAAAGGTTTTGAAAAATAAGACAGAAATCTTCCTCTTCTAAGTGTGGTGTTTGAAAAGCAATGGAGGGTATGCATTGACGTTGGCAAAAGAGCTGCTGCATGACTGGATTTAATAGGGGAAACTGCGAAAACGCTAACAAAACAAACAATTATCAGTTTAAACTAAAGTTCGGACTCAATATTGTTCATTACAACATAACAAAAACCCAGTGAAAAAAAAAGAGTACAAAATTGTGTAGTGGCTGTCACTGGGATGGTACCCTTAAGGGTACATTTTTGTACCCCTAAGTAGAGGAAAACAATGGTATAATTGTACCCTAAGGACCAATTGTGTGCTTTTAAAGGTACAGTTTTAAAGGCACTTGTTCACCAAGGAATGTCAACACTCAGCCAGGAATTGTGTTTCCTGACATTTATATGAGCCTGATTTTGACGCTGGGGAAATACATAAAGGAAATTTGCCTGTGAACGTTTTATAAATATAATATAGGTAGGTCTAATACTGGATGATTACTAATATCAATGTTGTTTATATATATATATATATATATATATATATATATATATATATATATATATATATATATATATATATATATATATATATATATATCCCCATATCGTCCAGCCCTAAAACTTGTATAGTTTTTTTCAGTGTTTATTTAAAAACATCAAATTATGCTGAATATAAGAACAGAATTATTTAATTGATGAGTTGTCAATGCAATATATAATACAATAGGGTATGATTTTACCCCAAAATTCAACATATTGACACAAAACGGTAACTGCAAATCCACATTTCGCTTCCATGGAGTCAAATTGTTTCTGTGAATTGCATCGATCCATTTGCTTCTCTGTTCTGTAGCTTTCGACAGTCTGTAAAAATATAACTATTTGTATCAAATAGTTATAAATATCAAATCTATTTGTACGGTCAATCTCAAAGCTCTTTCCCATTTTAGATGTATTTGTGTGTTTTTCACAGCATTCACTTTATTATATTCGCAGAGATGTCAGAATCCAGTCAAACCAGCTGTGATGGGAGACAAAGGAATAGCGATGGAACCTGCAGTGGTAAGTAGTCCATACTTGTCCACCAATATTTTAAAACTGCATCTTCAAAACGAAATAATCGAAACAAAATAACTTAAACCTGATAGATTTAACACATACATCTTTAATTTTCCAGAGCTTGTGAAATACAGTAAAAAGAAACTGCTGCATATTATCTGAAAGGTTCCCCAGATTTCTTTGTCACGCAGGCACCAAAACAGTTTAGAGTTGGCAATCATATGATTGGAATGTTCCTGCCCCCATGTTATCCTGCTAATGAATCTAGCAGAAGTTCATGTATTTGTGTTGTTTTTGTGTTTCAACTGTGGCATGGAGCGTTGCCTTGGCAGCTGATCACAAGTGATCCTTCTCCTGGTCTTAGCCACACGAACAGAGGATCTTACCCACTTTTCTTTTTAGTGGAATCCTTCAACACACTTACTTTAGAAGTGTCCTTCATCAGGCATCATAAAGCATGTCTTGGAATTAAATAGACATGATGATTAAATCCGTGACCCCCTCTATTTCACACAAAATGGCTTTAATATTCTCCAAATTCACTATGGTAATGCATAAACCCCTCTGTTTCATAGTAAAAACATTTTGGTTTTATAAACAGCAATAGATATACAGCAGGGTCACCAAATCTGACAAGGCAGCATTTAGAGTTTACAGAAATCTGTTACCCTCTGGCTTTAATGACTTAACCCTTTATGGTACAGAGTTGTTGCTATATGGCAGGGGTAGGGAACGTTGATCCTGGAGAGCCACTGCCCTGCAGAGTTTAGCTTTAACCCTAATCAAACACACCTGAACAAGCTAAACAAGGTCTTTAGGATTAGTAAAGTTACAGGCAGGTGAGTATTTTTTCAGGGTTGGAGCTAAACTCTGCAGGGCAGTGGCTCTCCAGGATCAACGTTCCCTACCCCTGCTATATGGCAACAATTAATTTCTACTCATTTCCTTGTTATTCAGGAAAAAATACAATATAATGGGAATTAAAAGGGCAGGCCTTAAGGTAGCCAACGATGTGCTGTTTTTAAGTAAAAGATTTTTGAATGTCTCTCCAAAACTATATTTCCCCCTGTCTTTCCCCCTGCCTCATTTCTAAACATCTCTTCTCAAGGGGGATTTTTTTGCTGCATCTTTGGAATGTAAATTAGATATTTTTATTCACAAATCAACTTTGTTTAACAAAGTTATTATTTGCTGAATTGAGAAAATATCAATGTTGACATGGACTTGGTCGGTGTCGTGTCATAGCTGGGGGAATGCCCACATTCGCCATATACCGTGGGGGAAAACAAGCCATTAGAATGAATGAACGTAGACCTTGTTAGACGCTTTATCTTTACTCTTTGTAATGATTATGATTTATTTTTGCTTGGTGCAGTCCCGGAAAGTTGCCATGTGGCGTTCTGCACCTCTAGGAAGTTATCTGAAGTTTTAGAGTAAAGTGCTTCTAAACAGGCTTGTTTTCCCCCACGGAATATGGCGAATATGACGTTTTTGTGGGCGTTCCCAGTAATGCCAACCAAATCTATATGCAACGCTGTACCACAATGGAATTGTAGTAATGTATTTCCCCATTGGGATTCTTTATAGATAGTAGCATCAATAATATAATTGCAGTTATTACTTTTTTTAAAGTGTTTATTGTAGTATATTTGTATTTATAAATAACAAAATGATGTCTTCTTCTTTTCAGAAAATTAATACAGCAATATTTTACGGAAAAGGCAATAGGAAGAGTGCAGAGTAAGCTCTTCCATGTGATGAGTTTTAAGGATAAGTTTTGCCATTTTGAAGGCTAAATGATAGGTACTACTTACTTTTTTGGTTTGCATGGGTTCCACGTATATAAATCTACCAATTTCTAAAATAAATGTGTATTTAAATAGAAGAAAAAAAAACTTTTTTGACCATTTTCCATTGTGGTACAGCGTTGCCATATAGCAACATTTCCCTAAGTATCCCCCAAAAAATCTTGCTTTCAAAAATCTGTATTGATTTGTATGATTGAAGCTATTTCATGTGATAAAAAGGTCAGAACATAATGCATACCATAGGAGGTTCTACAAATATATATAAAAACAAATATATATTTAGATATTCAAAGTATAGGTTTTAAAGCATATATTATGTGTGATCACAGTTTGGATTATGGTCCAATTCTTACTATTAACTACGAGTTTTGATTAGGTATGATATTGGGAGGGGTGTATATATGGCCATGCAGAATAAGGCATTAATGTGTGCTTTATTTGTACTAATGAACCGCCAATATCCTAGTAATATGCATGCTAATAAGCAAAGTTAAAAGTGGGAATTGGACCCTAAACTAAATGTATATGTATTGTATATGTATATATGCAGTATTTGTAATGTTTCCATCAGAACTACAGCCTCCCTCTTCTGCAGTACCACTGATTGTTGCTGAGCTCTCCGACAGCAGTGTGTACCTGAAATGTATGTTTGATGACAGTAGTGGGAACAGCTCTCTGGGATATGTAGTGACATGGTGGCGACTCTTACCCGAGGGCCACAGAGAAGAGCTCAGGAAAGACACTACAATAGAGACTTTTGCTCTCATCGAGCTGGATGGGATCAATCTACGGCTGGGAGACAGGGTAGCCACTTTATATTCAGTATTCACATGAATTTAAATTCATATTTTTTTATCTTAACCTACATATCTATGTCTCAGATCCATTGCAGTTGCACTAGTTTTTTTCTGGAGTCTCCTAATATACAAAGCCTTCCTGTGGAGAGTGAAGAGTTTTATGCAGGGATCCAAGTATGTCTCAATTCTCGTCCAGTGAAATACAGTTTGTTGGGCAGGTGTTAATTAAGAGTTGTTTTCTGCTAGACTTATAGTTTATGCATATTTTCCAGATGAAACCACAAGCTGTGTCTATTTCAGAAGATGGGAGAGAGTATAAACTGACAGTGGAGAGCACTGTACCTTTACCATGTTCCTCAGAGAGATGCACTTTGCCTTTGCATCTTACTACCAGAAGTCAAGGTGTAGTAACAAAACTAAATGTATAAAAATAAATATAAGTCATATGTTGAATTATATTTGTAGACATTTAAGATTGTTTGCGTTGTCACCCATAATCCTATTCTCATAGCTGTATATGCAAGGGACTTTTATGTGATTCATCCTCAAACTTGTAATATTTTATCCTAAATATTAATATGTCAGAAATGTCCCTCATGCTCTGAAAATCTGCAAATTACAAAAAAAAATTACACCAGAAAATATGTCACTGTAAACAACAACTGCATCATGTCACCCATAACTGAACATTTTACTTAAAGATTTGTCTCCAGTGGCAGGTGAGAAGGACCTGGGTGTTGATTTAGTCCTGTCCTCCTGTGAGGTTGAGCTGTTTCAAACCCCTTGTCATAATGGATCCTGTAGCCAAGCATCTGTGCACTACAGCGCAGTGACTGATATATGGAATGATGGAGACAGAAGCACAGAAATACAAATTGAACCCATTATCAGCACCAACTTCCTGTGGAATGGGTACGCTCCTCAAAGTGTGCAGGTGGGCCTTATTTGATTATAAATGCTATATATTATATATGGTTTAGGAATATATATATATATATATATATATATATATATATATATATATATATATATATATATATATATATATATATATATATATATATATATATATACAGTCAAACCAAAATGTATTCAGACACCTTCAACATTTTCTCACATTATCACAGTTTATTGGCTATAGTTTTGAAAATGGTAATAAAATATGACAAGAACTTTAATTTAAGTACACAATTAGATAAAACCAATTTAGCTCAAGCATTGCTTAATTTTGATCAGTCTGTGGTGTAAAAGGTCGCATTAGCAATTAAAGATAAAACACTTAAGCAAAACATGGTCATGTCAAAGTGGTAGTCCATTTTTCATTTTTACTGGTAGTCCACTGTATGAAGAATTTTTGGTATAATATGTCACAGTTTATTTTGCTTTCCTCACTTACATACATTAATTAACTAGTGTGAAGTTGTAAAAGAGGTCATTTTCCTGACACTATAAGCTTATTCATATATAGTATGCATATAATCAAATGGCTTGTTGTTCATGCCAAAAACCATCTGCCAAGAAAATGAGTGTAAATGCATCTTTAGAATACACATATTTATATATGTACATAATATATTTGTGTGTGTATTCATATGTATACATGTATGTATGTATACATATACTTGTTCTTCCTCTCAGATTCTTGTGAAGGACGTTCCACCTGCTCACTGTTACACTTTTACAGACCCTCACATCCTCACATTTGATGGCAGGTAAAAACTCTACAGTCAAACCATAGTCCAATAATAAAAGTTGATGTATTGAAGAGGACCTATATATATATGTGTGTGTGTGTTTCTGAAATCCCTGAAATGTTTAGATTGTAGTTTTGAGTTTTCTTCAAGTAATGTTCACATCACAATATTCCTCATTTAAATATTTTCCGCCCAAGGCATAGGCTAATCAAAATAAAAGTTGCGAGGCCTGGTTGAGTTGCATTAACAGACTATTGAAACATGAAGTTATGGTAAGAGGCATGAATTATCCAAAACACGCTCAAAGCGGTTGAGCAATCACAACACACCAATGAACCAATGAGGTTCTCGCGCACCAAGCAGGTTTGGTTGAGCTTCTGTTTATGTTAGCTGATTTATATGTACATAAAAGCCTAAATTCAATCTGTTCATTATATAAATCGAAGTCTCTTCAGAATAAAACATTCAATTAGGTTAGTTTTATGAACTTTTTTAAGCATCAAAGTGGTAGCTGGGTTAGCTGTCAATGGAGGGACAGAAATCTGTGTTTTTAAGATAAATGAAAGTCTTAAGTAAGTTTTAAATTTTTGGGTGAACTAACCCTTTAAAACTTTTGATTTGTTTTTTGTTCACAGGAGGTATGATAACTACCAGATAGGCACCTTTGTACTGTACAGGAGCACCGCTCGACCGTTTGAGGTGCATGTGCGACAGTGGGAATGTGCCAGCATGACCGCCCATCCCACCTCGTGTGTCTGTGGCTTTGCAGCCAGGGACGATAGTTATGTGGTCACTTATGACATGTGTAACGGGCTGGTGGGAGAGACAAAGCCACGGCTCTCTGTGAAGAACGGAGATCTAGTAAACAGTGGCATCCGTGTTACTGAGTCCTACCAGGGCCGCAAAGTCACTGTGAGTGATATTGGGTGTATATGCATTTTTGATTATTTATTGTAAACTGATGACTAGAAAATGTTCAAGATAATAGAGTTGCATTGTATATACTGCTTAGTCCATATAAAGTGATAAATATAAGCTTTTTCTGTCCAGATTATGTTCTTGTCTGGGGCATTTGTGCGTGTGGACGTAGCTGACTGGGGAATGAGTCTGACTGTAAGGGCCCCGGGATCTGATCAAGGCCACACTGAAGGCCTGTGTGGAACCTTTGATGGACAGCCAATGAATGACTACCACAAAGAGGGTGGAAAGACTGTAGAGGACAGCACCTCCTTTATAAATGCGTGGAGGTGAGACTCACCCTGTTGAATTAGATCAATATTCAAATTGTAATACTTTTGTGGGGTTTGGGGTTTATTTACATTCACAAATGTAAGTATGAGCAGTCATTTTAGTGACGCTTGCCTAAGCTTCTTTTTAGGGATGCACCAATACCAAAATTATGGGCGATATGAAAATATGTTATGGGCGACACATTTGTGTAGTTAAAAATAAAACCAATTTAAAAATTTTTGTTGTGCATCCCTCCTTAATATAGATTATTATGCTTCCTTAAAACCAGGTTGGCACCCAGTACCAGCTTGTTTGACAAGATCCCCATCTATGAAAATTACTCCAGTCTCCACGAGTACTGCCAGTGTCAACAAGAGAAACACCAGTCAAGCAGCGGAGCATCGCACCAGTCTACTATTTCCTCCAGGTGTTCTTCCTCTAGCCGCGTCCAATCTCACTCCATCATCCCTACGTTGGATGTAACTGCTGAGTATATCAGGTCTATCCCACTTCATAGAGAGACGACCATTCCTCCCGGCAGGCCCACCCAACTCCGTCCAGCTCAGGGAAGCAGAACAAATGCTCAGAGATCCCAAATTCAGAGACGCGTTATGAATCCCCAAAGATCCCAGAGTCAAAGACGTGTTCTAAACCCACAGAGATCCCAAACTCGGAGACGTATCACAAGCCGAAGCAGACGTCAAGGTGGATATTATAACTCTAGATCATCTTCACAGCAGTCAAACCTGAAGGAGTCAACATATAATTTCCCAGAGGACCATTCTTCATCTAATTCACCTGAACCCCTGGTACCATCCTGGCCTACTGAGTCAGGCCTGACGGAATCCGAGGTCCGGCGGCTCTGCGAGGGAACCCTGAGGAACTCCACGGTGGGGTTGGGTTGTGGGCATCTCCTGGGCGAGATGCTGGAGCAGGCATTGGAAATGTGTGTGATAGACCAACAACTAAAGGACGACCAGGCCTGGATAAGAGCCACTGTGCCCCTTCTGGAAAATGAGTGTGAGCGGAGGGTGGTAGAGGACGTTGGCAGGAGGATGGAGAACCAGGATGTTCTGGCTTCCCTCAGGTGCCCGAGCCTGTGTAGCGGGAATGGACAGTGCACAGAGTGGGGCTGCTCGTGCTTCCCCGGATTTGGCTCTTATGATTGCAGCCAGGTGTCTGGTGGGTGTGTCTTTATATGGGCACTTTATATAATTGAAATATGAGGTAATATGTGTTGCATTGGGACATGCTATACTCTATCAAAAGTTATCTTAAACAGCTTTTTTTTAATAAATTTAAAATTATGAATGCATGGTTTATGCGCCTATATTAACTAAGAGGCTGCATGGAATTTTTGTACTTTTTGTTTTAGTATTATTTATATACTATTGTAGTATTTATTAGTATTTGAATTAGCTGAATTATTGAATTAGCTTTTATTTTTATTTTATTTTTTATTTTCATTTTAGTTTTAGTTTTTAGTTTTAATAATTTTGTTAAAGGAACACTCCACCGTTTTTAGAAATAGGGCTTATTCAACATCTTTCCTACATTTAGATATGTGGGCAAATGCATTTTTCTCTTGTGCATGCATTGTTTTAGTTTGGCAGGGTCGCTGCTAGCTTAGCTTAGCATAATGAATGGAATTACTTCTTGTGGCCTGTGTATTCACAATGAATACAAATAGTGATGCAGATTAAGACTAGGCGATTTCCTAGGCAGATATTAACTTGGGACTATATTATGGGGAAGCACAGGCAAAGCACTGCTACTTGGGCGAAGAGATATCACGCAATACATGCACAACATATGCTGGTATGTTGACGGAAGTTTGGGGTTTTCATGTGTTGTGTGATATCTCCATATCTGCTAAAAATGATATCTATAATTTTTTGGATCACTTTTAAACGGGACATGCTAGCTGGCAACATAGGATTCCATTCATTATGCTAAGATAAGCTAGTGGTGACCCTGCCAAACTAAAACAATGCATGCACTGAGACAAAAAAGCATTTGCCCACATATCTTAATGTAGGAAAGAAGTTGAATAAGCCCCATTTCCAAAAATGGTGGAGTGTTCCTGTAAGTGCTTTTGTCATTTTTAATATATTTTGTTTGCTTTTTTAAATATTTCTATTTAGCTTTAGTTGACCTTATTTCAGTTTTAGGGTATTTTCCAAAACATTTTGTTTGTGTTTAAGTTTTTCATCTAATATTTACATCTCAGGTTTATTTAATTTAACGATTATTAATTATTTAAATATCACATGATATTTATGAACTAGTGAAATAGGGAAGTCAAAAAGGTTGGCTAAAAAAGTTACAGTCCCTAAAATATACAGTTATTTTTAAATTCATGGATATGTTATCTTCAATTATTCATTCTAAGAAGTAAAACTGATCTCAAGTGGAGAAGATAAACAAAAAAAATTAAACAAAAAATTACTACAAAGCCTAGAATGGATTTTGTAAATTCATTGCAGTGTTTGCATATGAGTAAATTGATATGAATGTTGATCCAGAAGACCTAAATGTGCATTTCATTTGTTTTTAGCCAGTTAATCTGTTTTCCTGATGCAGATGAGACTCCAGAGATCACAGAATTGGAGAACGGAGGACTGTGTGATGTCCGTTATGGCGTCTGCTCCTCTGTTAGGGTTCATGGTCAAGGCTTTAAAAAGTCCTACAAGCTCAAGTGTGAAGTTGTGAAGGAAAAGGTGACACCACGTTGCCACTCAAGCATTAAATTGGGCATAACGATAAATTAATATTAACCTGAATACATAATGTTCTGTCTACATAGATAGTAAATGGTGAATGGTCTTTGGATGATGCTCAGTTGGTGCCCGCCTCCTTCCAGAGTTCATCCTCATTAGAGTTGCCAGCTCCCTGTGGACGACCCACAATCCTCTACCGCTGCACACCAACCAGTCTTGCGCTGGCAAATCAAAGTGAGTTTGTCACTCATTGCTGTGTGATTGAGCTATAAACTATTATGTAAAACTAAAGTTTATTTAAAAGTATTGAAAGTGACATTTATGTGTTTATGTGTCTTCTAGGTGTCTAATGATGGACACAGCTTCAGCAATGCAAAGATACTGACTCTTTTTGACGGCACATGCCAGATTTGTACAGTCAGCACTTCGGTTATCTGCACCCTAAAGGTCTGTGCTATCCATTCTCATTCAGTTATATTGTGGTTTGAATGCAGCACTCCAGGTCCTATTAATCACAAAGGACTAATAAAGTCCATTTCAAAGATCTGAATGTCCATATTCTGTCCAAGTTCTTTTTACTTTTTAAATCAAATAAATGCAGCTTGGGTGAGCATAAAAACTTCTTTCAAAAACATTAAAATATCTTATCGACCTCTAATATTTAGTGGTAGTGTACATCACTGTAAACCATTTCACAAGAAGAAGAAAAACATATGTTCCAACATGATCTGTTTGTAATTTGTGTAAATGGTGTTTCTTTAAACTTTTGTTGATCAGTTGACCCAGATTCAGTGCACGCTTTATCTTGAAATGTTTACTTACACTGTCATTTATAATTTATCATTACGTGTACTTAGACTTTTTAAATACAGGAAACAATTTCACATTCAGCCTTGTAATTATGTACAGCAAAATAATTTCAGGTCAAACAAAGCTGGCACTGTTCAGTTCTCTGAAACTGGGACTCTTCTCACACTCAACGGTTAAATCCATCCAGAAACATTTGTGATAAGCACGTGTAACAATGTTAAATGTTCAGGGAAGAAGGAGGCAGAAACCGACGAACGTTTAACATAACTTTAAAAATAATAGAGTTTTATAAAGTTTCCCTGAATATCTCCTCAGGACAGAACATGTAACATTGATGGACTGTGTTATGAGGAGGGGAATCACAGCCTGAGCAGCCCCTGTCTGACATGCCGACCAGATCTTTCCAAATACGGATGGTCCATTGCTGAGAGTATCAGTCTTTATTTCCTACATTTACTAAACCTAGAGAACTTACTTGTTTTTTCATAAATGTTGTTATATATGTATTTTTCAATGTAGATAATGTTGACTCATGTTGTCATGTCACTGTCCTTGTTCTGATGTTCTGTGTGTGTTCATAGAAAATGAGCCACCGGTGTTTCACGCGGGTCAGCTCAGTCTGAAGACATTCTACGGAGAGAATTTCGTCTATCAGTTCTCAGCCACGGATCCAGAGGGCTCTGCGGTTCTCTTCACGCTCAAGTCAGGACCCAGAGACGCTGTTCTTTCTCCAGCTGGTCTGCTCATCTGGAAAGCTTTGTCCACCACACCAGTGACCTTTGACCTGGTTGTAACTGATGACTGTAATGCAGAGACACATGCAGCAGTGAAGGTGAGCTCTAGAAACCATCTGGTAAAACGTTGCTTCTACAAACCTGAAAAGTCTTACAGATCTTTCTGAAGGCTATAGAAACATTTAGAAATGAAACAGTAAGAATGTTCAGTAGCCTTAAACAATTTTTGTTTTGTCTTTTTATTGTCTATATTATTGTCTATTATTGTTTTCTGGGGACCCCTGGAAGTCCCAGGACCCCAGTTTGAAAACCTCTGCTATGCTGAAGTACAATTTTGTGCCTCCATCAGTGTCCACAGGGGGGTGCCAAATGGCTTCCAAAAACATTTCTGAACCATTCGATGAATGTAACTCATTTTATAGTTACAATAATTATTCATATATATATATATATATATATATATATATATATATATATATATATATATATATATATATATATATATATATATATATATATATATATATATATATATATATATATATATATATATATAAAATGAAATTATTAACTTTATTCTGCAAGAATACGTTGGTCAAAAAGACATTTATATTATACAAAATATTTATATTTAAAATAAATGCTTTTCTTTTGAACTTTCTCTTCATTAAATAAGCCTGACAAAAATGTACCACAGTTTCTACAAAAATATTAAGCAGCACAACTGTTTTCAACATTGGTTATAATAAGAAAGACTTGAGCAGCAAGTCAGCACACTAGAAATTTCTGAAGGATCATGTGACTCTGAAGACTGGCGTAATGATGCTGAAAATTCAGCTTTGCATCACAGGAATAAATTACATTTTAAATATATTAAAATAGAAAGCAGTTATTTTAAATTGTAATAATATATCACCGTACTACAGTTTTTACTGTATTTTTTGATCAAATAAATGTAGCCTTAATGAGCATAAGAGACATGCCAACCCCAAACTTTTGAAAGGTAGTGTGTATACAGTCATGTGAAAATGTTAGGACACCCTATTGGATTCCATGGTTTTCTGTATCAGGACATAATAAAAAAATCATCTCTTTACAACATTGCTTCAGTTTGTTAGGTTTGTGGGCATTTGTTTATGCGCAGCTCTTGTCACTCACAGCATTTCAGTCAGGATGAGGTCTGGATTTCGACTGGGCAATTGCAACACTGTAACGAATGATCCACTGGAGGCAAGTGTTGAAGAACCCAAGTGCAGTTTATTTACAATTATCCAAAGTGAGCAAAATATATACTAAACAAACGATGACTTGACTTGAACACTCACTAACAGTGGTTACAGGAAACATTACGTAATACTAGACCTTCAACAATGAACCCAACAGTTTGCCTCTTACGCCTTTGTCAAGGCAACCGGGAGTTTATCTGGAGGAATTTTGTGGACTGTGCTGCCAGGTGGAGTTCAATGATGTGGCGTTAAAGGACATTTCAACTACATGGAACTTCCTGCACCACCATGGTCCCTTGAACTTCCTGCACCACCATGGATTCCTGAACTGCCTGCACCGCCATGGTCCCCGGATCTGCGCTGGCCTGGACCACCATCCCTCACCCTGCTCCACCACCCTGGACCTTGTTATGTTTTGTTGGGCATCAGGAGCCACCCTTAGAGAGGGGAATCTGTAATGTCTAGTGTTTTGTTTCATGTTCATGTTCTTATTTTTTTTTTAATTTGTTTCCTGGTTTGTCATGTGATTCCATTGTGCCCTCATGTGGTCATGTCATGTGCTTCCTAAGTCTCTTGTGTCATGTTGTCATTGGTTCATTGTCTTGATTGTTCACAGATGTGTCTTGTTTAGACATTTATCCTTGTGTATTTAAGCCCTCATGTTTGCCTTGTTCCCTTGTTTAGTATTATTCTCTGTGCAGATGTTTCAAAGTCAAGTCCATTGTTTGTTTAGGATCTTTTCATGGTTTTCTCACTTTGGATTATTGTGAATAAACTGCACTTGGGTTCTCCAACACCTCCAGTGGATCATTTGTTACAGACACCTTCATTCTTTTCTTTTTTTTTAGCCGTTCTATTGTAGATTTGCTGGCGATCTTCGGATCATTGTCTGGTTGCATGACCCAATTTTAGCCAAGCTTTAGCTGTCGGACAGATATCTCAGATTTCACTCTAGAATACTTTGATATGGAGTTCATGGTTGACTCAAATATTTTCAGGTGCCCAGGTCTGTGGCTACAAGACAAGCCCAAAATCATCACCCCTCCACCTGCATGCTTGTCTTTTTGTATGAGGTATTTGTGCTGATGTGTGTCTGTCCAAAGGACATTGGTCTAGAAGTATAATGGTTTGTTCAGATGCAACTTTGAAAACCTAAGTGGCAACTGGCAACCCTTCCAATACTTGACCCATCTTTTTCTAATTGTACTGTCATGAACTTTAACATTTAACATGTTAACTGAGGCCTTTAGAGTGTGAGGTGTAGTAGTTCTTGGGTTGTCTGGAATTTTTCTGAGCATTACACAGTCTTATCTTGGGGTGAATTTGCTGGGACGTCCACTCATGGGAAGTTTGGTGTCTTTTTAATGTCTTCCACTTGTGAATAATCTTCCTCATTATGGACTTCAAATTGTTTGGAAATAGCCTTGTAACCCTTCGCAGATTGATGGCAGCAACAGCTGCCTCTCTAAGATCATTGCTGTTATCTTTCTTCTTTGGCATTGTGTTAAAACACACCTGAAAGCTCCAGACCAGCAAACTGACAGAACTTCTGCTTTTATAGTGGTGATCACACTTGCTGGTGATCAGTTATTTAAAGACATTTGATTAGCAGTGCCAGACCATTACTTACTCGCTTAATTCCTGTTAACATTAAGGGTGTCATAACTTTGTCACCCATGGCTTTTCCATTTTGGCTTTATTTTTGCTAAATAAATAATGACACGGTGTAATACGTCGTGTTGTTCATCTGAGGTTTTATTTTCCAAATTAAGACCTGCCAAGGACCAAATGTCCTAACATTTTCACATGACTATGGTTTCATATTATATTTTCCAGGTGTCAGCTCACCCCTGTGATTGTCAGAATGGAGCATCCTGTGTGACTAACATTAACTTCCCCCCGGGATCTGGTGAATACCTGTGTGTTTGTCCTGCTGGTTTAGAGGGGGACAGGTGTGAAATCAATGTCGATGACTGCAGGTCAAACCCATGCCTCACAGGCACATGTGTGGATAGACTAAACTCCTTTATCTGCCACTGTCCAGAGGGATTCACTGGTCAGTTCACTTGATCACCTGAAAGTGAATATTGTAAAATCAACCAATTCATGTTGAAGTGGATCTGTTATAATATTGGTGTAGTTGTTATTTGTTGATCACGTTTGAGAGCTTCCTGCTGCTGTGTTCAACAGGTGTAATCTGCGATGAGGACATTGATGAATGTTTATCAGCTCCGTGTTACCCAGGCGTTTCCTGTAGAAATACGATGGGCTCATTTGTGTGTGGACCCTGTCCTGAATACCTCACTGGAGATGGGACGACCTGCAACCGTATGCCCATATCTTATACTTACTTTTAGGTTTATGATATGAATATGAATATTTTAACATTATTAGGAAATATTACAAAAAGAGTTTTCTTAATGACATCAAAATAAATGACAAACACAGTCATAATTAAGACGGGGAAAAAGTTTTTGCATTATTATTATGACTTTATTTCATGATTTCAATGTTTTATTTTTTTAAATTTTTTTTTAGAAAAGACAGTGGATAAAATTGATGAAGGCAGTCATAAAATGACCTCAAAAAGTGAGATTATCAACCCCAGCTCCTTCAAACCCAAGCTTGTTCCAGGTGGGAATAATAAATAATTACAGTTTTTCACCTCTAGTATGTATCAGTTATTAGTATGTGATTACTGTAAATATGTACGTACCGTCTGAAGGGCAGAGCCCGTGTGCCAGTCAGCCCTGTTATCCTGGAGTCCAGTGCTTTGAGAGCACATACACGTCTGCTGGTTACATATGCGGTCCGTGTCCCTCTGGGCTCAACGGCAATGGACAAACATGCACGCCAAGGACAGCAAACAGTCAGTTGCTTTTCTTTGTACAAACATTATCATTATGAGCAACATTATTACAGATAAACCAGAATACATATATACTCTTTTGTGTTTTTGTAGATTTTTCTTCAGGCTTGACCTTCTAACCCTTATTATTTTGCAGGACAGATACTATTGAGGGAGGGTGACAAACTCTCTGATGTCACTTCCTCTTTGGACACACCTTCTTCCACTAGGAAGTCAGCGGAACCTTCTATTGGAGTTGAAAGATCTCCTCCTAGCAACAAGTGGACCTCATCTGCTGATAGGAAGACCACCACACACAGCCTAGACTGGACCAACACGAAAGCAAAAAGCAGCTCAAACAAAGAGAAGCTGAATGAAGAAGAATTTAACCCTGAACACGCTGAGGACAACCGAACCTGTACGGACTTCCCTTGTTTTTCTGGAGTACCATGTGAAGCCACATCTGGCTCCTTCAGATGTGGAAGCTGTCCTCACGGCTATAGAGGAAACGGAATTACCTGCAAACGTGAGTTATCCTGATAATTGAGGCATGACAAAAAACATTGTTCATAGTAGTAGTTGTCTCTCCTGTCATATTTTACACCAAAATAAAAATAATAATAATAATAATAAAGTGGGGCAACAAAAAAAGTTATATTAAATCAGGACTCTGTGCTGCCCAGTCAAGTTCCTCCACACCAAACTCGCTCATCCATGTCTTTATGGACCTTGCTTTGTGCACTGGTGTGCAGTCATGTTGGAACAGGAAGGGGCATCACCAAACTGTTCCCACAAAGTTGGGAGCATGAAATTGTCCAAAATGTCTTGGTATGCTGAAGCATTAAGAGTTCCATTCACTGGAGCTAAGGGCCAAGCCCAACCCCTCAAAAAAACAACCCCACACCATAATTCCCCTCCACCAAACTTTACACTTTACACTACGTTCTCTTGGCAACCGCCAAACCCAGACAAAGAAGCGTGATTCGTCACTCCAGAGAACACGTCTCCACTGCTCTAGAGTCCAGTGGCGGCGTGCTTTACACCACTGCATCCGACGCTTTGCACTGCACTTGGTGATGTAAGGCTTGGATGCAGCTCCTCAGCAATAGAAACCCATTCCATGAAGCTCTCTACGCACTGTTCTTGAGCTAATCTGAAGGCCACATGAAGTTTGGAGGTCTGTAGCTATTGACTGAAAGTTGGCGACTTCTGCATACTGTTCGCCCCGCGCTGTGATTTTACGTGGCCTCGAGTTGCTGTTGTTCCACTTTGATAATACCACTATCACTCTTGAATCACTCACTATCACTAAATGCCATAGAAGTATATTGTTCATTCTTAGTTAATGATACCTAAATTAGTTAACTAATTAAACCTTATGTTATGCCTAAGCGTTACCATGTATATCTCAAATATCAAAATCATCTTGTTAAGATAAATATATAAGATGCAGAATTTTATCCCAGACATTTATTTGTGAGGTTCACCTTCAAATATTATTGTTAGAATGATTATCATCATATTATTATTATGTTTTAGCATTTAAACATTTCCTCTGTCTTTCTGTGTGTGTGTGCACACAGCTTTGTGTCGTTACCCTTGTGGTCAGAATATGGAGTGCTCACAGCCCAACATTTGTTCCTGTAAAGAGGGTTACACTGGATACAACTGCCACATTGGTCAGTCACAGCCTATGACATTTTAATCATTTGAATTGTAATATGAATTCTTTTTGACTAATTTCAAACTCACACCTGATATTTCTTGTCCCCTCAGCTGTTTGCCGACCAGACTGCAAGAACAAAGGGAAGTGCGTGAAGCCCAATGTGTGCGATTGTCCTGTAGGGTACAGCGGTCCCACCTGTGATGAAGGTAAACTCTATCTTTAGTGTCTTGCTCCATTCTGACCTTTATAAATTCATAAACGTTTATCCATTTTGCTATATGACTCCAGATGGTTTCAGAGGATATCATGCAAATGTACACATTTTTATCTTGCCTCTCAGCCAGCTGTGATCCACCTTGTCAACATGGTGGGCGCTGTTTGTCCAGAAATCACTGTACTTGTCCATATGGCTACGTGGGACCAAGATGTGAAACTAGTGAGCAGACATTTCCAAATAATTTCTAAATATGAAGCAATTAGTTTTATAATGATTGTGCGTCGTTGCCTTTGTGTTTTCAGTGGTGTGTAACAGACATTGTGAAAACGGTGGAGAGTGTGTGTCGCCTGATGTCTGTAAGTGTAAACCAGGCTGGTACGGACCAACGTGTAACTCAGGTGCGCTTTTATCCTTAAAGTCGGCATGAAACGAAAGTTGCGATAGTCTTTTCTTCCCTATTGTGACACATATCCAAGTGAAATGGCTTCTCAGACAAGAATCGAGTCGATGTCCATTGGTCGATCTCATGTGAGTGACAGGTTGTCCCGCCCCCTTGGGAAAAAAATATGAATGTGTGCACAGATAAAACATTTATAATAAATACTGCAATACTGCAAATTGTCAATGTTGACTTTAAATATTGATCATAAATGTATTTAAATACATTCAAACTAATTATTTAAAAAACATGATTATAATACATTTCCTAACTGCTTTAATTCTCAGCTGACTGTAAACCTGTGTGTTTAAATGGAGGGACTTGTATCAAACCAAACATCTGCGCTTGTCCCAGTGGCTTCTATGGTTCACAGTGCCAGATAGGTACAACTGTTTCATAGCAAGTGTTTATTTCATGCTGCACAATTCAGGATTATTAATTAAGCTGTGTCGTTCTTTGTAGCTCTGTGTAATCCTCCATGTAAAAACAGAGGCCAATGCATGAGAAACAACGTGTGCTCCTGTCCTGAAGGATACACTGGGAAGAGATGCCAGAAAAGTGAGTGTTCATTAGTGTCATTTTTATCCAGAATCTAGTTTTTCTATTGTTGTGATTTTGTTTCTACATCCAGCATGCATTCTAGCATAATATATCAGTGTTTTGACTATACGTGCTGTGTTTAGGTGTGTGTGACCCCATGTGCGTGAACAACGGAAAGTGTGTCGGTCCAAACACCTGTTCCTGTCCTTCTGGATGGAGAGGAGGGATTTGCAACATCCGTAAGAGATTTGCGACATCCTTAAGGTCACCAAGGCTGCATTTATTGGATCAAAATACAGTAAAACTGTTATATTGTTAAATATTGTTGTACAATGTTAAATAACTTTTCTATTTTAATATATATTAAAATGAAATGTATTCATGTCATGTCAAAGCTAAATTTTCAGCCTCATTACTTCAGTCTTCAGTGTCACATGATCCTTCAGAAATCATTCTATGCTGATTTGCTGCTCAAGAAACATTTATTATAATCAGTTTTGGATTATTTGATGGATGAAAGTTCAAACAGCATTTATTTGAAATAGGAATCTTTTGCAACATTATAAATGTCTTTAGTCACTTTTGATCCATTCAGTGCATCCTTGCTGAATAAATCAGTTCCTTTTAAAAGAAGGATTACTGACCCCAAACTTTTGAACAAACTACATAAATGTAACTGTTTCTGTTAATACACATTTTAACATTTACCATAGCGTTGTCTTGAAATATCAAATATGCAACATAACATATAGTCTTGTCTGTATGTGAAGCGTTATGTTTACAGAAATGTAAAAATGGTGGTGAGTGTGTGGGGCCGAACACCTGCCACTGTCCAGCTGGATGGGAGGGTCTGCAGTGCCAAACTCGTAAGTCCTGATGAATCCTAAATACTCCTAAAGGGGTCCTATTTTTTTACTTTTTAGTGTATAATGTTGCTGTGTGAACATGAGAATGGTATACAAAGCTACAATGCATAAAGTCCACTCTATATATCAGTGCACTCTGTTTGTGAATTCCCTGAAACAACTCAATTATAGTCTTGAGTTTCATGTCACAATATTCCTCATTTAAATGATTTCCAGCCAAAGTAAATGCAAAATAAAAGGGGTGAAGCTTGGTTGATTTGCATTAGTACTGTGTTAAAAAAAGTTATGGGAAGGGGTGTGACATTTCCAGAAAACTCGAAGCAGTTGACCAATCACAACACACTGGTCCAGCCGACCAATCAGAGCACACTGAGCTTTTCAGAAGGGGCTTTTCTAAACAGAGTGTTACTGACAGACTGAAGAGAGGTGCTGCAATAATGTGTAAAATTATGTATTTTGAACATTCAGGCATGAAAACGTATTCTAGTAGACCTAAAAAACTAAATATAGACTTAAAAAAAGAAAAAGAGCATATTAGGTCCTCTTTAATAATTTTTCACTTCTTGTCAGTGTATTGAGGTCACCTTTGATGATGAACATTGATGCTTACTGTTAAAGTAGTTTGATATTTGGCTTATACACCGATCAGGCATAACATTATGACCTCTGACAGGTGATGTGAATAACACTGATTATCTCTTCATCACGGGTTGATGTGTTAGAAGCAGGAAAAATGGGCAAGCGTAAGGATTTGAGCGAGATTGACATGTTCCAAATTGTGATGTCTAGACACCTGGGTCAGAGTATCTCCAAAACTGCAGCTCTTGTGGGGTGTTCCCGGTCTGCAGTGTTCAGTATCTATCAAAAGTGGTCCACGGAGGGAACAGTGGTGAACCGGCAACAGGGTCATGGGTGGCCAAGGCTCATTGATGCACATAGGGAGCGAAGGCTGGACTGTGTGGTCCGATTAAACAGATATAGCTCAGGTTGCTCAAGAAGTTCATGGTGGTTCTGATAGAAAGGTGTCAGAATACACCATGCATTGCAGTTTGTTGCTTTTGCTGACCATGCTAACCCCTGTCCACCGCCTAAAGCACCGACAGTGGACCCGTGAGCATCAGAACTGGACCACGGAGCAATGGAAGAAGGTGGCCTGGTCTGATGAATCACATTTTCTTTTACATCATGTGGATGGCCAGGTGCGTGTGCATCGCTTACCTGGGGAACACATGGCACCAGGATGCACTATGGGAAGAAGGCAAGCCGATGGAGGGACTGTGATGCTTTGGGCAATGTTCTGCTGGGAAACCTTGTGTCCTGCCATCCATGTGGATGTTACTTTGACACGTACCACCTACCTAAGCATTGGTGCAGATCATCCTTTCCAGATGTACATCCTTTCATGGAAACGGTATTCCCTGGTGGCTGTGGCCTCTTTCAGCAGGATAATGCTCCCTGCCACAAGGCAAAAATGGTTCAGGAATGGTTTGAGGAGCACAACAACGAGGTTAGAGGTGTTGAGTTGGCCTCTAAATTCCCTAGATCTCCATCCAATCGAGCATCTGTGGGATGTGCTGAACAAACAAATTTAGCTACAGGACATAAAGGATCTACTGTTAACATCTTTGTGCCAGATACCACAGCACACCTTCAGGGGTCTTCTGGAGTCCATGCCTCGATGGGTCAGGGCTGTTTAGGCTGCAAAAGGGGGACCAACACAATATTAGGAAGGTGGTCATAATGTTATGCCTGACCGGTGTACTGTATAGTAATTTTTATTAAATTACATTTTAATTGATTTAATATCATCCCTGACAGCCATCTGTACACAAACGTGCCTCAATGGGGGGAGATGTGTTTTCCCAAATTTCTGCCACTGTCGTCAGGGTTACAATGGACCTTCTTGTGGTACTAAAGTAAGCATTTCACCATTGATTTTTATCTTTAAAATGATCTTTATAAAACATTTTTGACGTACTTTATGGCCAAAAGATGAACTGATTGTAAACTTTGTATTTACAGACTAGGTGATGACAATGAGACATCGAAGAAAACTTTCTATCACTCTGTAAAAAATAAATGCTGTGTGAGTGTGTTGGTGTGTGTGTAAGGATCATTGCCCTAAAAGTGAGGTGAACTTTATACTTCTATATAATATATACTTTTATTAGACTGTCTGGTTCCTATAGTATTTCAGGAGTGTTACAGTATTTGTATGTTGATGTTTTTACATCTCTTACTCAGCTCGTACAATGTCTATTTTTTTTTTTTGACAAACAATTTTTATAGTCTTGATAAACAATTTTCCTGTCCTTTTTTTTTAAAGTAAAATTTAAGTTTGAAATGATAAAAATACATCTTAGTGTCATTTCTCAATAAAGAGAAGTCGACAACAAAAACTGGAATGAATCATATTTCTGATCTTTAAAACCTTAAAAACAAGTTGCACACACACAATTTAGATTTTTTTACTTTATTTAATAAGTACTGTACCAAAAGGAAATTAATTAGTTCTTAAACACACTACTTAATAATACAAAAGTCATTATTGTTCGATGTTAACGTAGAGAAAACATCACACTTCACACATGTTCAGTTTGAGTTCAACGAACAAACAAGTAACTTTAGCACCAATTTGAGGGAGCGATGGGGTCAGAGGTCAGACTGTTCTGACATCAGAAGAGCTTCTTCCTCTCTTCACACTGCGGGCCTGAGAACGGAGCTCGACAGCGACAGGTGTTCGGAGACACACACTTCCCCCCGTTCATACACCGCTTTTCACACACAGCTGCAGACAGAAAGGAGGTATCACTGCCTTAATTTTTTTCAATTTTGAGTAAACTTATGGATTTACACACATACAACAGCATATAGTAAATGCACAGCAAACATTTAATTCTAGAGCAACAGTCTCAAACTGTCTTGCATATTGATGTTTGTGTCGTCACACACCTGTGTGGCAGGCTCCGCCTATCCATCCATCTGGACAGCTGCAGATTCCAGGAGCCACACAGCTGCCACCGTTCCTACATCCCTGCGGACAGATCGCTACGGAAACAGAGATAAATGATCAACATGTGACGCAGATACTGCACTGACATCTAGACACAACAACTCAAGAGAATGTACATGTAGATGATTATTAAAAAATAACTAAAAAACACGGGTTCATGAGTGTTTTATGTTGCTTAGACAGATCATTTAAATAACATTAAATTAACTGGTTGCACTGAGTGGATCAGAGTGACTACATTAGGTTACGCTAGGGGAAATTATATATATATATATATATATATAAATTTATTTATATTTTTATAAATATATGTATATATATTCAGTTAGAATGTTTTATTCAGTTAGAATAAAACAGTATTATTTATATACTTTTTTAGTATTTTGAAAGACCTTTTTTTATCTTAGTAATTTTGTTGTGCGCTTTTGTCTTATTCATTATTTATTTTATATTTCTGTTTAGTTATCGTTTTTAATTTCAGTTTTAGTTATAGCCATTTTAGTATTTTAACTATTTTATTTTAGTTAGTTGCCAAAACAACTATTTTAATTTTTTTTTTAAAGTTATGTTAAAGTTTTCAATTGAATGAAATTAATTTAACTATAAAGATCAACTTTTTTTAAAATAACAAAAACTGTTTTTGAATAGTTTGAGTTATTTAAAGGCACAATATGTAAGACTTTTGGATTAAAATATCCAAAAACCACTAGAACAATGTTATATATGTTGTTGACTTGTGTACTTACATTATACCTAATGTTTAAATCCAGAGAAATAATTAAACCGTTTCTAACAGGACATGGACTGTCCGTGTGTTGCTTATCAATAACATCCTACCCGTGTTACCCTTGATTTCCAGTTTTCTTTTGTAGAAACCACACAATATATAATGTGTTTTATTAGACAGGTGAGCAACTGTTTGGATGCATTCATTGACAGAAAACTAATCATTATTATACAGCTCAAAACAGTTAGTCTTATGGTTTAAATCTCGTTTTCTTGATTTACGGCGAGTACCATATTTTATTAATATCGATCTAGCTCACTGCAGTGAGCTAGATCACGCACAGAATAGCATTATAACATAACAGGGTGGTGCCATATTTAATTTTTGGCAGGATTGAAAACGAGGTTGTGAGGGATAGAATAACAAAACATTCAATTTAGCTGACAAAACATCTTTAACCTTCATAAATTCGTTTTAAAAGTTGTGCGTTGCCTGATCCAGAACCTGTAAATGTATCATCCCCTGTCTAAATGGGGAAAAATCAAAGATAACATCAGTAGAATGGATCTGTGTTAGGCCCTCTGCAATTCTCAATATATATGCTGCCACTTGGTAATATTATAAGAAAACATGGAATTAATTTCCACTGTTATGCTGATGACACTCAATTAAATTAACTGGTTGCACTGAGTGGATCAGAGTGACTACATTAGGTTACGCCAGGAAATAATATATATATATATATACATATATATATATATATATATATATATATATATATATATATATATATTCAGTTAGAATGTTTACTTTAACTTATTCAGTCCTGTCACTTTATTCACTACTTTTTAGTATTTTGAAAGATCCTTTGTTATATTAGACGCAACTTGTCTTATTTATTATTTATTTTATATTTACAGTTTAGTTAGCATTTTTAATTTCAGTTTTAGTTATAGCCATTTAAGTATTTTAACATGCTATTTTTCTGATGCAGAAAAGTCAGTTCATGCATTCATGACCAGACTAGATTACTGTAATGCTTTATTAGCTGGTTGTCCTGAATCCTCAACAAACAAGCTACAGTTAGTCCAAAACGCAGCTGCTAGAGTTCTTACTAGGTCAAGAAAATATGATCATATAAAACCAATTTTATCATCTCTACACTGGTTACCTATTAAGTTTCGTATCAATTACAAAGTATTGCTACTGACCTATAAAGCCCTAAATGGTTTAGCTCCAGTGTATTTAACGGATCTTCTATCGCCTACAATCCATCGGGCTCTTTAAGATCACTAAACTAGGCTTCTGGTCGTTAGGATATCTAAGTCCACTAAAGGAGGGAGGGCATTTTCACATTTAGCTCCTAAACTCTGGAATAGTCTTCCTGATATTGTTCGAGGTTCAGACTCGCTGTCCCAGTTTAAAACTAGATTAAAGGTATCTGTGCCAAGCATTCACATTATAATTACCTTTTATACTACATTAACTAGCATACTAGCATTAATATTCTGAACAGCAGCTATGCTAATTATTTCCCATCTGCTTCATTATCTCGTTTTAAATAGTTTGTCAGCTCCAGTTTGTATCCAGCCTCTCATGGAGACTTCAGATGCCCCAACACCTGTGATGAGAAGACTCGACACCTGTGAAGAGACGACTCAACGCCAGCACTGTTACGGCCTAAATTAATACATGATTGATTAACTTTTTCTAACATTTTTCAATGTACATTTATGAAATGCACTTTCTGTAAAGCTGCTTTGAAACAATGTGTATTGTGAAAAGCGCTATACAAATATATTTGAATTGAATTGAATTGAATTAAATTACACACACACACCCATATCGAAAACACACATTTTGTTGTTATGTTTAGATAGTAATGTTTAGGTAATTTATGTTGTAGAGCAAAACGTTCAAGTATCGCTATGTAAGTTATGTTTACCGGATACTTTATTTGACTCAAATTGAAAAACCCCATTATAAAACCCCATAGGAAAATCTTGAGGGAACCACTGGCAAAGTAGTCTTCAGTTGCAGCACTCCATTGTAAAGACTTTAAGGCTACACCCGAAATCGCATACTTCCCTACTATATAGAAGGCAAAAAAACAGTATGTGACAAGAGTAGTATGTCTGAATTCACAGTACTCATAAAAGAGTAGGCAAAGTACCAGGATGACCTACTTCTTCTGGCGAGATTCTGAAGTGTGCATACGATTGATACTTTACTATCCCATGAGTCCACAAGGATTTGTGAATGGCAGTGAAGCAACGAAACTGATGCTGGTAGGTCACATGATAAGGGCAACATGGCGGATGTAGTACATCCGGATTACATTCAAACTACACACATTCATAGAACATACTTTTTTAACATTGTGAAGTAATTAATTTGTCAAAATAAGCACCTACTTGAGAGAGTATGCGATTTCGGACACAGACTCCAGCGTCTTTTTTATCCGTGTAAAATTCAGTATTGCATCTAATCTTGCTGAATTCGGAACCACATACTAGTACAGGCTACTACTCGTACAACTTTTACCACATCTTTCTATGGCAGAAATAGAAGTGAGCTAGTGTGCGGTTCCAAATTCAGCCAACATAACTAATTGCTTTGGCAATGGGCGGAACTAACGCAAAATCCGTAATCTCATTGGTTAGCGCTCACATGTCAACAACTTCGTTTTGATTCACCAAATGATTTCATGCGAACACAGGCAATGTGATTAATATTTATGAGCCCACCAGCCTACCAGGTATTAGCACGAGACCATATGCAATCTAGCGGAGACAAGAATATTTTGATATCATTTAGTTAGTGAGATTTTAATCTTGGTGTTTTACAACTTTCAATGTCAGAACCAATGGATATTTATGATATATTTTCTGTTTACGAAAATTTGTCTCATTAAATATATATTAAAGTTATATAAAAACGCTTAATTGATATGACATATTCTGCCATATTGTGAAGAGAGGCTGATGAGATTTATAATGTATTTGATAATGTCCCCCCCCACACACACACACTTTTCAGATTGTTCACCCTGTCTCGATGCAACAACTGACATTATGGATTTGTGAAATATAAATAAAACAAAATGGGATCAACAAACCGTCTTGGCATCTGGAGCCGGTCCAGCTGGAGGGACAGATGCATTTTGCTTCTCCATTCACAGCAATACAATCACCACCGTTCCAACAGCCAGTGTCACACACCACTGACAAATACAAACACACACACACACACAAACACAGACTGTGAATTATCTGTGCTGTTGGACTCATTTATATATATATATATATATTATTCATTTTTGACCTTGTTTGTTAGTTTTTTTGTGTTCAACTTGCATGCAACCTTTAAAAACATAATGTAAGCTAATTCACAGTTACCTTTGTGACAGTATTTTCCTCCAAATCCTGATGGGCATCTGCATTTTCCAGGTCGAAGGCATACTCCACCATTTTTACACTTTGGATAACAGTTTGCTGAAATCAACATGCAAATCATGTGAGTTGTGGCCCCTTAAATATATGAAACATAAGTTTGACACACACAAACACTGCATAGCAAGTAACTTGAAAAATCACCATATTGGCAGGTTTCTCCCTCATATCCTCTTGAGCAGAAGCAGGTGTTGTTTCGGATGCAGATCCCGGCATGTTTGCAAGGTGGGTCGCATGTTGCTTTAGGGTCAAAGACAAAAGGAAGAGCCACCCCACGGGGCCCGTCAGACCCTCCCAGACAGATCCCAGCCAGAGCGGCAAGTGTCACCAGCAAGAGTTGCATGGATGTACAACAAAGCACTGCCATTTTCATATCCACACTCTTACAAGGAACCAGAAAGACTGAAGAGTCTGGTTGAACAGCATATTAGACTGTGAATCACCTACTGGACAGACATGGTACAGCAGGGAGCCACAGCTGGAAAAGTACTAACTGAGGAATGTGTGAGACAGGATTAAGAGACAGACAAGCTCAGAGCGTGTGTTTAGAGGAGTGTTTGTGGTTGTCTGCAGTTTATAGCTGTCCTTTGCGAGGTTTGAACCTGAAAGTCCATCAGCAAGTGGCCCCAAAAGACATTTTGAGACCAGGCGGCATTTATTTCAAAGAAAGATAGTGTAATCACACTTTTCAAGTTAAATATTTCGCTAAAAATATGGTTGTTAAATTTGAATTACTGATATATTAAACAGTTAGTGGAAAATGTTCCTAGTTAATGTGATGGGAATGATTGAGATGATCATCACGAATACATTTATTTGATCAAAACAGTAAAAACAGTAGCATTGTGAAATATTACAATTGAAAAGAACTGTTTTCTATTTTAATATATACTAAAATTAAATTTATTAAATTAATATTTCTGGGTGTGATGGTAAAGCTGAATTTTCAGCATCATTACTCCAGCCTTCAGTCACACGATCTTTTCTAAATCATTTTAATATGCTGATTTGCTGCTTAAGAACAATTTTATTCTTATCAATGTTGAAACCTTCGGCAACAGTAGAATCAAAAATCTCTCTAAAAGAGTTATATTACAATTGAATCTGTTAGTGAGTATTTGCAGTCATTTATGAAGTCCAAACTGTATCTTGTTTATACCTATGTTAATGTCGTTTAAAAGAATGGCCTCCTATATTCACTTGGCTGATCCTAGGAAATGTGAGGAAATGGATTCTGCAGATGTCTTGAGAATTCCCCTCCTCCTAAATTAAATTCCATTTTTCAGACCACAGCTAATGTATTTTCCTCTCTGAATGACATGGATTTATGAACTAAAAAATTGGTAGATAGATAATAGGTAGATTTTTGACAGTGGTTATTTGTAGCTTTTATTTGCCATTACTTTTTTGGCAATCCTGACTCCAGCATGCGACAGATGTCGAACTTACAGATGTTCTTCTGTAAGCAAAGGGGTTATTGTAATTATATCTCAATCTGTCATGAGCAGTGGTTCATTCATGGTAAAGGCATGAAGAAACATTACATGGTCTTTGTTTCAGAGACCCATTAAAGTGGAACCAGAGGGATCTGTCTCGAGACATGAGAGGAAGTGAGCAGGAACTTTAATGACATCAACAGATGTGCAGAATCCTTCTTTCTTCAGAAGAAAACGTAAACACGGAACATATTACCCACAGCACACTGAAACCACAAATGCCATTCGGATAACATTTGTCCCTGCCCATTTCAGTTTATGGCAAAACACTGCACCAAATATTAGTGGTCAGTAATATGACTTATTCCATGCCTGTTACTTATCACGCACACATTTAAATGCGTACAATACTAAAGGATATTTTATCATTACTAACCGTAAACCATTATTTCATCCCGCCAAAACATCTGATGGTGTTTTACCTCACTCACGTCTGTATTGAAGTATCTTGTATGCGCCATCTTGTGGAATATTTGTGAGTCACACTTTTCTCCACAAAATGAATGAACAGTTATTAATGGGGTTATAAGCATAAGAGACCCAGTTTAACTATATTAATAAAAATATAAATAATGTGTTATTTCAGCCTAACCCACAAAGTAATGACATATTAAATAGACATGAATTAATTCACCATAACATGAACACTAGGAAAAAATATTAAAATAGCATATCTCATTTTACTTGAAATGCCCACAAACTATTTCAAGAAAAAATACACATGGACACAAATTTCTTCAAAGAAATTCTATTTAATGATAAATCCTTCCAACATTGAAATTAAATACCATTCAAATAAACTGATGATAAAGTGCCATTCCAACAAAACAAAATAGGCTAAATTAAATGAGAAACATCTAGTATCCATTATCTACATCAACACCAAGAGAAAAAGGTTGAATTTAGTGATGAACAGAAACCTATCAACTAACAGAAGATTGATTACCTTCCTTTCTTTTTTTTCTATTCCATTTTTTCCAAATATACTGCACAGCTTTATGCTGTGGTAAAAAATATTGTATTTTATTGACACCTGATTCATGTTCCGTGTTGTCTCATAATTATTTATTTTTTTTTTTCTTCATAATTTCAAAAGTAGTTTGGACATTCATTCTAAACATTCCCTTTGAACATAAATGGTGGAAATACAATATTTAAACCAAACAACAATTCTTTGCAGTAAGAGTATGAAATATCCACAATATGGAGTTTATTCCCATAAACTCATGTTGGAGTGTGGTTTCAGGCAAAAAACATCCCATCAAAAATCAAAGCATTTGTTAATGGTTTTGTTGATATATGTTAATAACATTCTCAAAAAATATCTACAGAATAACTGCTTAACAAAGAGCTAAATAACAGAATGATAAGAGCATGATTCATGTTTAAAATTTTTAAAATGACACAAAAAAAACCACACCAAAAGAATAACGGAGTAAAGTCAAAGTGGTTTAAGTGTTTGCAGCTCTGTGTAGAATATTCTGCTGTTGTCATTCCTTCTCCCAAAATATACTAAAGTGCTTCTGTCTATTCAAGCGTTCTCTGGAGTGGTGCTAGAGAATCAGTTATGATGTGATAGAAAGCATCCGCTTTCTGATCAATGCATCAGCATCCTCTTTCTGATGTTGCCACCCTACAGTACAGACATTCGTAACACTCAGGACAAGTGGTTTTTGTATCACCACATGAGAACATTAAGGATTGTGGGTCATTCGGAGGGGCGTCACTGTATCACACTCATGCGTCCACGTGAAGAGGTGGTGTTTGCGCCGCAGTCCACATACAGGTATTTTTCCTGAGACACCTGCTCAGCATGGCCAAAGTACACAGTGGTTACAGTCATTCTGGAGAGACATATTTCCTTTGTTAGTTGAAGTGGAGAACATAGGCATTTAAGGCAATTAAGGAATTATATTTTGCTCTTACTTTATATAATGCATGTAAACCAACCCGCAAACTTTTTTTTGTGTTAAAGGTGCAGTAAGCGATTTCTGAGAAACACTGCTAATATTTGAAATCAACCCAAGCAAATACACCCCTCCCTTCATTTCTCTGCCTCAAAAAGGCACACAATGCACTTTTTTTCAGTGACATTCCTCTGACCTTTTTTCTTTTGTAATGCCTCTCAGCCATCTCTCTTTTTTACAGTCTTTCTTCAAATTTCCCTCATGCTCCCTATCTCTCCTCCCCCATCATGGTTGGACACCCCCCCTACAAGTGATTGGCTCCCTCTCTCTCCTCCCTCATCATGAGTGGACACATCCCCTACTTCTGATTGGCTCACTCTCTCTCCTCTCCCATCATGAGTAGAAATGCCCCATACTGGCTACAAGTTTGTGGTGCTGCTTAGTCCGATCTGCTTTCAACAGTTTCTCAGAAATCACTTGCTGCACCTTTAATGATTATATTATCTAATAAAGATCTAACATTCTTTACTAAACTTGAACATAAAAAACACAAAAATACTAAATACAACAATGAAAAATATGAACAACATTTTACTAAACTTTTATCTATTGAAATACTTTTATTAATCTGTTAATTTACATTAACTGGTTAAGCACACCGATTCACAAAAATTAATCAGATTGTCCATTAAATAATACTTACTGCATCATGACAACAATGTTATGCACTTTAATTGACTGCATGGTACAGTAGTCACTGTAAAAACAGATATGCAAACATCACAATATGCATTTTAGAATACTGTAAGATAAATTGTCTTCATTAAAGTTTTATTGAGGTAAGGCCAGACTGGCAAATACTCACAATATGTAGTCTATCTCATTGGCTATGATAGTGGGAACAGTGTAATCAATCTAAAAACAAGACAATTACATTGATAACAGTTGTTATCTATATAATTACACACATGGAGAGAAACTCAGATTGCAAAGTCATGTGACTAAAGGAAACCACTTTATTGGCAGGATACAGGTCATTTTCTTTCGGTTATCTTAATGTGTGGCTTAAAACTCCTGTGGATTTTCCTCACTATGAATACATATTTAGGCTTGAATGAGTCAGACATCTTAAAATAATGGTTTAGTACAGTTGCCTTATACTGTACAGCAAACATTCCTTAATGAATACTTTTCTATTAATACATTTTTAAATAATTAATATTTTTTCATACGTATAGCTATACAGCTATTTACAAAGTATGAAGGCTGGAGTAACGATGCTGAAAATGTAGCTTTGCTTCAACAGTTATTTTAAATTGTAATATATTTCACAATATTAGTTTTTTTAAATAAAATAAATGCAGCTTTGGTGAGTACCAATCCCAAACTTTTGAACAGCAGTGTATGTGTGTGTGTAATTATATATGAAAAATATTAATTATTTAAATGATGATATCAAATAATTAGTCAAGTAATGTTTGCTGAAGCATAACAATTTTATATTAATAAATAGTTAAATAATTGATATTTTTTCATATATTACCACACAATATAACAAAGTCACTGGTACAGTGTAGTGAACTTAAAAATACTGGTATACCACTGATCTAAATGTGTTACTACGCACCTGTCGCATATCCAGGGGGATGATAGTGGTCACATTACTGACGACAGACTTTCCAATGACAGTCTTGTAGAATTGCACCTGGGCTGTGATGTTGGCCACGTGTATTGGGAAGTAATTATTGTTGGTGATGTTAAGGGTATTCTGGGAAAAACAAAAATACTGCTATTAAAAATTTAAAAAACACACACGAGAAAATAACCTGGCAAAAGTCTGGTCTGATCTCATTATCAAGTCCAATCCCTCCATTACCGCATAAATTAAACAGGTAATATTTGCTTAACAATCCTGAAATACTACCATACTTAAAAGAGTGAGATATTACCGTGATGTTTAAGTATATTATCCGTTGGTCTTTATCATAAGTGACATAGGCTGACTTCACTCCAACATAAGAGACGTCAACAGTCCGGGGGAACAGGAAGAACACAGCCAGACCGGAAAGCAGCAGACAAAGAAAGACTGATACAGACACGTATAATGTCCTGGGACAGTGCAAGAATACACAGTCAGTCATAGTGTTATACTAATGTTGATGTGAAATAGATATTTAAACAAACTTACGTTCGTCTTGGCTTCAGCCTCTGGTCGCTGTATGGAATCAAAGCAACTAGCTGGTTTTCTTGGTCTATGAGAATGTCCAGGATAGGAAGTACACATAATTACAATAATCATTTATACAATTTATTGATGCCCTTCATTAGAAAACAGTTTATTAATGTTAAAATTTTAGATTTGCAAGTAAAATTTTGTGACACAAAGTAATGTGTAGATGGATGGATGGGTGGATGATAGACATCTGATCTCACCTCTTGGTATTCTCCCCGTCCCTTGACAAGTAGGACAGGTGACACTGTCTCTCCCTGTGAATTCAACATACGGAAACTGTGATACATCTTCTTTATTGTCCTCAGTGTGGGACTCTGAGTCTTCGGTCAGGTTCTCCTGGTCCTCTTTTTGCTTTGGCAAGGAAAATAGTGACTTCCCCATGGTTGGAACTGCCTTAATAAAAAGTTAAATCATTTGTTATATTTAGTGCATTACAATGCAAGTCATGAAATATCATCCGATTCTAGATCTTCATGTTTTGGTGCGCTTGAGCACATATCTTCCACCTGACTTAAAGTATGCAGCTGAAGACTCTCTTCAACTAAACAATATTATTTTCAGTGCCTTATTTATGCTTAATGTGTGAAATTGTATGCAAATGATAACACAGCTGATGTGAGAACACAATGTACTGTACGGCCAACGATCTCTTGTTCTTGATACTGATGCTGTATAACAATAACATGCATTAACAAAACAATGCAATAAGTGCGATGCATTTAAAGAGCATTTAACACGCAGTCACGTACGCGGCGAACAAAACATGGCTTATTGTGACGTAACGTTAGTAGCAAATGGGCCCAAAAACTGATCAAGCAACATACGAAATTACTCTTATTTCAAGGTACGATATGAGAATATAGTGGATAGGATATGAATTAAGGTATGTTTACCTTTTTTGAGGGCCGTGCCTTCGGTTTGTATAAAATTACAGTCACTTGAATGCCGTTCCTATGTCCCGACCGTGTTCTTTTCCCCAACCCGACCGTATTCCAACAAAACCCCGCCTCCTATTTTAATCAGCGTCATGACGCTTCATTGTTAACGTCGCCTGATTGGACGATAGTTACGTTCGACACTGCTACAAGCCAATCATATTGTATAAGGCGGGAATTGTTTGACCGACGCTCTCTAAGCCACGCCTCTATGTTGATAGTTGCAGTGCAAGTTTCAAGGCCGTGTGTACTGTGTACATGTGCAATGTTTTGGGTCCCATTTCCTATTTAGTCTAAAACTACTGTTGAATCCAGATGTGCTCATGACTCCTACTGTTTGCATTTTAAAAGTTTTACTTTTCTTAAAAGTAAAATAAATAATAAACAAAATCAACAACTAGCCTGCTTATGATAGCACTTACCCATTGCATGAATGTAGGCGTGTGTGTAAGAGAAACATAGATATGAAATATGTATCTGTTTACTTAATTTTCCCTGACAAGTATAATGATTTACAGAGCGATGGTTGTGCAGGAAAGGAATGGTCGGGCAAATATAACATCCATTTTTAAAAAAAAAACATGAAAAACATAAATTACTTAATGTTGAGTTGTTTGTGCAATCAGAATAAGAAAAAAAGTGTCCAACCACCAAGTAGGCATGTGGTTAACACTTCTCAAAATGGTTTCCGATGTTTTTAGCTCTGCAAAGATATCATCAGACAACTTAATGAACAAAAAAGTGACATACTGACTCAAATAATAAAGTTTTAATTTTGGCCTACATAATATTTATGATATTATATAATTTACAAATATATAGTAGTGTATAATATGTAACTGACTTTCAATAATAAACTAACAATGTCACTTTAGTAAATGTGTCACAACTAGCAGCATAGTGTTGTGTATCTATGGCATTCCTATTAACGTGTGATATCATCATGAAACAGAAGAAGATCAACGTTTATCCTAAAACATTACGAATTATTTCTTCTGTGTTTTACCAACAAAATAACATTAGTAGTCAATCATGAAACTCTTTCATTAAATTTGAGAATCTACTTAGGTTACTTGGAAAAGATATGCGAAAAAGCAGTTATTATAAAATTACAGCTAGAAAAGGTAAATTACATTATATTTTACATATATTTAGGGCTAAAATAATTGTTTTAGGGTGTCATTTGTCCTATTAGGGTAAATATTTTTTTTGGCAAATTGTCTGAAACTTAACACTCAAATGCATTTTCACTAAAGTAGTGAAAAGGTCTTAGTTTCAAAAAACATTATCGTGTGCTACTATATTTCATTTGTAACTCACTTGACCCAAATTCAGATGCAACTTCACTGCCTTCAAGTAGTGAAATCATGTCTTATTGTTTAAAAAAACAACATTAAAATTATCTTTAAAATATATATATATATATATATATATATATATATATATATTGCAGCATAAGTTATAACCAACAAGACTCTTCTTTTTCATTGTAGCCCACACTTTTCACACAAAACTCTATTTGACCTATTTAGTTTAGTCACAACTTTTGGAGCATCCCTGTGAGGCCAAAGGGGAACAGCTTCTCTCTGTCTCAAAAAAAAAATATATATATATATATATATATATATATATATATATATAGATAATGTACCTGATAATGTAATGTAAATGCCTAACTTCCACAACAATCTATGACTTCATCTCTGCCATCACCCTTCTATCCTCCTTGATTTTCAATTTCTTCCTTTCTTACTACGATATTTTTCTGATGCACTGCTGTGACTATCATCAATACTTTCTGGAAAGGGAACAGCTTTCCCTCTCTGTCTTCTATAAAAAAAAAAAAAAAAAAAATATATATATATATAGTTTTAATATGATCTATTTAAATGTTATATATATACACACACATATACAGGTCCTTCTCAAAAAATTATATATTGTGATAAAGTTCATTATTTTCCATAATGTAATGATAAAAATTCAACTTTCATATATTTTAGATTCATTGCACACCAACTGAAATATTTCAGGTCTTTTATTGTTTTAATACTGATGATTTTGGCATACAGCTCATGAAAACTAAAAAAAATTAGCATATTTCATCCGACCAATAAAAGAAAAGTGTTTTAATACAAAAAAAGTCAACCTTCAAATAATTATGTTCAGTTATGCACTCAATACTTGGTCGGGAATCCTTTTGCAGAAATGACTTTGTGTATCAATGCAGTGGCATGGGCAATCAGCCTGTGGCACTGCTGAGGTGTTATGGAGGCCCATAAAAATGTAATTTTTGTCATTACATTATGGAAATATAATGAACTTTTATCACAATAGATGAATGCATCATTCCAGAATGTGTTTACCAAATAAATTACACTGAAAAAAACTTGCATATTTGGTATAAATTTAAAATTTACCACAAAAAAGCATCATGGCTCAAAATATTCGCCAAGTGTGACCATATGACTTTCTGCAACCACTCATCAATAAACAGATTTCCTGTTCACAGTTAAACTATCTATTCTATCTTTATCTATCTATTGTTCCAGATTTACATGTTATGGAGGGCACTGTCCTGCAGAGTTTAGCTCCAACCCTGATCAAACTCTCCTGCCTGTAGCCTTCTAGTAATCCTGAAGACATTGATTAGCTGGTGTAGGTGTGTTAGATGAGGGGACATACAAAATGTGCAGGGCTGGGGGTCCCCCAAGACAGGTTTGAAAAACCCCTGGCGTAGCACATGGTACATCATGGGTGTAATGTCCACTGGGAGCATTTCACCTTTGCATGACAACGTGTGACAAGCAGATTCTAGTTGCAAGTTTAAAGTTATAGACTCAATATGATCATAACTTAGTCGTTTTGATATCAGAGGACAGATAAAGTGAGACGGGGAGAAGCAGTAGCATCACAACATTACAGGTAGGTTATGTGCTGTATGAAGATTTGTTGGTGATAAAAGGGAGGAAGTGTATATAATAAGTAGTGAATACAGTTTTAATATGATCTATTTAAATGTTCTTCTTGTTGGAGCCAGAAGAGTGTGTAGATAGAATATATTGTTAACATGGTCACATCGTCACATTGGTGTGGTTTCATATTATTTACCTGCTCACATTTTATTCACACACAAAACATTAAAGGTGAACATTTTTGACTTTATAAAATTATTCTCTCAATTCTTTGCGATCGGCCCCCATTAAACAATAAAGAAAGTATCCTTTTCTTTTACATAGCCTCGTTTTGGCAGAATTTATCATTATAATCAACTTAATTATTTCCAGGATTTTGTATCATCATAGTCCTTAAATTTTTGTAAATGCGGGAAATGGGATTCAAATTGAAAACATCCCCCTTCGTTTTGTGTACCACCTCCAACTTCTCAAACCAAAATTACACCCTCCTTGTGTCACACTTTAATTTTTATTGGGTATTTAATTTAAGGGGATGTCATATAAAATGTATTTTTTTGCGGTTGAAATGAATTATTGTAGGCTATTTTAAATGCAATTTTTCTCTACATCATTTATAAATGAGTAAATGACGATACACCAAAACATCTAACCTCGGAGATCATTAACTCGGCCTTCATGTCAGTGGACTAAACCATTTCTCTCATCAAAGGTGGATTAAAGGGCGTTGTATTATTAAACGTTTTGGTTGAATCTTGTCAAAGCGGATCTGCGATCACGAAATACTGTTCTTCAACATGGTGTGCGATTGTTCAAGTAGCAAAAGAAATGTATAAAAGTCCTTATTTTTACACACGCGAACTATTGTTCTCTTGTGGACCCCTATGATTTTACGCGCATTGTGTTTGCAGTGGCCCGCCGATCTCACCTGAGTTTCGGGTTACACTTTCATACCTCGCTTCACGAGGAAATGGAGGAGGACGCACCTGCCTGAGGAAAAACAGCTGAATAATCGACACAAACTTGGACTTTCTTTACCTACTATTGAGGAATTTAATGTTGGGTGTGTTTTAAAAGATAAAATATGCGGCAGGGTATAATATTTACCCTCTTCTTGTTCACAGGTAAGTGCGTTATTTCTTCTTCACATAAGGTACGTGTGACAGTTCATGCTTTACTGTTTTCACTTCTTTGTAGATTTTTAAAGGTAAAATATCAATAAAATATGAGTTTGAGTTTATTAACGTTACAGCACTAGATCTCATGTAACAGTTAGGCCATGGACCTTTTCGTAGTTAACGTATTAACTTACAGGATTTGTCTCATAATTAAGTGGACAAATCCTTTAATTATCATTACGTAGGCATTATTATTAGTTCCCAACTTAATCACATTATTACTACATACTAATGGAAGTCGATCTAAATTCAAGATATTATGTGTGCACATCCATTTTGAAATATACCTCAGGTATGTACACACATTGTGCAATGGTTTCACTTTGTCTTATTTGGATTTTCTTAAGTGTTTGTTGTTCAGGGAATGAGTAGTGTGTGGGAGGTTGTCATGTCCCCTTCACACTGAAATAGTTTCGGTCAGATACATGAGTCACATCCTCTGGTGAAAACTTTTAATCTTTTGAAAACCGCAACTAACCTACAGCCTGATGTGATGTCACCTATGTGAAAACTTTGTTTACCCTGCTTCGTATATCCCAAGCATTGCTTAAAATGTCCTTTTTGAGTGAATGGCTTAGAGGCAATCCATATGTCACGGGATCCGTTTTAAGGGATCATTAAACAGTTGAGCATGAAAATACTGTTTAATTATAGCTTTTGTGAAAGGCTATTGTTCATTGAACTTTATGTCAGGGGTTGTCTTTATTTAGTTATTTTACTATCAGAGGAGGACTAACAACAGGAACATAATAGAGGCATGAAATCATGTCACATTGTTTCTTGTTTCTTAATTCACTCAAAAATGAAAATTCAGTCATTAATTACTCGCCCTCATATCGTTTCAATTCCGTAAGACATTTGGAACACAAGTTAAGGTATTTTTGATGAAATCTGAGAGCTCTCTCTGACCCCTCCATAGACATCAATTTAATTACACTCTCAAGGCCCAGAAAGGTAGGAAAGACTGTTCATGTGACTACAGTGGTTAAATTTTATGAAGCGACGACAATTTTTTTTGTGTGCGCAAAAACAAACAAAAATAACTTTATTCAACAATTTCTTCTCGCCCGCTTCCTAGTGCTACACCAGAATGCCGGTTCACCATTGGCTAACACCTTCATCAGCATCACACGCATACATTGTGGTGCGCACGTGAACAGCATGGCCAATGATGAGCTGGCGTTCTGATGTAGTACTAGGAAGCACTGCACTACAGTAACAACGTAAACTGCATAGGAGACTGGCACTGATGAGAAGAAATTGTTGAATAAAGTTATTTTTGTTTGTTTATTCGCTTCATAGAATTTAACCACTGTAGTCACATGAACAGTCTTTCCTAACTTTCTGGGCCAATTTGAGAGTGGTAATTAACTTGATGTCTATGGAGTGGTCAGAGAGCTCTCAGATTTAATCAAAAATACCTTAATTTGTGTTCCGAAGATAAACAAAGGTCTTCATAATGGGAATGATATGAGGATGAGTAATTAATGACAGAAATTAAATTTGTGGGTGAACTAATAACCTTTCAACTCTCAGAGAGTCAAGTGGGATCCCTTACAGAAAAAAAACATGCACCTAGATTGAGCTGGCGCACCTAAATAAAAAAGTTAGGCAAAAAGCTAGTCTGGAGCCCTGAAATATTACAGTACAATCTATGTCCTGAAAGCTGCTTTGAAGGATCATTTTCAAGAGGATCACTTGCTTCCTGTGCATTCAAAACATTTTCAATAGATCTAAGCCTTAGAGAAGTCACTTTCATATTTGAACACATTAAAGATGAGTTTTGCATCTTCATTGACACAACCACAGTCGTTTCCATGTGGTTTACCTGACTCTTTGTTTCCTTGTTTTTTATAGATTTTTTACAGAAAGTCTCTGTGATATCTTAAGACTTTTCAAAAGAGAAGCCCTTTTAATGTTCTGTCTTTTGACATAGCTTGAGTCTTTGTTATTGCCTGAAAGGACTTTCAATCCTTTATTTTCTTTTTTTCAATTTGGATAGTGTTTGATCTATATATTTGAACTATGTTTTATTCTTAATTCCTGTCCAAGTTAATGGGAATGTCTTAAACCTCCGTTTCTTCTATTTGTGGATACTGTTATATTCAAATGTGTCTCCTCTCCCACAGGCTTCACCACAGCCATCAATGTGATCTGCAGTAACCCACGCTATGTGGTCATATTATTCCAGCCAGTCACGCTCAGTTGTGATTTCAGTACCTCGACTACAACCCCTCCACTGGTCACCTGGAAGTACAAATCCTACTGCAGAGACCCGATCCAAGCTGCTCTAAACCCCAGCAGTGCTGACAATGCCATCTCTCAGTCCAACCCAAACTACAACCCCAACATAGAGTGTGCAGACAGTCTCAGGACCGTTCGCATAGTGGCTTCGAAACAAAATGCAGTCTCGCTTGGGAGCGAGTACCAGGGCCGTCAGATCAGCATCACCAATAGTAAGTCATCTTAGTTGACTACATTGTGGAAGTATTTTGTGTCTTTTAATGTGACTTTATTTTATTACTTTTTATTTATTTCAGATATACAGTTCTTTTCATCTTTCTATTCATCAAAGAATTCACATTTTGATTTACTGTTTTCAATATTGATAATAATCATAAATGTTTCTTGAGCAGCAAATCATCATATTAGAACCCTGAAGACTAGAGTAATGATGCTGAAAATTTAGCTTTTCATCACAGAAATTAATTACATTTTAAAATATATTCAAATAGAAAACAGTTATTTTACATTTTAATAATATTTCACAATATAACTTTTTTTTATGTTTTTTTTTAATTTTTGAATCAAATAAATGCAGCCTTGGTGACCATAAGAGACTTCTTCTAAAAACATAAAAAAATCTTACCGTCCAAAAACTTTTGACCTATAGTGTGTATACAGGTCCTTCTCAAAAGTTAGCATATTGTGATAAAAGTTCATTATTTTCCATAATGTAATGATAAAAATTAAACTTTCATATATTTTAGATTCATTGCACACCAACTGAAATATTTAAGGTCTTTTATTGTTTTAATACTGATGATTTTGTCATACAGCTCATGAGAACCCAAAATTCATATCTCAAAAAATTAGCATATCATGAAAAGGTTCTCTAAACGAGCTATTAACCTAATCATCTGAATCAACTAATGAACACACCTGCAAAAGATTCCTGAGGCTTTTAAAAACTCCCAGCCTGGTTCATTACTCAAAACCGGAATCATGGGTAAGACTGCCGACCTGACTGCTGTCCAGAAGGCCATCATTGACACACTCAAGCGAGAGGGTAAGACACAGAAAGACATTTCTGAACGAATAGGCTGTTCCCAGAGTGCTGTATCAAGGCACCTCAATGGGAAGTCTGTGGGAAGAAAAAGTGTGGCAAAAACGCTGCACAACGAGAAGAGGTGACCGGACCCTGGAGGAAGATTGTGGAGAAGGACCGATTCCAGACATTGGGGGACCTGCGGAAGCAGTGGACTGAGTCTGGAGTAGAAACATCCAGAGCCACCGTGCAGGTGTGTGCAGGAAATGGGCTACAGGTGCCGCATTCCCCAGGTCAAGCCACTTTTGAACCAGAAACAGTGGCAGAAGCGCCTGACCTGGGCTACAGAGAAGCAGCACTGGACTGTCGCTCAAATTTTGCATGTCATACAGAAATCAAGGTGCCAGAGTCTGGAGGAAGACTGGGGAGAAGGAAATGTCAAAATGCCTGAAGTCCAGTGTCAAGTACCCACAGTCAGTGATGGTCTGGGGTGCCTTGTCAGCTGCTGGTGTTGGTCCACTATGTTTTATCAAGGGCAGGGTCAATGCAGCTAGCTATCAGTAGATTTTGGAGCACTTCATGCTTCCATCTGCTGAAAAGCTTTATGGAGATGAAGATTTCGTTTTTCAGCACGACCTGGCACCTGCTCACAGTGCCAAAACCACTGGTAAATGGTTTACTGACCATGGTATTACTGTGCTCAATTGGCCTGCCAACTCTCCTGACCTGAACCCCATAGAGAATCTGTGGGATATTGTGAAGAGAAAGTTGAGAGACGCAAGGCCCAACACTCTGGATGAGCTTAAGGCCGCTATCGAAGCATCCTGGGCCTCCATAACACCTCAGCAGTGCCACAGGCTGATTGCCTCCATGCCACGCATTGAAGCAGTCATTTCTGCAAAGGATTCCCGACCAAGTATTGAGTGCATAACTGAACATAATTATTTGAAGGTTGACTTTTTTTGTATTAAAAACACTTTTCTTTTATTGGTCGGATGAAATATGCTAATTTTTTTTAGATTTTTTTTTGTTTGTATTAAAACAATAAAAGACCTGAAATATTTCAGTTGGTGTGCAATGAATCTAAAATATATGAAAGTTAAATTTTTATCATTACATTATGGAAAATAATGAACTTTTATCACAATATGCTAATTTTTAGAAGGACTATATATATATATATATATATATATATATATATATATATATATATATATATATATATATATATATATATATATATATATATATATATATATATATATATATATATATATAAAATATAATTTATTTATTTATAAGGGATGCAATGGTGAATTTGTGACAACACCGGTATCACCGGCGGGGGCTTTTAAATTGCTGTATACGTCCACTTGGGCATTCATAACGATGCCGAGCAGAGCGAGTATTTTCAATTAATTCCTGTGGAAATTGAGCTTCCATAGGAATGAATTGAAAACGCTCGTACTGCCAAAGACATAGACAGTCTTTAAAGGGACTTTAAAAGGCTCTGTGCGCTGTTATAAATGCCCATGTGGCATTCAAACTAGCGCCAATTCGGGGGCAGATTTTTTTTATCAGAATTGATTTTAACAAAAAAATTAATAAATTAAAACTGCGGTGAGGACGGTGCCATGGTGGGCAAGTGATGTAACCGGTGTTGCGGCTGAACAACACCGTCAACACAGACTATCGCAGAAAGCTACAATTTTATTTATGGGTTTGTTTTTATTTTATTATATACAGCTCTGGAAAAAAAAGATGTCAAATTAAATTATTTTATACTGTTGTCTGGGGTCAACTTATGACGTTTGTGTGGTTTTTACATTTAATAACATCATAATGAATAAGTAATAGGCTATTTTCTACCCTGGTTTTGAGGCTTTCTTCTGAACGCTGGGTTTTATGGGTGTGCTGCACTGAAGACTTGGAAGTAAACGCCCACGGCTAGGATTGGATAAGCTTTGCATATTTAATGAGCTTCAGCTCCCTCGTCAGTGCATGTGGGAATTGTTTTGAAGCGTGTGGGAAAATGGCAACCGGAATGATTCGTCCCACAGGGCTCACAAAACGTCTTTATCAAACAAACACGGTGATTTATCTCAGCTACCTGCGATTGATTGGAATGTTGATTGATATTTTTGTATTACTTGGCCCGCCCGATCGGTAGATAGAAGCACGAACCATGCAGCACACGCACACAGATACAGACACACGCGCACGCCAAGTATGTTGCAGACAGTATGATCAAAACTTCCGCGATTGTATTTGTCCTTCAAATATCTAGAGAGTGAACAATGCACATCAAGAAAGGAATGTTATTTCACTATTTAAGATAGCCCTTCGGCAGGCCAGGCTTACGTTTTGGAGAACACATAGCCCCGGGACGCTGGGCTTTACGAGCCCTGGCCCATACATGTCCGAGTCTGATCCTGAATCGCAATGAACCAAGACCAAAATAAAGGATTCTCCAGCCTTTGACAGTGTGTTAATTATGTTCTTTAAGACACGTATAATCAGTTGATCTATATCAAACAATCTGTAACAATGTAATGCTATCACATATAAAAAACATTTTACTCACTTAAATGTGTTGCTTCATTTATTCATGTGATCTCATCCTGTCTTCATATCCAGTCTCTTGTATACAAATGAATCCGTGATCAGAAATGAAGGAACAAATGCACAATGTCTTCCCCACATGAACTGTATATTCATTAAAAATAAAGTTCATCCATGCATTCATAATATTGGAATCCGAAAGAAGCTTATGCGTTATGTTTATTGCTTAAAAAGTGGTTCCGGTTTAGCTCTATGCTAGGCCTGTGTCATGTCAGTGGCACGAGTCGGTGGGCGGGCGAGGCAGTGTTTCACCACACGATGACGTCAAGGTGTGGCATATTCTGAGATTGATCGTTTTCTGGGCCTGGTGTCAATAAAAGCTTTTCTTTGACTAACAAGGAAGTTTTCAGCTCTGAAACTTACAGGATATTCTCATATTACCATGACCTTTCATATATCAAAAGCTCAAGGAGAAGTTGATTTCTCAATTCATAACCCCTTTTAATTTTTTTCCAGAGCTGTATTTTGTTTTTCATTAACACCAGTGTGCCAAGTTTAGCCTGGCTACATTTCATCTGCTAAGATTTATATATGTATCTTTATGATATGATTTAAGCAACTCAGCTCAGCTATTCTTACTTTTTTCCCCCCTTTTCGATATATAGAAGCAGATCTTAACTTTGCTCAGACCGCTTGGGGAGACAGTGGTGTGTATGTCTGTACAGTCGCCTCAGCCCAGGACCTTTCAGGAAATGGCGAGTGTTTTACAGAGCTCATTGTGCTTGGTAAGAGTTTACCTTCTGACAAACGATCTCACAGTGATAGACACACCCAAACAATTCATCATGTGTGATGTGATTTTAAATGCATGCATTGCACACTTGTTCATTCGTTCAAAAATTGTTGTGTTTGACAGATTTTTGTGCATGTAATTAGGGCCATGTTAGATGATATCTTATAACTTGGTTGTTGTTTCTTTTTTCTTTATTTTATTATTTTACTGTATTTTATGAACTATTTTATATATATATAATTATAATTATTTATATATAATGATTATTATTTTAATTCATTTCCACCTGGAAGGTCGCTGTTTGCTTGTGAAGGATTCAAGAGCATTTCTTTAATGTTATAGAAATCAATAATATATTGATAAATCCTAATATTAATAATTAGAGTACTAACAGTAGTTGTAGTAACTGAAAGGCTATTTTTTTTCCTAGGGCCGATGCCGAAAGGGCCTTTTTCAGTAATTATGGCTTTGTCTTTCTTTCACAGAGAGAAAGTCAAATACTACAGACCTGCTGCCTGGCATTGATTTACTGATCATGGAAGGTAGAATAAGTGCTTCTTTCTAGAGGTCTGGTTAAATTTGGAGCTGTACTTGAATCCTTCACCAGCCACAGTCAGGTCTTATTCACTGCAGCCTTAGGCTAGTAGAAACTATAGATCTTAGAATAGATCTATAGTTTCTACTAGATAGATTCATAAATAGAGTTTGATGCATAAACAAGGTGTTGATGGACAGAAAAACTGTGTTCAACGTATGTCACTTTGTCCCTGAATGTTAGAGTGTCCAGCTACTAAACATTGAAAATGAGATTTTACAATTGTGCAACCTTGTTTTTAATTGTCAGATTAAAGGTACACTGTCATTTTTGGCCTTCTAGTGGTTAAACTACACTCCATGCATATTTCTTAAGAATATTGTTTTGGTCATGCTTTTGCTTTGCGTTACTATGCAGATGAATATGGTTATCCTACTAACCACAAAACATTGGTTACTAGGCTTAAGAGATATAACCAGTTAAGATAGAAAGTAGCGCTGTGCGATATGGACTAAGAAAAATCGATCACGATTTTTTATCAATATTGCGATATCGATTTTAATCATGATTTTGAAACAATATTTCTGTACACATATACTATATTGTGTGTGTGTGTGTGTGTATTTTTTTTGGAAACCAATATTAGCCAGTAGCGCTGGACCAATAATTTCAAACCTAATAACCTATTATAAAGAGATTTCCTGTAATACTTTACAATGAACTCCGTTAGAGAGATATGGCAGTTTATCTCTTTCATAAAATGCCTTACTCCCCTGCTGAGTAGTAAAAATGCCATCTCAATGTTGCTTTTACTTTTTCAAATTTCTCAGTTCTCGTCATCTCCAAAAAAAAACAAGCTAATGTTGGTTGTTTTATTACGAGCTCTCACAATCTTTTTTTAAATATTTTTTTTTATAAATGGGTGATTTTCCCAGAGGTTCGAGATTTAGCTGCTCCTTGTCTTTCACGCTCATGACAACTAATCTATGCCTCCGTACACACACACCAAACTAGCCGGAGCAGCTTTTCTCTATTTACAGATATTTACAGAAGACCATCATGAAAGGTCTAAAAGATAAACACTTATAATAGGCTTACCATAGTGAATCAGAGTAAGACAAAACACATTTTGGAAGAAGGATTGATGTTTTGAATTTTGTTCATTTTGAACAAAAAAGGTTACATAGTGTACCTTTCAAGTATGTTGTCTACTTTGACTGAGTTCAGTTACTAATTATTATTTGTCTTTAATTTGAATTCTTTATTCTGATTGGCAGCATTCTATGGTTAAATTTTTTTTGCATAATGACTGTTGTCCCAGGCAACAGTTTCATTTCTAGTTTCATATTTGTCTTATCACTCCACAACCTCTTTCTATCTCATGTAATCAACCAACCAACCAACCAATTTCAGTATTAATATCCATTAATTTAAGTAGCTATGGAATAAGTGAGGTTATTTACAGTGAGATGACTGACTGTACATTTTTGCCTTCTTAGATTTGCGCAATCCTCTGTAATTTGGTGGAGATGATATGGATATTTTAACTGAACAAAAATAATAAACTTGTATTTGATTTTGATAGTTGGATTTCTCTGTCAGATTGTGTAGATCTGCCCATGAGTCATGTTGTGTCTGTGCATGTAGGATGTTGTTATCGTGCATGCTGGAATCAAGCCCTGGCAGAGTATTGTGAGGCAAAACCTGCCCGGCTGGTTTTTCTTTATGTGCGTCAAATTCTTTTTTTTTTTTTTTTTTGCTTGCCAGCAGCAAGAACTGACAGACATGTGCACACATGAAGATAAAACCACCTATCTCATGAAATACCAAAACAAAGTGTAAACTCTCTCTCTCATTACCAAAAATTTATTTTGCCATTAATTTAATGCATGCACAAGGAGTCTGACAACAGTCGGTATGATCTGATCTCACCATCATCGAGTCCGTCTGGGATCACATGAAGAAACAGAAAATCTGAGACTAAATCCAGAAGAACTGTGGCAATGTCTCCAAGACGCTTGAAGAAAGGTTCCCTCAAAGCTACCTGAAAAACGATGTGCAAGTGTGCCTGGACACAGTTTTTTTCTGTTTCTTCATGTAATCCCAGACAGACTCACTGATGGTGAGATCAGATCATACCGGCTGCTGTCAGACTCCTTGTGCATGCAAAAATCTCACTGGATTGTTAAAATTAATGGCAAAAAAAAAATGTTTGGGAATGTAAACTGATATTTCCTACTGACACGCTACAGCAATGATATACATAACTAGCATGGCTAGACTTTTAAACAGTTTTATTTATTTATTTTTTCATTATTAGTATCTAATACTCCAATTATATGCCACTTTTATGACTTCTGAGTAGTCTTCACATGAAACGGAAATGAAACCAATATTGCTTTTACACGGGTTTCTCTTCAGTCTTTTTTGTTTGATTCCTCTGTTTAGTATCTGAAGCAAGCGATTTGTCTCTTGTTGTTCTCCAGACTGGTTGTTAGTGGTGTTGGTGGTCTTGGGATTCTTGTTGCTGTTGCTCCTGATTGGTATCTGCTGGTGTCAGTGTTGCCCTCACACCTGCTGCTGTTACGTCAGCTGCCCCTGCTGCCCGGAGCGCTGCTGCTGTCCCAGAGCCTGTGAGTCCATACCACCTTCACTTCCACTTCCCCTTCTAGCCAGAAATGGCCTGTTCCTCATTTAGGAAGGTGAAAGTAAATCAAACTGAATGAAAAGGCAGTAAAAATGATGAAGTGGTCAGTGTTATTTTTGCATTATTTATATACTGTCATTATTTATATACTGTTTTATTTTAGTTACATTTTTAGTCACGCAAATGCCTGTCATTTTGTATAATTCTTATTTGATTTAATATTACTATTTAGGTTTTGATTTCATTTTTAGTTTTAGTTTTAGCTTTAGTTTCTTTTAATTTCCAGTAAAGGCAACAATTAAGTTTTTCATCTTTTATTTAAGCTTTAACAAATGTTTTTAATTGTTTTACTTTTAGTTTTAAATTTAATTTAATTATTACGAAAGTTATAGTTAAGTATTATTACGATAATAAGAAATAAGGAAAGTGTTTTAATTGTTTAATTAGAGCTGTCAGTAGACTGAAAATAATCAAATTACGTGATATGACGATGAATTAATCAGATCAAATTGTAAAAACTTGCATGCATGAATATAAAAGCCTCTAAATGTTAACACATTTTATTGCATTATTGTTTTAAATAATAATTTGCACTAAATTAACAATTTTTGCAGTGTACGAGGCTGGTAAAATGGTGAAGTCTGGTGTCCCCAGTCATTACGCACCCACCAACTATGCTCCAAGCATGTACGGACAGCCAGCTTATGGAGTTGGCGGAGCTGCACCAGGCATACCCATGCTCCCTATGCCGATGGGCGTCGCTGGTCCTCCCTCCAACGGCTACGGTAGAGACTACGACGGGGCCAGCTCAGGTCGATTCATCCTCTTATTGCCTTAAAAAATTGCAGTTTGACAAAAGTTTTTACATGAATGTAATAAGTTAATCATTTGATCTTCCCACTACAGTTGGTCATGGATCTCAAGTGCCGTTGCTGCAAGACCATGATGGTGGTGGAAGTATGCGAGAGAGCTTTACTACAGTTTTGGACTTATGTTTATTTTTATTATATTAGATTATATTTTATAAATTATTATTTTTAAATTAAAAATATATATATATATTCTTTAAAATACTATGCAGAGCATGTGTAATTAATTTGCAATATATTTATTACCCAGTAATTTTTCCAAGTCATTTATTAATCCATCTAAATCAGACGTGCCCCATTCTGTTCAATGAGATGTACCTAACTGCAGAGTTCAGATCTAATCCTGGTCTAATAGAACTGTCTGTAATTATCAAGTGCTCCTGAAGATCTTAATTAGCTGGTCTATTTGATCAGGTTTGGAGCTGAACTTTGAAGGAATGTAGATCTCCAGAAATAGAATTGTCCATTGATCTGTATTTTTAAGTGATTTTAAAACTTCACATCTAATTGTTGGCATTTTGTTTTTCAGACCGTAGTGGATACCGTGTTCAGGCAGACCAAGATGGAAACCCAACACGTGTTCTTTACTATATGGAGCGAGAACTGGCCAACCTTGACCCCAGTCGCCCAGGGAACACTCAAGGCAAATACAGTCGTTGTGAGTTCTGGAGATGGGCACTATCTTTCGCTCTAAAGGGTTGGGTTATTGGGCTATATGTAGAGTTCAGAAACCCTTGTTGGAGGCCATTAATTGAACTGTGGCCAGCAACTTATTGCTCGTGCACATGTAACGTACAAAAGACTGAAAGTGAACACAAAGTACGTTTTCGTTCTTTGCTTAGAAGTAAAAAGAAGTTTATCTTTGCAGTGATGTACTTAGGGTTGGGTATTGTTCAAAATCTTTCGATCCGATGCCAATTTCGATACCTCAGTTTCGATACCGGTTCCTAACGTTATTCATTCAAGAGCTGTGAGTAATTTTCACTTTGCCTTTTGTTGTTTGATTGACATTAATGGCTCAATCGTCAACAGGTTTATTAGACTCTGCCCCTTTAAGACCGAATGCTGATCTAATAATATCATTCTCCCATTGATTTCTCCAAACTATTAATGCCAATTTATAAACTGTGTTTAAGTGAACACACTCCAAGCTGGCCATTTTGACATATAAGCTATTTGATGTGTATTTGATGGTTTGGTCGCGCATAGGCTGCATAATGTGCAAGTTGGTCCGTTTCACAGCGTGCGCACACACACACACGCACAGAAATTGGAAACGGAAATCTATTGCGCGGCGGATTATAGTGCTTTTAATTTAGTCAAACACGTCCTGCAATTTAGCCAAAGTGGAGAATGCATTTGACAACAATCACACATTGTGCTGACTCTGACGTTAACCTTATGTTTAGGGAGAAAAGACAGCGCGCGCTGAGAAGGGAAGGAATTTGCGCTAGACGGAACGCGGATATAGTTTATAACAGTTTTACCTCATATCATCTTTGTACTGTATAATCCTTGGAAGCGAAAATAAAATAAGATTAATATCACAGCCCACCGTCACTCGTTAAACTGACTGTCGCGCTGTAGATCCAGGTGAGCGATCTTTCTCTCTCAGGCTTACAGAGGATTTCATTCACTGAACTTAGTCAATACTTCAGAAAACAATTTCAAGATGACGTTGGCTGTTGTGCTTTTACAGTGTGTAAGTGAATGTCGTGATATTACTGATCATGTGAAGATTTTGCTTCGCCGCTGTGAATACATTGTGAATACACAGACACAGCACTTGGCTTTTGGAACCAAATTTGGCACCGAAAGATAAATAATTTTTCGATTCATAGTATCAAAGTTTTTTGTTCGATACCATAAAAGTATCGACGTTCGGTGCCCAGCCCTAGATGTACTGTTAACAAACACCCAGACTCCGTCAGAGCATTTGAGCGAAGCAGAGCAGTGTGTGCTTAGCTCAATATTCCGCTCTATGCCTGCGCGCTTTACTCAATCGCTCACAGCCCAAGCGAACGCTTTCACTCATGAACCGCTCACCTGTAAACGATGTTCGCTCAAATCCCACTCTGACATGAAATTTGATTCCCTTTATATGTTACTTGTAGCCATTAAAAAAAAAGTTTCGTATTTATGTTTAAATATTATATTTTGTATATAATTTCATCTGCTGATATGAAAAGTTAACAGCATGAGTATAGGACACAATGCACAATATGTTGGAAGACATGGTGGATCAGATATTTTGACCACTTCTTCACAAGTTTTGTAGAAAGCTTTGCTTTAAAGTTAATTTCATCTTAATTTGATCAATGATTCAACAACCAATTGCCTAGATTTAATAAACAATATGCTAATATAGCAGACAATATAATCATGGCGCTAATCTTGGACTAAAGCATGTCTAATAAATGAAATTTCTCAAGAAATTTGTTTATAGAAAGCTTGAAATATCTACTTTTAAACTAAACAATTCAAAACGAAAAAAAAATAGTAGCCTATCTGTATGACATATGCATTTTTCTCTTGTGCATCCACTACTGCGGAAATTGCGAGTCAGCATTGTCAACTTTATCTTTGCAGCCGGTAATGACAAAGAAAAAACCTAGTTTATTTGTAAACAATTAATGTCTCCTTGCTATTTTTGACAAATTCATAATTATTACTTTTGCTGTTCTTTGTGGCAAGGTATGCGTGCGCTTGAGTGCGGAATAGGCTAATGTATAACAAACACTTGTTTAGAATTCTCTCCAGTATATATTTAAGTAATTAAATTAGCCTAATATAAATGTGTACTTAGCCGTTAACTAATGGCTTAAATGAACAACTACTAGACCAGTAGAACTAAACTTTAGTCAGGAGCAGCCCTACTAATTTTACAAATTTTCTAACCAGCATATTACAAAGGTTATTCTGGGTTGATTGAACGGCGGTAAGCAGAATGAGCGAGCGTAGCCGGATCTTCAGAAAGGCGCTTTCTGCTCTGGAGGAAATATTATCACTCCGCTCCGCTCACATGCTCTGGGCTCCGTCCGTGCTGCTGAGAGCAACTTTCAGATGAATATGTAAATAGGTGCTGCGTGCTTTCCTCTAAATAAATTAATACACACACAACAAAAATGACAGTGGTGAGAAAATGGAAGTTCAGAAAGCATCTGATCGCAGCGATTTGGATATGTTTGCACCAGCTCTGCAATTCACCAGCATCATGTCGACAGATGAGGTCATTCAAATTACACTGTTATGATGGTTTAGTTATAAAGTATATTTGAGACTAGACTTTATAGATCTGACTATGTGAAACTATAGTTTGACTTAATCTCTTTTCTTTGCATGACACAGTACAGAATGGCTCTTTCAGCGTCATCCTGAACATTGTATAAGCATTAGTTTCATGCATCATAGAACGGAAGAGAGGCCCTCGCGAGTGAGCATAAACGTCACGTCCACTTGATTTTCCTTAGTCCTTAAAAAAAATCTATCTACAGGCTTTAAAAGACAATCTAGGAAGTCAGGGATGGTCTCGTTTTTCAAGTTTCATTACAAGCTGTTCACACATTGCAATACAAAAAGGGATTAATACATGACATTTTTTACATATAGCCCCTTTAAGATGACTAAAGTAGGACATGTTCCTGGATCAAGATCTTCTGCTTGTCCATGAACAACATTCAAATCAACCAGAGTTAGTAAGGATTCACAAACATGGTCTACTGTGTGTACACAGGAACTCTAAAGGAAACTGTAGACTTTCTGTAGATTCTCTGTTTTTCCAAGTGTGGGGGGTGAATTATTTGTAATTGTTTTGTTTATTTAAATATTATGGTCTTATGTTTTTCTCACCTGTCCTCAAGTGGATGGTATGAGCGAGGTGAGCTCACTTCACGACGGTCTAGACTCTCGAAATCGTGGTCGAGCCAGACCCCCTCAGCTTACCACAGTGTACGATGATGTGGACGAAAATATGAGTACCATCAGCAGCGTCTCTCAGCACATCCGACGGGACGATAACAGGCGGGGAGCTGACAGTCGAGGACGCGCACGCTCCATGGAACACTTAGACGATATCGGACGCAATTACAGAGACCGAGACGACTATCCACCCACTCGCCGAGATGGGGGCGGCAGAAGAGGGTGAGTGAATTAATCGTAGCGATGAATAATTAATCATGCTAAATGAATGCATTCAGTCATTCTTAAACATGAGTTTACTCTGTCTAGTTCGGATGACGAGTGGAGCAGCAGCGGACGAGGCAACGACCGTGTCGCAGGTGACCGCCGGCGCCGTGATTACTCTCCTGATGATCGTCCTCGGCGTGGAGACTCCTTCCGTGGGGCCGGTTTCCAGGGCCGCCGCAGCCGCAGTCGTGATGACCTGATGGATCTGGAGCGTGATCGGGGCCACGGAGGCCGGGATGCATATGATGACAGCTTCCTGAGAGAGGCCATGGAAAAGAAGAAGTTAGGCGAACAGCAGAGAGGCCGCAGCCGCGAGAGGCTCGACAGCGAGAGCGACCGCTCTGACCGCTACAGGGGGCCGCACGGCGGACCGCCACCTCTGCCGCTCGCCCCGCCCTCTGGAAACCCTGATCGCCGTGGCAACAATAGCAACTTCCCACCTCCTCTCCCTACGCTGAGGACAGTGACAGTTTGCCTTCATCCAAAAAGAGCAACTTAAAAAAGGTATGAGATTCTTTCGAAAATGCTTATTAAAGGGCCCACAATACGTAAGATGTTTGCATTAAAATATCCTAAAACCACTAGCACATTTTAGCCAGTGTAATGGCCCAATTACAACAATCATTCTATAATCCCTCCCTCCCACTCCCACAAAGTGGTGCTTACTGCAGTGGAAAACCAAACCGAGCTGTACCGTATCAGGCCGTACCAGCATTACCATGCAGTAGAAAAGTGCTATAATACTTCTACCCCTTTGAGAAACTTGTTTTATTCTTTTGAAGTAAATTCAAATGTTTTTTTAGAAAAAAATAATCTTAAACATCTAAATTCGTTTTATTTTTGAATAGCTAAACCTGGCTTTCGCCATGAACATAGCCATAGAATCTGGAATGGCATTAAAGAAAAGAAAAAAAAGAAGGGGAAAAAACCTTTTGAGCTTGTCCACTTTCGACCTCTTCCAGAGGTAGTCGAAAACGCATTCGACTGGATTGCTTTCCGGATTGTGGTCGAATGCGTTCAAACAGTCAGTAAAGACCACCTAAACTCTGCATACTTAATTTGTACACATTATGGGAAGCATTATGGAAACTTGCACAATGTTCTTTCACCATTCCTGATTTCTAACACACACTCACAGCATTTGTTGCGGCTGTTAGAGCAGAAACGAAAGCTACTCTCCGTCGTCTTCGGCCGTGTTTCATATGTAAATTGCTCAAGCTTATTTTGTTCAGTAGATCGAAAGCTCTGAAAAAACCCATACATTTACCCACATATAGACCCTCCCCTCGAAGAAATCTGGACAGAAGGTCCACTGGTTGAAAGTGGACAAAAGAGACTGATTAAAATATCAGGTGTTAACGGGTATGTGTCTTATTTGCTTTATTTGTAGTCACAGTAATACAGCATTTTCTCCACCATACAATATATTTTAAATTGAACTGCATACCATTTGGCAACATAAGCCATCCAGCTTTTATTAATGATGTTTTAGTAGAATTGATTTGACCAAGTAAAACAGCACTGCATTAACCCACAATTTTAATTCGTCAAATGAAGTGACCTGTACGAGTAGTAATACAGCACTTACAGCGATTTCATTAGAATGAGATAAAATTAATGTAAATTGAGTGATTAAATATAACTTTAAAAAAATTCTAATTCAGGGAAGATGGAGGTAGGAACCGGCAAAGTTAAATGTAACTTTAAAGGTGCAGTTTATAGTAATTATTAGGATCTATTGACAGAAATGCAATATAATATACTAGAGATCGACCGATATGGGTTTTTCTATTGCCGATGCCGATTTTTAGAGGTCAGGGGCAGCCGATGGCCGATATGTGCAGCTATTTTTTAGGGCTGAAATCTTGAAGTTTTCGCCTTCATTTACATGCTAAAATGTCACACTAATAATAAGTGGATGCACAACATTTCTAAGCTTAATTTATTGAACACTGACTTAAACCATGCACGGTATTAAAATAAAATATTTATCCAAAGTTAACCAAACAAATCAATAAACTGACTAAGTATTAATATAAACATGACTATAAATGTCATTCCCATTCTATGAAATGCATCTATACACTATATCTAATTTGCATAGTAATGTGTTTTTAGGACAATATGTAATGTAAAAATATGTATAATAATGGGAGTAATAAAAAGGAATATTTGGTAACACTTTACAATAAGGTTGTATTAGTTAATGCATTAGTTAACATGAACTAATAATGAACTACACTTATAAAGCATTTATTTATCTTTGTTAATGTTAATTTCAACATTTACTAATGCATTAAAAAAATCTTGTTAACATTAGTTAATGCACTGTGAACTAACATGAACAGCAGTATTTTTATTAACTAACGTTAACAAAGATGAACTAATGCTGAACAGAGATGTTGTTCACGGTTAGTTCATGTTAACTAATGCGTTAACTAATGTTAACTAATACAACCTTATTGTAAAGTGTTACCGAATATTTTCATAAGAATATCCAGACAAAACTCTGTTTTTGTCAGAGAAATTCACTAAAACAGGACCTCTATTCTGGATATCTCGTGCAGAGAGAATCCAGCTTATTTTTATATTTATTTAATGGATTTTATCGCCTGTATAGCCTCGAGTTTCCCGAGCCTGCATTAACTCAGCACTGAATAAAAACTTGAATCACGTTCAGGAGATCTGGCTGCAATACTCACCGCTGCAAACACACGTTGTAAATAGACGGCGCTCTCCAGAGCGTGAGCACAAATGTGCAAATCTGCCCAATCTGTTTCGCCAGTATATTATTACATCACGCTTCTGCTTGCGTTTGAGCGTGCTTCAGCCTTGTTTTTATTTTCCGCGAGCCTCCACTGACTGCGCTCAACGCGCACGACCGGTCACTCTCAGCTTTGATATCATTTTTGCCGCGCACACCCTTGCTTGTGCGGATGTGTCGAGTATAAACAAGGCTAGCCTGTCTTACACTGTTCTGGGCTGCTCCAGGAGTGAGGACAGCTCTGTGTTTCTGAACATGATGCTGTCTGTGAGCGGGGCAGAGTAACGTAGCCCTTGCGCTCAATCCCGCTGCAGTGTTTGTGAGAGCTGCTTTCTCCACCCCACGCACAGTGACATTCTCTGACTCCGATACAGGAAAAATCAAACAGAGCTTGTAACTTTGGGGGTAATATGTTAGCAAGCAAGCTGCTGATAGTTTTCGACTCCAGTCCTTAAAATTATCTGCAAGCATTATGCCAGTTCCAGACGGTTCCACCGCACTAATAACACGGGGCTGCCCGCGGAAGTGCCTGACTTTAAATCGGCGCTACTAAACACGGATATCGGCCGATGCCGATATAATGAAAAAGGACAAATATCGGCCTGATATATTGGCTGGACGATATATCGGTCGACCTCTATAATATACATAACTATGTTTTCAGTGGCGAATAAAGACTTTACATAATGTACCGTAGAATGAGGCATTTCTATCTCCATACGCCGCGGGTCCCCTTACAGTGAAATCTGCATTTTGCGCCGTCATGTTTCTACAGTAGCCTTAAAAGGACAAACTGCTCTACAGAGCGCTAGCTACTCTCTGCTCTCTCCGATGATGATATCTTTGTCCTGTATCGACCCCAGTAGCTTCTCTATGTGCTTCGAACGGGAGGGGTGAGCGGTGGGCGATTGCAATTCTGCTAACATTTACACACCACACCTTTCATTGAAATAGACATAACATAAAGAAAGAAGTGACAGTGGGCAACTATGCTATATATGCATAACAAAATAGCAACATAAAATGTCTCAGGCCTGGTCCTCTTTCGCCTTTCACTTCCGTCATTCCTTCTTATATCCTTCTGGAGCTCCTCCATGTGTCCTCTCGGCCCGCACTACTTTATACCACAGTAATTTTACTAAAACTTGAATACATCAGCTCATCCATGAAGATTTCTGTCTAAGTCCCGCTGGATTGCTTTCCTACGGCTGTGGAGGTGAAAACTACAACACCCATGATTCCACGCTCATTGACATTGTTTTTGTTTTGAATAAGAGACCTCTAGCGGCGAAACGTACATGCCGTGCCTTTAATACACATGAATTATGTATTGTCTTTAATCACACTTGAACTGAAACAAACTGAAAGCTTTTTGAAAATCCAGCTAAAACCAGATATAGCTTTACAACAAGGCAAGGTGCTCAGCACCAACTGAATTTTTTTATAGCTTATGGGAAGAAGGAAAAATGTACAAAATTGTATTGATTTAGTGAACTATTTTGTTTGTGTTCAGAGTTCAGCAAGTCAGTGACTCTGCTGGAAGAACATTGGGTCATGCTTGATTTAGGTGGTCAAAGTGGTTTTTGGACCAGCTTTAAACTAGCTAGTTTTTCTGGATTTTGTCCTTTCCAAATTCTGTTTTTTTTGTGTCAATGTTATGTGAAGCTCAGAAGACGACGTCACAATGAGTGCTTTAATATCCAGGCATGTTATAGTTTTGATACTAATACAAAGTTCTGCTGTGTTTTCTTTGTCCAGAATGGAGCTGTGAGCAGAGAGAGTCTGGTGGTGTGACGCGGCAGTGAACGCTCAGGTGGAAATGGATTGCATGTGTGCGTGTGTGAGTGTGTGTGTGTGTGTTATATTCTTTTAGGTTGATTGCTGAGAAGAATTTTTGTTTCAAATGTCATGTATGTTTATGGGATATTTTTTAATGATGATAATTGCATAGCCAAATAGTTTAGATTATTTCACCATTATGTAGGCTCGTTTATGAACATGAAATGGCAGATTCTAAGCTTTTTTTTGTAATTTGGTTCCTACCATAAACACTTTTTTACAGCAAATGCTCAACAAACTGGCACTCTGTGTCAGCAGTCATTATCACTGTGCAAATATGTCTAATTCTGTATTTTAATGTATTTTAATAGATGTTCAGTGTTGAACAGTAGAGCCTTTTAGGTTTTCAGGTATTGATTTTTAATTATTTTAATGTAACATAAAAATATCTTTGAATGGACTGAAATTATATTATTGTGTTTGAGGCAACATGCAGTTTCTGCAAATGGGTGATTTATCTAATGTATTTTAAAAAAATGTATGCACATTTAAAATGCAAGAACCTCTATGACATACCCCCGAGTGTGCTATTTTTTAATACTATGTTTTTATTTTATACATCTGTTTAAAACTTTAATCAGAGATTCGTTCATACAGTCATGTCATTTTGCTATTTTTGTACAGTCCTATAATGTCAATTTTCAATAAAGCTTCTCTATTGTATTTAGGTCTGTTGTCTTGTTAGAGATCAGTGTGACATATTTAAATATATATATTTTTACACACACACACACACACACACACACACACACACACACACACACACACACACACACACACACACACACACACACACACACACACACACACACACGTTGTGTTTCCATGTTTTATGGGGACATTCCATAGGCATAATGCATTTTATACTGTACAAACTGTATTTTCTATCCCCCTACACTGCCCCTGCCCCTAAACCTACCCATCACAGGAGACATTCTGCATTATTACATTTTCAAAAAACATCACTTTATATATGTTTTATTTATATGTTATTTATAAGATGTTTTCCTAATGGGGACCAAAAAATGTCCCCACAAGGAAAAGGATTTTGGATATTGCCATCTTTGTGGGGACATTTTGTCCCCATACCGTAGGGATTACCAGTCCCCACACACACACACACATGAATTGTGCCCACTAGATGGCAGTTTACTATTCATATGCAAAATGGCAGGGAATGACATACAGAATTCATATAAATTAATTTGCAGTTTGAACTTTTGTTTTTTGAAGTTAAAGCTCCGGTTTTAACTTGTTTTAATGTCACTGGTCCTGTACATTTCCGTCTTTACAGACTAAAAGCTGACAAGTACATGTATATGATAGAGTGCTTGCTTTTAGATGCTTCTACTTGTATTGTGTTCTGCCTGGTTGGTTTAACAGAAAAAGCATTTTTTCTAACCCAGATGGAGAAGGAGGACCAACAACTGCCTCTGTGAAACGTAGTTTCTGAAATCCACCGTTGGTGGCCTGCCAAGATCACAGCAGAGAGGTAGCCATCAACGCTTTCATCCATCTGTTGTCTTAAAGCAGCAATTCCTTCGGATAGAAGGAAGGTAGGTGAGAACTACTTAAGAAATGGCATCAGCAAAAGGCCAGGTGACCCCCACAGTTCAGACAGCTGTTTGATAAATAAGTAATAAACGGTTGTGTTTTCTATAACAATTACAGTGCAGAGTAACGCTACATAAGAAGACTATTCATGTCCAGTTGTATATGTGTGGAGAAATACAGAACAAGAAGGACTTAAGGTATGTGATTTCATTTAGCAAAACAGGCCAGAACAAGTCACGTTTGTGTCCTGTTCCTCTTTGAAATGGAGTATAATTTGTAGCAATTTGTTTTGCTGCAGTGATGTTTTTCTGTTAGTGAAATCAAGGCATTACTAATCAGAGTGCTAATGTAAAACCACAATAACAATCATGTGTCAGTGGCACATGCCACCAGATAGTGAGGGGTTGGCAGAGAGAGAGAGAGAGAGAGAGAGAGAGAGAGAGGCAGGCAGGGTGGGAGGAAGGGAGGGATTGAGATGCAATAGGAAAAGAGACGGGCATCGCTCTTGAGTTATCGGCATTCTGTCTGCCTGTTTACAGTGAAGACCGTCTGATAAGGTAAGTCTGATCTTTTAAAGCCAGCAACCATACATGATTTAACAATACATTAACATTTTTATTTGGCATGTCACAATTTATTTTATTTTGATTTTTTTTTTTTCACTACAATGTTTTTTATTTAATTTATTTTGAATTATCTTGATGAATATTTATCAGATATTAGTTTTTTAAAAATATGATTAGATTTTGTTTTATTGTGTACAAGTAGTTCATAGACAAATAAGTGATAAATGTCTATTATTACTTTAAATTTCCCTTTTTTAGCATAAAAGCTGCTGTTTGGTTAGTGTTGCTACAGCATGTCAGAGCATCAAATGTGATTGCACTCACCATAGTCATATGGCACTATGAATAATGATTTTTTTTTTTTTTTTTACCAAGGCTGAAATAATTATGAATCCTAACCCGTGAAATGCATTATGATCTCGGTGAAGTCAGTGCCCAACAATTTTTTTTTCTTTCTCTAGAGTAGGATTATAATGTTGGCCAGTTCCTCTCTTGGTTACTTGCCAGTGAATCAAACCCCGCTGTGGATGAATGTCCTATAGTCTTTGGAGATGTGAAGTGTGCTGTCATCTGGCATTTGCGCTTGTCCAAGTGCACAATATTAACTTTATGGCCTATTATTCAGTGCAGCTGCCTCATTGACAATTTTAGTGTTTGTTTGTGCACTTCAGTTCAGTAAAGTACACTTTATTAAACAGTATTTGCTTAGATCATTTTTAAAGTAGTCCCAAAACATATTTTGTTGCTTAACCCACACTTAAAACCCAATGTCATTGTAGTAGATAACAACATTTCTAACTTTAAAGAAATATGGCAGAAACACTTTTCAAGTACAATATTTAACAAAAATGTAAATGATCTTACTGTTCAAAAGGACGTATTGTGACACTTGATTGTCACACATTAGTGGATCATGATCATATTTGATGTAATATTCTACAGCTGTGGTTGCTATAGGACACCTGTGTGAATGTGTGGAGAACTGACTTCATGGCTGCGTCCAAAAGCTTAGGCAGTGACTTGTTGCTTTGCTGCCCTATCAGTCAATGATTTTGTTGGCAGAGTTTACGCACAAAGGTACCTCACAAAACTGATTTCCGGCAGACTTTTGAGACGGCGTTACGGTTTAATGATCTACAACAAAATAGAGCAAACGTTGGTGATTAACTACAAGAATATTTAATTACCGGTAGGGTACAACGGGGCTAAAAGCACACATGTGCTTTTCACTACTCCTATAGTACAGAGAAAAATATATATGTTTGCATTGAACATTTATGGAGCAACATATTTTGTGTGAAAATAAATCATAAAAAGTGATTTATTTTATTTAAAAATCTTAATGTATGGGGTGTCAAGGGGGGCATTTTACCCCTCACATGAGATAAAAGGCACACAGTAATGATACATATACTTTCACTAAAATAATGTTTTTAATAATGTCTAAGTTAATGCTGGTTCAAAAAAATCACTTTAGCAAAGTTTGAACTATTTTATGTTTATTTTGATGAATAAAATATTTTTTCATCAATAAATATACTGTCATTAAAATATGTTAATATAAAATATATCTGAAAAATATAGAAACAAAATCATTCATTGAAGGAAATCCCAGAATAATTTAATATAGATTTACAGCAGAGATGGAAAAGACAGCCAGCTGATGGTTTCATTATAAATGTGGTGATTATCTCTAAGGTGGACACCCAAATTAATATATGATACTTACAATCTGAACTGAACCATGTCAGATGGAAAAGTCAGCCAGCTGTTTATCATCATGTTAATAATGTGCCTTTTGCCCCAAATACCATATACTTTTACATATTCTTTCCTTATTGAAAAACTGTTGCTTTAAATACCTTGAACAAAACTGACAAACATTTACAAGACCTTTGTTTCAAATTATATTCCATCATTTTAGCGATTCTTATTTGCTACTTAAATCTACAACATTTTTTAAAACATCAAATATTAGATCAAATGAGAGCAGAATCAACTTTGCTGCTGCCTGAGATCGCGTCAAAGATCAGACAAATTTCCACGTGCATCTTGAAAAGCGTGTTTTTTTGGAAATGCTGTGGCAAGTTTTTGTGCCATCTAGTGGTTAAGAGGAAAATAAAATCAAAGGAGCCTTTTACCCCATGGAGCCCTGTTGTACCCTACTACAATAGTAATTTCTTGCAAGGAATGACATCAAGAGTGGAAAACGTTAGTCAAAAACATACATTTACACAAACTGATCACCAACCACAATTTTCAGATGTCAACTTAATTTTTTATCTTAACAGTCACCGGATGGAAAGCACAGGATTGTGGGATATTAAAGGCAGCGAAGGATACATCTTTGTTGCCTTCAAAAATCGATCAGATCTTAGATCTTGGTGGTTGACGTTTTTTTCTCTGCTAAAAATATGCAGATTATGACAATCTGGCTGTTACTCAACACCAGTATATATACTGTATAATATTTCAATATTTCCTGCTGTGTTTTTTCTCTGTTGATTTGAGTAAAAAATATCCTTCTTTATCTGCCTTCACTGTCTTTGCTGGACAGTTGATTTAGGTCTCTTATTCTGACCCTGTTTCAGACAGGAGTCATTAATTACCATCAGAGTCACCCTGTTCCATGACTCCTCATGTGCCGCTCTCCTCTACCTTTCCGTTGTGTCACAAACCATCTATACTGTCTGTATAACCAAAGACAAATGAGGACAATGGATCCTTTTTTGTTCTAGTGCTGAGCGCCCTCACCCCATATCTACAGCAGGGCAAGAGCTCAGTCCTCCAGGCACGCTGACCTCATGGCTGGAACCAGAGGCCTGCTGTAGGCCGGTGTGTGTGTGTGTGACTGGTATAGTGGAGTATGATCATAGATGCAGCAGTCATAGGGAAATGCCTGACTCATGTGTATAAGAGTATAAGAGCACCCTGTTGGGGAGTGAGAGGCGGTGGTGGGGAGGCAGGGTCAGTGGGATGTATCTGCAGCACTTTAATACTTATTAATATTGATAATATTATATAGTGGATAGATATGCTTGGATGCAGATTGGTCATTAGTATTCCAGTTGTTTTGTTGCATTTATGAATGTACACACACAGACACACACACCTTAATTCAAGAAGGCTATATATACAGTATATATATTATTCAATTAGGCAAGCAACAATATTTATTTACTTATTTATTTATTGTGTTTGAGCTTATCGTGACCATTTACAGTACAGCACAGCGCAGCCTCCCATACATTAGTGCTTAATTATGACTGTAACATCTACGAGAGAAAGGCAGTGAAATGGGAAGAGTGAATGGGTGATTGTTGTGATTTTTTAGACAATTATTTGTGTGCATCGACTTCCCTGTGTTGTGTGGTGTCAGGCTCCAGCCTGGCCGTTCTGTTCTCTCCCCGGGACGGCCTAAACAATGGGCACTATGTACAGAAGCACAAGGGGCAGGAGTGTGTCTGTGTGGTGTTTGTCGAGGTCCTGGAGCATTTACGTCTATGCTGATTGACTTCTTTCTCTGGTGCGGAGTGTTGTAACTTGAATAACTGGAACAGTGTGTTTTCATCAAGACAGTTGGACACAATGCTGTTTATTTAATCACTTTGTTTGGAAATGACAACTAGACAGGCCTATATGTCTTTTACTTAGTCCTTAGAGGCACCTCCGTTGTGTTTGTTTCTGTTATGTTAGATTTTACTTCAACCACATTTTTTCCCCCACTTTTGGGGATGTGCAGTTGTTAGTGTTTTGGCATATAGCCTTCTTGTATATCTTTGTGTCCACTCTTAAAAATCAAGGTTTAGAACCAAGAAGTTTGTAAAGCCAGATTCCATTGAAAATCTTTGAAATTCCACAAAGAACTTTACATTTTCTAGTTCTTTAGAAAATCATCAGCACTGGTGCTTTAAAGAGCTTATAAAGCCAATACATTCATTATAGAATAACTTAAAATGTGACCCTAAGAACGTCCAAGGAACTATTTTTAAAGGTTCTACAGTGGTTCTTCACTTCTTTTTGGCTTTTCTTGAGTTATGTCCAGTACATGATGTTTTCACACTATTGTTTTGTCTCAAGATGCACACCAGTAATGTGTTTTTTTTTGTATAAGGCACGTTTATAAAAGCTACTTAAATGCCCTAACTGAATTAAGGCCTGATTCTTGCTTAATCTAAGCCCTGTCTGTGAAACCAGGCCTAAATGTTAGTTTGAAGGTATTAAGGTTCATTAAAGGTTCTGATCGGCATATGGGTTTCTGCAATGCCATAGAACCACTTTCAGTGAAAAGAACCATTCATTGTAATAATTTTAATAATATAAAGAACACTTTTTCACTATAAAGAACCTTATGTGCTATGGAATTGTTCCACTCTTAAAAATAAAGGTTCCAAAAGGAGGTTTTTCAGCGCCAAGAACCCATTTTGGTTTCCCAAACAACCTTTCAGTGAACAGGTCTTAGATTAACTTTTTAAATTTTTTTATCTGAAGAACATTTATCTACTATAAAGTACCTTTGGTCCAATATAAAGGTTCCATTGATGTTTAAGGTTATTTATGAAACCATTTTAAGAGTGTGGATGTTATAAGGTTCTTCATGGAAACAGATGCCAAGAAACTATGAACTAGGAAAAACTTATTTTTTCTTCAATAACATTAGGTTGAAAAAACCCTATCAGTTTTCAGTGTGTAGCTAACCCATGAAAAGTTAAAAAAAGTTTTTCGGTGAACACAATGTGCTTCAAAATAACCTCAGAAGATCCTTTATTTTAAAGAGCATCACAGCGACTCTCTCCATGCAGCTGTCTAACAAAAATGCTTGCATTCCTCTCATGCCACCCAGTGTAAATGATGCATACTAGTGTGCGGGGGCATCTTGATTCTTGGTTGCATTGACCTAGGTTCTGAACGCTGCCACGTCCATGTGCTCTGTGCCGGGAGGAACAGTGCAGTGCATTGTGGGTTGAGTAGAGTGGGTGTCTGTTTATGAATGGCCCGAGTGGATGGAACAATGCTCCCTGCTCTGAGCCTCTGACATTTTCATATAGAACGGAGGAGTTGAAAGGAGGAGAGAAACGAGCCCACCTCCTCCTCCTCCTGCCCGCCCCGCCTGGTACAGAAGGTGGCAAGAGAGGCCTCCATCCGTATGTGTGCATGTCATTGCGAGTGTTTGTCATGCTACGGGTTTTCTCTGCTGATTAATGCTTGATTTGAGCCGAGGAGGTCTGGAACCTTTTGACTGGTGAGTCTTATTGCATTTTAGATAGTTTTGAATGCCATGTTTATTCATTAATTACATTAAGGCTTTTTAAGTTTACTTCTATTTCAAATATTGGATGTATAACAAAACTAGAGAAGTAAATCAAGGCTGATCGTTGCTGCTGTTGGTTGTCATTTAAGTAACTCAATGTGTTTTTCATGCTGTTGTTGTCAGTAAATTAATTATGTATGTACTGAGAATAATTCAAAGACATTGTCACGAGAAAATGATAAAAAAGAATAGGATTTAAAGAGAGAGAGATGTTCAGGTACAGAAGGGAAGGGAATCGTGGTTCAGTCATGCATGGTTATGTGTCATGCAGTGCCAACATACTCCTGCCAAACTCCTCAATCACTCACTTGAACAACATAGTAGGGCTTCATCACGTCCCACTTTAGGTTAGCAGCAGATTGGCGTGAAGTTGGATCTGTTCCGCATTACTCATAAACATTCTTTGCCATAGAACAGCAGCTTTGTTTGTGATCATTGGCGCTGATAATTTTAGCTGAATTTCGGTAGTGTTGCATGCGGTCATTGTTAGAATTCATGGGGCATTTTTTATGAGTGGGGCATTTTTTCAGTAGGCCATTGATCAACTTTTTGATGAAAATGACCCCAAAATAATGCAGTCATGTCAACTCCAAGCAGTTCAAGATAGGCATTGTTTTGAGTAAAACCTGTTGCATATTCCTCATAGCTCACTATTCTAACTAATAACTATCTCATATCATTTTTACTTGACTATTCAATATAGTCCTAAATACTCCTATCCTCTAGTTGTTATTTTCTGAGTAGCAGTATTCATCTGTACTTTTTTCTTTTTCTTTCCCAAATGAATGCGTTACAATGCAGCATGAAATGCATGTGCAATTTGGGAATCAAAAATGGTTTTAAAAATGAGGAGTACCTTCAGTGGATTAGCATGGATACTCCCACAAGAGGGTGGGATGGGCCTATAGCCTTGCTAAATTGGACCCGGGCCTCTGTCTTCACAGTCTGAAATGTGGACAGGAAGCTGCTATGTAGTGAAGGTAGACTACTGAGTCTGCCATCTGCCCCCATGGAATGCTGAATATAGCAGGTTGTGTAATATTTCAGCCCAGAAAGCACAATTGTTATGTTTATGTGCAAGAGTATATCTTAATATATTTACTTCTATATCTATCAATCTATTTATCTATAGATATAGTACATTTCAAATTAAAATACAGTAAAATATTATCATTCATTTATATAATAATAATAATAATATTAGTATTATAATATTTAATATATAATATATATAGTAGCCTACATTTAAAAAATTAAACGCATATTTTTTTATTCTTGAACAGAGGGTCTTCCCTTTTTTTGTATTCTATGGATGGAAGCAATTTTGACTGATTGAGGGAAATGTAATAACGTAACAGGATATTGTTTCGAGCGGTAGACATTTTGACAATTAGCATCCCCCGCCCTGGCAGCGTTCTTGTGGATCCTGGTTGTGGGTGGGCTGCTTCATGAAACTTTACACATGCCCAGATCAGAAAATGTTGAATCTGATAGCTGTTTACAATCTGACTCATCGATGGATTGCTGCTCACATTAGCCGTTTATCCATTATTGCCTTGCTAATTTACAAGCTGTGCGAGTTCTGTTCTGAGATTTGCTGACATTTGGGCTTTATTAATCACCCCAAGTTGTTACTCCATCCATGCTGAAATTATCTCCTGGTGATGATGCTGATAGTTTTATCTTAGTATGCTGTGTGTTTTGAGTCACAGGCATTTGTAATCCCTCCTACCGAAATTATGCAAGCCACTGAGTGAAGTCCTTATGAGCCCTATAAGTGCACATTCATAAACACTATATCAGTCATAGTCGCTTATACAGCAAACAGTGTGGGAGGGCCAGCAGTCATGTTTTTACCACCATCTGCTCCTCTGGTAAATTTAGAGGGTGCCCAGGCTTATGAATGCAGGGCGCGTCACAGGCTGACAGTAAAGCATGCTGTGAACAGACCTGTTCTGAAGAGATCTATAGCACAAGGTGCACATTTACATAATCGGTTGAAAGATGTGCATGCCTAACATAGACTTAAGCAATGTTTAAAGGTGGTCAGCAATTTCCCCTCATTTAAACATAAATTAATTGCACTCAGTTAATTGTTAATTACCTCACTTATGCATAAACAAATGTTTAAAATTATTAGATAAAGCCTCCAGTCATATCAGTAGAGTTTTATTTTACTTGGAGCAGGTTGCCTCATGGCGGCGGCCATTTTGAGATCACATGACCTGAATAATACTTGCTTTACTTCTGTAACCTCCCTCTTATTGGACTCTTTAGTTTGTCGAATATATTAGAATTAGGGTTGGCAATTTCGGAGGCTAGCAAGCTAGCTTTGAAAGCATGAGATCCCACCCCTCCGTCAGAGCGTCTCCAAAACCACGCGTCCTTTAAAACACGCCTCCTTTAAAACACATGGCCACTTGAATATATTCACAGCCAAAGCAGTCTGTAAAGCGTCATGAGAGATGGAGTTAAATTACCTCATGTCTCAAAGTACATAACTTACAGAGCTCTACTTGTACCACCTGACTGCCGCAGATTCATTTCGCCGTTGATAGTGTTGACATGGAAATGCATAAATCCGAATCTGAGTACGTCAGGGTTGCCATCTTGTAATTGCGGTTATGACATTGACTGAACTCAGCATAAGCTTGTTGTTTTGGTTCAGGAGGAACTGTAAAAGGCGGCTGCTGTCTGTTTGCAGCGCTCAGTGACTGTCCACAACTCTGCATAGCCTTACAGAACGTGCTGATGACGTGTGATGTCTACGAGAGCAGGTGTGCAGAGATATGGAAATAGATATGCTGACAGGCACGTAGGACACCCTATTATTGAAATGGGACTGAATGCAATCGACTGCCCATAGGTTAATTTTCAACATGTTAACATGTTAGTTTTGGATTTAAAACTTTTTTTAATCTATTTTTATTAGAGTTTACACCGAAAACATTCTGTTTTAAGAGAAGTCACAGAAAATTGTGCGACACACAATGGTATCCGCAAACAGTGACTGACTGCCGCACAAATTCAGTGATGTCACGACTGTAATGTGATTTGTGTTGTCTTTACATTACAATAGTAATATTTCTTTATTGATTTGTTTAATTTCCATAATTTAACTAATAAAATTCTTAAATTTTGAATAATAATACTGTGGTCAATCTGAATGAGGAAAAATTCATTCGGTTTTTCAAGGTTTTCCTTCTTTTTCGTCTTTTTTTGTTGTTTCCGACACCCACTTCAAGCAGCCCATTAGAAGTACAAGACCGTACAGCATGGTTCCAGTGCCACATTGTTTTTGGATAAACAAACAGCTCTTTAATATTAGACAGATTTCGCACTCCCTCACACACAGACACTCAAACACAAACTTTTCATTGAGTGAAGGATGCAGAAGCATAGAAAGCTCATTTAGCAGCTTTACTGTTGTAATACACACATTGCGATGTGAGTGTGTTGGCATGTGCTACACTATTCATTTGTGTGTGTTGGTGGGAAGGTGGTGCTTTACGGTGCGTGCGTTGTAGCATGTGTGTGGGGTGCTGTGGCATGTCATACGTCTTGATTTTTACACAGGCTCCCTGTTGTGCATTTGTTCCACACAGCCCCCTCCATCAGCTATCGAAGTCCCTATGGCAACTGTCCATCATAAATAGTATTTTGATTTACAATATTAAGAATGTCAACTGGGTCCAAAATGCCAAAGAGAAGTTGGTGGGTGGGATCCTTTAACTTTGGCCAGTAATTAACCATCTAGAACAAACTAGAAATAACTGTTTTCTATTTGAATATAGAGTAATTTATCACTGTCATGGCAAAGCTGGAATGTTTCAGCATTATCTTCAGTGTCACATGATCCTTCAGAAATCATTATAATATGCTGCTTTGTTCTCAAGAAACATTTATTAATATTTACAATGTTGGAAACAGTTGTGCTGCATGTTTAATATTTTTGGTGAAACCATGATACTTTTACCAGGATTCTTTGATGGATAAAAAAGAACAGCATTTATATGAAATTGTAACATATTTGGTCAATTGAATGTGTCCTTGCAGTATAAAAGTATACATTTATTTAAAAAATGTGAGTTTACTAAAACAATGACTATTTGTTAATGTATCCATTGGTCTACTGTAAGGGATGGTGATTCAGAGGAAGCCTCTGAATCACCATTTTGATGAAAGGATACAAAAACTTGCTTTTTTGGAATAACATGCTCTGATGAATCATTCACAGTAAGACAAGGAATATGCACTAAAAATGAAATAGGGTCTTTCATGTTAAGTTAAAATGAAACACATTTGAGACAAAGAATATTTCATAGATTCAGCTCACAAGGTGAGTCATGCATCAAAGATGAATTTCAACAGATTTACAGGATATAGTGTGTCCTACAGTCCCAACTCATGCCCAACTGTGTCACCTGACCCTTATAGCAAAGAAGTATACTTGAAAACCATGAGAAACAGTGTTGCCCAGACAGACTGGAGGGGTTGACCAGGGTAGAAAGGAGAGATGTCATGGAGAGAGGAATGTACAATGTGGGCTAGAGAAGAAGAATGCACTGAGGGAAATGTCTGCATATTCAAGGCTGCCCACGGCACACATTTGCCCAGCTTATAGCTAAAAGTCTCTATCCTCTCTTCTCCTCTCCTCTCCTATCTCCATTGCCCTCCTCTTTGTCTCCCCCATTCCTGCACATCTGAGGAAGGACGAAGAGCAGGAGGACTTTGAAGAACCAGAACCAGGAGCAGAGACCAGTTCTTCCCCTTCAGGAGAGTCCAAGAGTGGAATCTGGATCTGGTATGAGGCAAGTGTCCTGGATGGTGCAAGGCTTGTTTGTGGAGTATGAATGGTCTGTTTGTTTGGCTTGGGAATTGCTTCATCTTTTCTAACGTTAAGGTTAGGTTTCTAGCTCCATAAACAGCAGTTTGCTGCCTCTTGGATCTTGTGTGATGGGCATATAAATTAGTTCTGTTTTTCTGAAACAGCTGGTGTCATTATAATTATTCGGTTATGATTAACAAGAATAAAAAGGCTGCTTGGGATGTTTATTTAAAGAGGCATTTCTGTATGGTTTCAATTGTTACAATATGCTCTGTAAAATATTGCCAGGATTGACAAGATTCAACATTCATTATAATAAAATACTTGTTTTTTCCCCCAAAATATTTCGGGGGGGAAAATGAAGCCTATCGTTGAACTGAAAGCTTAAAAATGTCAGTGCCATTGATTTGTCTCAAGATGTAATGTTCTTTTCCCCCCAAGGCACGTTTATAAAAGCTACTTAAGTGTCCTAATTGAACTAAGGCCTGATTCTGGCTTGGTCTAAGCCCTGTCTGTGAAACCAGGCCTTAAAGGGATAGTTCACCCCCCAAAAATCAAAATGATGTCATGATTTACTCAACGTCATGTCATTTCAAACCTGTATGACTACCTTTCTTCTGTGGAACACAAATAAGAATATAGAAAGAATAAAGATAGAATTAAAGTTTGTCTCACCACACCTGGTGACTCCATAACCATAAAAAGATGAACGATAAAAATATAGCTCTTAAAATCCTTCTCAATATAAAGAATAGCAGTGTCAAGTTCACACCACAGCTATTATGATAACGGCACAGAGAAACCATATCATTGAAATCACTTTCAGAATAATTTTATTCAGCTGATGAACGATAAAAACATAGCCAATCAGAATCCATCCTGCTGTAATTTGAACTGGAGCATTTAAAGTGACAGACAAACACCCGCTGAGAATAAACAGAACGATGCTTATAGTTATAGTTAACATTCGTGGTGTGAACAAGCCTGGGCATTTCCAGGTTATTTAATTAAATATTTACTTAAAATACTTAAATTTAATATTATTCTATTAGCTTATTTAATTAATATACTACTGAAAAATTATTGTGAAAGAATGGCAACTAGTTGTTAGGAATATACTGTGAAAGAATGGCAACTAGTTGTGGGAATATACTGTAAAATACTGTCAGACAGTCTTGTCAGACCGTCGTCTCGCAAAGTTTATTCGTTCAATAACTGCGTCAAACTCGTGAGCTATCAGGGGAATCTTCTAATATAATAATCTTCGAGATTTCAAGAACAATCCATTTGCTCCACCATCTGTACTCTCCGTCTGCTCTAAAGTCTTGAGGAGATGCACGCGTGTGTGTAAAGCGCGCACACACCGCTGACACGCGAGCGTGGCGCGTGAATAAAGTCAACAGAGGCAGCTGGGTGACGCTGTGTGAGTGTGGATGAATGTGATATGGGTGATGTGTCATATCATGAACAGTGATGTCTGTATGTCTGCCAAACACGCAAGGGCTGACGTCGTACACTCATAATGAGCAATTCTCCTCTCCCACACACTGCGGCCCTGTACGGCGTGCGTGAGTGCTTAAGTGTGTGTGTCAGTGTGTGTGGGGTTGAGAGAGCTAATGCTGCTTCATACTGATGTCATTTTTTGTTGTTGTTTTAAGACAAATCAGAAGGGAAGCTGAGTTGATGTGCTGTGAGAGAACGCCCCCTTGTTTGTGAGGGGAAAACAGCAGCGGTTAGTTCACCGTTGGAGAGGGGAATTAAAGTTGGTTGGTTCAGCACACACTGCCAGCAGTTCAAGGTATTGCCCAAATGGTTGAAAACAAACACAAATTATAATTACAGGCTGTGAACAAAACAGAAATAAGAGATATATGTGTGCAACATCCATCCATCCACATATACCTAATTCTATAAATCACAACACAGTCTGGCTTACAATAATTAACTCCTAACCAGCCCAGTTCCACCTTTATTTTCTAATATTTAATATCTCAGAATAGGGTGGATCCCGCATAAACATGTGTTGGTCATATTTTTTCACCCTAATATAAATAAAAATAAAGAGAAATAGGAAAAATAAATATAATATTTTGCATAAATAAACAAAGCCTAGTTGTTCATATTTTTCCATATTCCTCAAATTGTCATTACTGTAATTCTGCATATTTGATTCTACATATTTTAATGTGTTTTAGATTATTCTTAAAGGTGATTTTTATCACCATAAAGGTAACACTTTTCAATAAGGTTAACTTTATATAATGTATTAACTAACATGAACTAACAACGAGCAATACATTTGTTACAGTATTTATTAATCTTTGTTAATATTAGTTAATAAAAATCCAGCTGTTAATTGTTTGTTCATGTTAGTTCACAGTGCATTAACTAATGTTAACAATTGCAGCATTTGATTTTAATAATGTATTAGTAAATGTTGAAATGAACATTACCTAAGATTAATAACCGCAGTGGAAGTAGTTTATTGTTAGTTCATGTTAACTGATGTAGTTAACTAATGTTAACTAATGAAGCCTTATTGTAAAGTGTTACCAGTATAATAGAAAGAAATAAACATATAACATTAAAAGAGAAATAATGTAATATGTCTACAATGTGAACTCTGTGTTCTATACAACTTTTATGCAACACATTTTTTTTACGCGAAGGCTCATGTCATATCCTGAATCTTTGCTGGTTTTATCCCCATATTTTCTGTTTTATGGATGATAAAAGTGCCAGCAGATAAATAAATCCCTTACACAACATAAACAACATATTTTATTCATAATATTTTTTTTTTTTTAGAGTGAAACCACAAAAATGAGAGAGCTACAAGCCCAAATGTATTAGTAGATGTCTGTTTTTCTTACTGATGCATGTTCTGGTTTTGTAACAGAGGTCTATGGTCCAGATTTAAACTGAGACCATGAAGGGCTTGGAGCTGCTGTTGCCTTTGCTGCTTTTTCTGAAAGGTAAGAACTTGTTCTGAATCAAACATCGTATTACTGTGGTTCCTTTAGTTAAGGTTAAGATATGGTGCATGCCTAAACAACATGCTATCATTACACAATCATAAAAAAATATATGATAATACAATAGTGCTTTTTATTAGTGTTAAAAGATTAGGATTATTTTAACTAAATTTCTCTCGTTCTTCTCTCGTTCTCTGGACAGATGTTAGTGCTCAGTGGAATGTGTGGATGCCCAGAGACATTTCAGCCATGACAAACTCATGTGTGGTTATACCTTGTTCATTCACATACCCCTCTGGTATCAGGCCTTACAGGGGTGTCCACGGGATATGGTATTTCGGCCACCCCTACCCCCAGCTTTTCCCCCCAGTGGTGTATAAGTCACGCACAGATATTGTTCATGAGAGTTATAAAGGACGGACCAGGCTACTGGGCGACCTGACACATAAAAACTGCACACTGCTGATAAACAACATCGGCATGGAACACTCTGGGAGGTATTACTTCCGTGCAGACCTGGGCGGAGCGAACATCTACACTTTTCCTGACTTCACAAATCTACAAGTGTTGGGTAAGTGTGCAGGCAAGAGTATGAAAGAAAAAACAACAAAAAAAAACGTTATTTAATTATACTTTATTTATGTCTTCCAGTAGTAATATCCCAAAATCCTTAAAACAAGGTAAATTTACGTGAGCAACAATGCATACGATTAAAGGAATAGTTCACCCCAAAAATGCATCTGTGATCATTTACTCACCCTCATGTAATTCCAAACCTGAAAGATGTTGTAATAAAACACGTCTCCATGTTTTTGTCCATATATAATAAATGGGGGTTGTTTTAGACAACATTGACATATCTTGTTTTCACAAATTGTATATTGAACATAAGTGTATTTTGTCTTAGGCTACTACACTGGCATACCTTTTTATTTTTTTGCTTCTTAAGTTTATTAAAAAGATTACACTTAAATACCTTAGAATATTAAAAATGAATTATTTTTTTTCAGTGTGGTTACTGAAACATTGTAGGTGTAGCATTTGAAGTCGACATAAAACAGCAGTTTCAACCACAAATAATTTTAGTTTTGTAATAAGATGTATTTCTGGATCATACAGCATATTTAATGAGCAAAAATGTAATGTAAGGGGAGACTTTGGACTGTTATATTAGGGTGTTGTATAGAAGAATGGAGCCAGACCTAAATGCAGGTTTGCTAAAAATCAATGCGTAAATAATTATTTGGATACTAGAGAGAGGAATGATCAATTATTTTTATCTATCTGTTTATTTATTTGTAATTATTTTGGTATTTATGATCATTATTATTATTATTATTATTATTATTATTTAATTTTTCTTTATATAACATTTATAAGTTTTCGGGTGTGAGGGTTCTGGAAGGGTTTAAATTGAGACAATCTGTAATTTCTTATTTTTCATTGAATGTATCATTATGTATTATCTTGTTAGATACCTATAAAAAGATTTAAATAAATACATAATTATTTGGCTTGATTAAAGTATGAAGTAAAAAGTTCTATTTTGACATCATATTGACTTGTATGTCTCTCCCTGCTTTAGATCAGCCCAACATCGATGTTCCAGAGAAGATTGTTAGTGACATAAGCCTGGACTTGACCTGTTATGTCCCAGACAATTGTCCTGACTTGAGTCCAGAGATCCACTGGATGTACACGGACTACCTGCCTGACTCCGTTTTCACCCCTGACACTGTTGAGGAGAGCAACACTGCTGTACTGTCCAGCACCCTCACCTTCACACCCAAACCCATGCACAACGGCCAGCTGGTGGGCTGCCGGGTCCACTACCCAAACACCACCTTCGTCTATGAACGCCTCATTTCTCTGGACATCAAGTGTAAGTTCCACCATTTTATAAAACCAATGCATACATTTCTCAGACAATATCTACTGACCTATCCTGTAATCTGTAGATGGCCCTCGAACTGTGTGGGTAAACGTGTCTCAAGAGGTGATGGAGGGAAGCTCGGTGGTCCTGCACTGTGATGTTGACAGTAATCCAGTCCCCATGATAACTTGGTACTTTGGAGACAAAGAGCTGATGTCGGAAACCGCCTCAAACTCTTCACTCTCCCTGGACAACCTGACCCCGGAGGAGGAAGGTGTCTACACCTGCGTTGGTGACAATGGCTTTGGCAGCATGAACACATCCATGTATCTGGCAGTAAATTGTAAGTACAATTTTATGCACTCCTGTGGATTGAAAAATAAATCTCTTAAAGTTGCTGTTAGCAATTTCTTAGGGAATAGGGAGTGATTTTGGATACAGATGATGGCTAAAGTTTTTTGCATTTTTTATTCAATTATGTGTTGCGTCAAATGGCAGCATAAGCCGTATGCTAGCATTCCATTATCCATGCGGACATTAATCAGGACATTCAGTTGTCTTCTTTTTTTTTCTCTCAAACTTGAAGATCCTCCACGGGAGCCATGGATCAATGAATCTCTGACACTGTTAGAGGGATCTTCAGTTGCTTTACAGTGCATCAGCAAGGGTAATCCAATGCCCACATTGACCTGGCTAAAGAATGGGGAGCTGGTGGGCACCATCACAGCTGAGGAGGGGTCTGTGCTTGAGTTGCATGAGATCACACCGCAGGCCGATGGAGTCTACCGCTGTCTAGCCGAGAATGAACACGGACGGGCCAGCAGCTCACTTAATATTACAGTAGAATGTAAGTCACTGTAAAATTTGACCAGTTTTAAGTAAAGACATTGAGCCAGAATGTAAATTCAAACATTGAGTAGAGTAATTATGCTCAAGGAAGATGCTTTCTCGAAGAAAAAGTTGGTTTTAGTTTGTGTTCAATTTGGGTCAAACCTTAGGATGGCAAGATAAGCATAGATTAACTTAGAGCAAGTAAAGGATAGATGTCAGTGGTGTGGTATTCGAGTCCGGACAAGTCCATCTCAAGTCCAATATTTGCTATCACTAGTCGAGACCAGCTCATTCAAGTCAGAATCCAGGCCAAGTCCAAATGCTTCTGAGGGTGTATTCACACTTGGCATGTTGGGTTTGAACCCTAATGCGATTGCTCCGTTAGTGAGGTTCATCTGAATAAGCATGGACGTTGCCATCTGAAATCTGGTTTACACCAAACAAGACCGCTGAAAAGATGGGTCATGATCCGCCTCCTGGACCATGACCAAACTCTGGTGCGGTTAGAATGAAATATAACGCAACACGGACAAGACATGTAAACGAACAAAAACAGGAAATGTTCACGCATACCTGTTTTTTTCTCATCATAGTCGCGAGTTTGCCCTTCACAGTTTGGTACAGGCATCAAAACGAAAGGGATTCCTGCCACTGTTTTGACTCCTTTAAACATTTTATAAGCTCTTCACAAGTTATCAGCTGGTCAAAATACCATCATATGTAGCTACGAACATTCAACGAGCGCATTTATTCCAGCACACAGCATTGTTTTGGACTTGGAGTCCGAGTCCAATCCGGACTGAAGTTCTACAACACTGAAAGATGTGTTTTTTAATTATTTCTTCTCAATTTTCCCAGTTGCCCCTGTCCTCCTTGATGACTCGAAGTGCACTATAGTCCGTGAGGGCGTTCAGTGTGTGTGCATTGCCTCGGGAAACCCTGAGCCTGCGATTGAATTCTTCCTGCCTGACCTCAATATCACCATCAACAACTCCAACAACCGTTTCAACTACTACACACACTCGGATAGGTACACGTCCACGGGCATCATCAAGCTCCAGGACAAGGGTGAAAGGGGAAACAATGGTGATACCGCTGTCCATGTGCACTGCAGTATCAGCAACATGTACGGCTCTGAGACCATCCGCTTGGAACTGCAGCAGGAGAGTAAGCAAACTTTCATTGAAACCACACATGCAACCATTAATGTGATTTTGAGGTATCGTCAATGAACTCTATGCACTCTTTCAGAAAAATACATGATGGCCGTCATAGTGGGGACTATCGGAGGTGTGGCGGTCATCGCCTTCATCATCGCAGCTGTGAGATACGTGGGTCAGAACAATAAAAAGTGAGTATCCCTCACAAGAAAGACTGGGAGAAGAACATTTTGATGGAGTTTGTGGGTTGGGACTGGGGTTTGTAGGTATCAAAACACCCAAGCCTAGTCATCCATGTTCAGTTTTGTTTTTTTGTGTTTTGTTTTGGCATTTCGTTTTCAAGCCATAACCCACTCACAGATTATCCAATTTGATTGCTTGGTAAGATGGTAAACATGCCACATTGTGCATGAAACTGCAGACTAACAAAACTATTGCAGGTTCAATTGCCCCATGCCATTGCTTTTCAGCCTCAAAACCGCTGAGCTCTGCAGCAAACATCCTGTTCCTATCTCATTTTGCAAGAAAAAATAAAACGTCCCATTGGAAATCAAAATGAAACGATCCCAAACTTGACACTGTGGCACAATGCCATTTTTATTTAGGGGTTGCAATGATCCCCTTGTGTTAAAATGGATGCCCAGGCTTTAAGGAATAGTTGACCTAAAAAATAATAAATTTCTGTCTTTCACTCACTGTATGGTTTTCTTTCTTTAGAGGAACAAAAGCAAAAATATTTTCTTTTATGTCTAAGCAGTTCTTTTCCATACAATGAAAAAGAACAAGGGCTGTCAACTTTCGAAAGTGACAAAAAGATGTTCCATAAAAATGTTCTATATGATTTTGCGCATTATATTAAGAGTTCCCTGCAGGCAAAATCCATGAATGATGTCACATACTGACTTGACTTGATAATCCAGACTAAAAGAGGTTTGACGCAGATGAACAATGAATACACATCAGGAACCATAGAAACACCAGCACGAAACGCTAACACAAGACCAAGAATAGAAGATAACTGAGGGTATAAATACACAGGATGATGAGGAACAGGTGAGACACTAACCACACAACCAAACAATGAATAACTATGGCAACCAAGGAAACCGAAACTAAACACAGGAACTGAACACAGGCAAAATAACACAAAAAGAATATCAAAATAAAAGTTAATGAACAAAGACACAGAGGAATTGGGACACATGACTGATGATCATTGACATCAATTATGGCATATCATTAATGAAGCTCAACCCCACCCTCCATTCATTTCAATTGTATGGAAAAGAGCAGCTTAGATAATGTGCAAAATGTCTTGGTTTGTGTTCCATTGAAGAAAGAAAGTCTTAGTGTTTTTCAATGTCATGAGGGTGAGTAAACAAAGTTTAGATTTTCGGCTCAACTATCCCTTTAAAGTGTTGCCGCAAGCCAATTCGTTTACAGTGTGGTTGAGTGTGAGACAGAGTCTGATTCTCTGACTCCACCCCCTCAGAGAGAATGGTAATCCTGGGCAGGACGTGGGATCTAAAGTGGAGAATCCCTCAATGTTCTACAGCGCAGTCAAGAAGGACAAACAGAGTCTCAGGAAAAAAGTGGTGAGATATTACAATGATAAATAAATCACCTACACAGTATATACAGTGCTTGAACACAGTGATAAGACAAAATGAAAGCGAACAAAGCGTACAATAAAATAATCAACAATCTATGGTATTTTCCATGCATACATGTGCCAAATTATATTATATACTGGCTCTTCTCTTGTTGCAATTAGCTTTCCACACTTAGCAATAACATTAAACCAATCAGGAAACACGTATTAAAAAGAAATGCTAATTTTTGCTTATTGCATATACTCAGTAGTTTTTAAAGTGCAGGTTTGTTATATGTTACACAGACGTGACAAAATCATCTGCTATGTTCAGACCGGTATGCTAGATTACTACTTACTAAATACTGCACAGTATACAGTTTATGCTACTATTTTAAAAAAAAGAAAAAAAGTAAGTGGAACAGTTGGCATTATTTCACAATAAACCTTTCAAGCAGGCATATGCTATATTGTCACATGACCTCATGATAAATGTAAATATCATCCAATTATCTAATTTTTAAATAAATAGTAAGTTTCATTTGTAATCCAATTTTGTCTAAAAATGTAAACTTTTCCAAGATTAATCAAAAAATGTATTAAGAAAGAGATAGAAATTACCTCCAGTTTCATGATCATGCTAGAAATGGAAGGCCAATTGAAAGACGTACATACACTGTGCTGTGTTGTGTACTACATACTTTGGCAAATGCACTATGGGAGATCATCTGCGTAGTCTATGCATAGAAAAAGTGGCATACTGTTCACAGTATACATACTATATTGTGCAGAAACGGTAGTATGCTAATATACTATTCTGAATATAGCCACTGTCACAAAGCCAAGTGTGGATGGCACGTCACAACTGAGAGTCCCAGTGTAGCCTATGCTTAGGCCTAGAGCATTTCCTGACCTCTATTCTCCCCTCTTTCATTGCTTCTCTGCATTCTCTGTCTCTTTTTCTTCCCCTAACATAGCTTAAGACTGAGCTCCTGGGCTCAAAGTTTAACTCCATCCTAGAGGAAGGCACGGTAAGGCTGAAATTTAAGATGAGCATGTAAACAAATGGGTGGAGGTGAAATGAACTCGCACTAGACAACAATAAAAGCATAATATGGAATGTTTAAAATAAAAAAAATCAAATTCTGACCATACATAATTTAGATTTATTTCTGTTTTTAACCCTGCTGCCTTGAAGCTAATACTTCATGCGCTGTGCTACCTCATTCTGTTTAGCAGCTAATTGCTAACAGTGCTTTTGAATGTCTTGTTGGGGACTTTTATTTTGACATTACCAACATTGTCCTGCTGTGCCCCAAAAATTGGTCTTAAATATATTTTCTACATGATCTTCACAGGGAGACGACAGTGATTACCAATCTGTGGGCCCAATGGCAGGCATGGAGAGACAAGAGCTGAATTACGCCGCCCTAGAGTTTCTCCATGGACGACACCGGGAGGGAGGCTTCAGGAGGGCTGATGGTGACGGCAGCGACTATACTGAAATTAAGGCCAAATGAACCGCGATTCTTCCCTGATTCCTCGGCCAAACGGGACACAGTGGCCACTAGAGCCCAATCTTTCCCCCTACCCCACAAATTTTCTATTTCACCCATATATAAATGTGGCCTTTTCAGGGGAAAACGGTTTTAAACAGCTAGCGGACAATGTGCATTTTCTTTTGTCAGAGTACAAGGTTTTACGTCTCTGAAGTTCTGAATGACACTTTGCCTTACCTGTAAAAGATACATTAGAGTTTCTTTATGTATTTATTAGTATTTTGGTTATTTATACCCTTTCCTGTTTGTAACCATATCAGATATTTGTCTCTCAATCTCTTGGTTTAAAAGACAAGATGTTCCAAAAGGAAGGTTCTTTTCCCCAAGAGTTACAGTACAGCATTTCTCATAGTTTGAAGCAAGGTTAAGGGAATCGGTATGGTTTCAGGAGAGTCTCAGTCACTAGTGGTCCTTTTCACTGTGTCCGCTGTAAGTCGAAGCATCAGGGAACGAGGTGCTATGAGCGCCTCAACATACAGAATAAGCACTATCCCTATCAACATACAGAATAATCAACATACAGAATAAGCTCTGGGTTTGTCCAGAAAGACTAATACGCTCAATACAGCCAGACTATGTGTACATTGATACTTTTATCACACACCCAGAAGTGATTGTTCAGGGGATAATTCGCCCAAAAAATGAAAATTCACTCACCCTTGTTTCTTTCCATTCAGTTCTTTCCATACTATAACAGTTCAGAGTGACTACATTTGTCAAACTTTAAAAGGCAAAAAAACATAATAAAAGTACCATTGTGTGCTATATTTCAAGTGTTTAAGCAATTATTGACATCAACTATGGCAAAACTTCAAAAAAGTGCTGCCATTTTTGTAATGACTCAAACGTGGACTAAAATGTGGAATGTTGAGTCGTATGGAGTACTTTTATGGTGCTGTTATGATGTTTTTTGTCCATTTTGGAGTTTGTGATGGCTGAAATATCGCATGGAATAGCTGTATAAATATTATTTATATGCTTTGGTGTTCCACAGAAAGATAAATTAATTTGGAACAAAATGGAGGTGAGTAAATAACAACATTTTCAGATTTGGATGAAGTGTTCCTTAATTTTGGCTTAGTTTTTTTAAATTTCAGTGTATTCTGTATCTTAATTATTTGTATGTGTAAATGAAAACAGGCCAGTAACTGAATTCAAAACTGGTTTATTGAATGGTTGCTGGATTATTATTATAATTTTTTTGTCCCAACAACTTTGTGCCCTTTTATTCAGATATATATTTATTTAAATATGTTCCAAATACATTGAGGAGCAAAATCACCCTGTTAATAATTCAGCCAATCTGGTAGGAAGTAGTATATGAAAATTATAATGCCTGATGGCCATCCCTGCCCCGGTACATGCTGCAATCCAATATGGTTAAGCTGACATTTGATATCAATAGTCACATCTATTAATGGATGATTGTAGCTCATCCTCTGAAACTGAATAAGAAATAACCACCGTTCGGAACATATAGGAAGGTATCCCTTTACCTAAGGTGCTTGAAATAAATGTAATATTTTATGTAATCATGTAATCCTCTGGTAAGGTTGTGTCCAATAGATGTTTGTTAAATGGTCAGTATATGCAATTAGCCCTTGAAATGCAATTTCACTAACAGATTAATGAGTCATTATCATATTAAATGAATAGCATCTTACATTCACAAAGCATTCAACGCACCTCGGTAGGATACCAATGTATGTAAATACTCTGCATGATATATAGTTCTGTGTTGTGAAGCTTTGACTGCACAACAAGAACATACATTGTGCAACAATGGTGTATATTTTGCAGAAAATCACACAAAAAAATTGACATTATATGTGCATATACAATTAGTAACACAGACAGTCCATGTTTGAAGATATAAACACAGATATTTATTTGTAAGCAATAAGATTTGGGGGCGCATTTCACTTTGAGTGTTGTAAAGAATATTTGTATGTATCTGACTGTGTGATGGCAATAATAATGAACAAAGTAATGTTGTTTCCTAATTGACATAATAATGCAGAACAGAAAATCTCCAATCGTTATTTAAATAATAATTTACATGTTCTTTGCTTGTGTTCTTTTTATTTAATAAAATTCTCCAGCCACAAATGATGCCATTCTTCTTTGAAAGTAAAAAAATAAATTTGCTTTATTTGTACATGTTCTCCATTATTTGGAGAAAATGCTTTTACAAAAGCATTTTCTTTTGTGAGTCCAAGGCTGTGTCCGAAAATCTCATACTCTCAAGTAGCCTACTTATTTTGAATAATTACTTTGTGAACGGTAAAAAAGTATGTTCTATGTATGTGTGTAGTGTGAATGTAATCCGGACGTACTACATCCGCCATGTTGCACTTATCGCATGACCTACCAGCATCAGTTTCATTGCTTCACTGCCATTCACAAATTCTCTCCCGTGGCCTCGTAGGATAGTAAAGCGTCCATCGTACACTTCAGAATCTCGCCAGAAGAAGTAGGTCATCCGGGTACTTTGCCTACTCTTTCATGAGTACTGTGAATTCAAGAGCCTACCTGTGTTTTTTGTTTTGGTTTTTTTGCCTACTATATAGTAGGAAAGTACACTCACCTAAAGGATTAGTAGGAACACCATACTAATACTGTGTTTGACCCCCTTTCGCCTTCAGAACTGCCTTAATTCTACGTGGCATTGATTCAACAAGGTGCTGAAAGCAGTCTTTAGAAATATTGATAGGATAGCATCTTGCAGTTGATGGAGATTTGTGGGATGCACATCCAGGGCATGAAGCTCCCGTTCCACCACATCCCAAATATGCTCTATTGGGTTGAGATCTGGTGACTGTGGGGGCCATTTTAGTACAGTGAACTCATTGTCATGTTCAAGAAACCAATTTGGAATTATTCGAGCTTTGTGCATTATCTTGCTGGAGGTAGCCATCTGAGGATGGGTACATGGTGGTCATAAAGGGATGGACATGGTCAGAAACAATGCTCAGGTAGGCCGTGGCATTTCAACTATGCCCATTTGGCACTAAGTGGCCTAAAGTGTGCCAAGAAAACATCCCCCACACCATTACACCACCACCACCAGCCTGCACAGTGGTAACAAGGCATGATGGATCCATGTTCTCATTCTGTTTATGCCAAATTCTGACTCTACCATCTGAATGTCTCAACAGAAATCAAGACTCATCAGACCAGGCAACATTTTTCCAGTCTTCAGCTGTCCAATTTTGGTGAGCTCGTGCAAATTGTAGCCTCTTTTTCCTATTTGTAGTGGAGATGAGTGGTACCCGGTGGGATCTTCTGCTGTTGTAGCCCATCCGCCTCAAGGTTGTGCGTGTTGTGGCTTCAATGCATTCCTCGGTTGTAACGAGTGGTTATTTCAGTCAAAGTTGCTCTTCTATCAGCTTGAATCAGTCGGCCCATTCTCCTCTGACCTCTAGCATCAACAAGGCATTTTCGCCCACAGGACTGCCGCATACTGGATGTTTTCCCCTTTTCACACCATTCTTTGTAAACTCTTGAAATGGTTGTGTGAGAAAATCCCAGTAACTGAGCAGATTGTGAAATTCTCAGACCGGCCTGTCTGGCACCAACAACCATGCCACACTCAAAATGGCTTAAATCACCTTTCTTTCCCATTCTGACATTCAGTTTGGAGTTCAGGAGATTGTCTTGACCAGGACCACACCCCTAAATGCATTGAAGCAACGACCATGTGATTGGTTGATTAGATAATTGCATTAATGAGAAATTGAACAGGTGTTCCTTATAATCCTTTAGGTGAGTGTATATGTGATTTTGGATGCAGCCCAAGTCCTATCCCTGAAAGTTGATACCTTCAAAAACCATGCAAAACAAACAGTAATCCATACGACCCCAATTGATTAATTAATGTTTTCTGGGGCAAAATGATAGGTGTGTGTGTGTGTATGCAATATTTATAAACTAGCTTACGCAATATATATAAATTATAATTTAAACCATCTTTTCCGACAAGGCCTATGTCGGCTGCCACATCAACAACATTAATGCCACTGAAGGTCATCACAATTTGGAAGGCAGCCTTTACATCACCTTCATTCTTTGAACTGATGAAAAATGATAGTGCCAGTTCATTATGAAATGTAAGACAAAAATAACGTAAAAAATACATGCTATAATTTGTTTTGGTGTAAATGAATCACTTAACACTAAACTGCCAATAATGTTTAGGCTAAGCCACTGGGAGACCACTGTATTGCATTTAAAGGTGTACTTCAGCGCTGGGAAGATGAATCTGTTTTTAAACTCAGTCATTAATGTAGTAGAAATGTGAAATTATTTTTGAATTTGGTGCCTTCTAGACTGAGAACACAGAAAATTAAGTTTTGTCTCATGGGGATGAAAGACAACAATTTCCCAGAATGCACTTTGCTGCCCTACGCTAGACACGACATGGTTTACTTGCCCACCGCGTTCATTTTCATAAAATCAGTTCAGTTAGAGACGCTACAATTAAAAACTGAACGTGTCTGTTCGATATAATGTGAGTGAGCCGATTGAGTGTCACGGCATAAACGCAGCAGGAGTCAGATTATATTCATCACATGAGGTGAGGTAATCGCAGGATTCGCGGCTGCGGCTGCATTCACAGCGCGCGTTCAGTCTGCCGCATTTTCAGTTCATGTCTTTGGAAGCCGAACTTTCATAGGAATTCATTTGAAAAGTTGAAACACTCACTTTGCTCTCCACTGCTAGTTTCCATGAATCTCCACAGCTCCGCGATCCAAGTGCTGTGAGTGCGATGTTGAAAACATGTGGAAACAGCGCCTCCTGCTGGCTGTAGTCTTTAGCCTCTGGACAAAAACTCCTCTGATGACACAAAATGACGATATATGTGTCATCGGAGGAATTTTTCCAGAAATAAGATACATAATTCTCTCGTCTCAGGGACATATGAGGGGTGAAAGTACGATAATTTGAATATACTCCCGGGTTTCTACTGATACAAAGCTAAATGCTAATCGCTGAAGTAACCCTTTAATACAAATCCAGTTAATACAAAGATTTTTTTATCTTTCCAAAATTAAGTTTTAATAGTAGGCTATTTTTGTGTCGTGACCGTGTGGGCGGGAAGTTTTGTGACGTAGCCATGCGCACTTACTAGACCGTCTCATTCTAGCGTTCAATGCTGAGGACTTCTAGCCTTGGAGCCTCAGAAGAACGACTGGGACACAGACTCACACGCCTTCCGCTTGAGAAACGATCAGTTTGTTTGTTTTACAACAGCAGAAGACCCCACCGGGTACCACTCATCTCCACTACAAATAGGAAAAAGAGGCTACAATTTGCACAAGCTCACCAAAATTGGACAGTTGAAGATTGGAAAATTGTTGCCTGGTCTGATGAGTCTCCATTCAGATGGTCGAGTCAGAATTTGGCATAAACAGAATGAGAACATGGATCCATCATGCCTTGTTACCACTGTGCAGGCTGGTGGCGGTGGTGTAATGGTGTGGGGGATGTTTTCTTGGCACACTTTAGGCCCCTTGTGCCATCGTTTAAATGCCACGGGCTACCTGAGCACAAAGCTCGAATCATTTCAAATTGGTTTCTTGAACATGACAATGAGTTCACTGTACTAAAATGGCCCCCACAGTCACCAGATTTCAACCCAATAGAGCATCTTTGGGATGTGGTGGAAAGGGAGCTTCGTGCCCTGGATGTGCATCCCACAAATCTCCATCAACTGCAAGATGCTATCCTATCAATATGGGCCAACATTTCTAAAGAATGCTTTCAGCACCTTGTTGAATCAATGCCACGTAGAATTAAGGCAGTTCTGAAGGCGAAATGGGGTCAAACACAGTATTAGAATGGTGTTCCTAATAATCCTTTAGGGGAGTGTATCTTTTGATTTTAATAATGTAGTAAAAGTTGAAATGAACCAAATCCTGGGTTGAGCCTTATGGGTAATTTTTTTGGGGTCATTTGTTCAGTATTTGGATAGTTTTTGTGTTACCCAGCTCCTGGGTCAGACGTGACATAGTTTATGTTAGATCCTGGGTCAGACATAACAACCCAGGGGTTGAGTTATTTATCGCAAGCTTTTTGCGACCTCTTTAGGAGAGAGCAGTGCAGCTCCATCTTTATTAAAATGTATTAAAAACTGTATAAAATATGCTATACTGTAAAATATGATCGAAAATAAAGTAATTATCATGCAAGCCAGTAGTATATTTAAAGGTCCCATGGCATGAAAATTTCATTTTATGAGGTTTTTTAACATTAAAATGAGTTCCCCTAGCCTGTATATGGTCCCCAAGTGGCTAGACATTTTGATGGGTGTAAACAGAGTTCTGGCTGTCTGTAACGGAGGCCAGCTAGTAGATGCTGTGCGAGTAAACCTCACTCCTCTGATCTCAAGAGACGCTCTAGCGACTGACGCTAGAGGTTGCAGCCTTTAGCCTCCTTGTTAGAGCGTCCGACTCTCATGCCGGCGGACCCGGGTTCGAGTCCCGCTTGAAGCGGGGCAGTTCAAACAGGAGGGGTTACATTGGTGCCGTGACCCGGATGGGAGTGAGGTTTAGGGGGGTGAGTGTAACGGAGGCCAGCTAGTAGATGCTGTGCGAGTAAACCTCACTCCTCTGATCTCAAGAGACGCTCTAGCGACTGACGCTAGAGGTTGCAGCCTTTAGCCTCCTTGTTAGAGCGTCCGACTATCATGCCGGCGGACCCGGGTTCGAGTCCCGCTTGGAGCGGGGCAGTTCAAACAGGAGGGGTTACATGTCTTTCTTTGCCTTTGAGAAAATGACAGCCCAGACCAGCTGATCTGGAAAGGTTACCTCACCTTCCTCTGCTTTGCCCTCCCATAGCATTCGGAGAAAATGTATTCAGTTTATGTCTGCACAGGCTTTACAAACAGACTTTATGATATGGATTCGACAGCACCGCGACAAACAGTGAGTAACAGTGTTCATTAATGCCTGATCTGTGATCAGTGATTTCTGATGTGTAGCTAATCATTCAAGTTCACACAGACTTTCTTTCTAGATCGTCGATAGCCGTCTTGATGCCCTAAGTGTAATGCATCAGTGAATCAAGCCAATGACTAAAATTATCGCTTCTGTTAGTAGCATGAAACAAATCCCTTATTCAACTACAGAGAGCGATCAGAACTCTCAGATACAAAAAAGCTCGCACTAAGAGCACAGCACTATTTTAATAACTCTGTACAATAAAACTTCCTCCAGCTCTCCATGATTCATGAGTGCCCAGCAGTCAGCCTCTCTCTCATGCATGCAGTCAGTGCGTGCAGTGCCTCGCTAAACCACGCCCCCTCCGCAACATAATCTAACACTCATTTCACATGCAAAGATGTCAGCCAATCACAACAGTGGGCGTTTTCACTGAAGTCTCACAGCAGACACGCCCCTTGAAACAGGGCATTCTCCGAGACACTCCTCGCTGCAGCCTGTAGCACGATGACGTAGCTGGATCAGATCCAATACGTACTGGATGGTGGTTCGTTATGGCTAGTGCATAGTTATAATGCGAGTGCGAGTCTTGTTATAATGCGTGTCACTTAAGACCAGCGTATACGCATTATAACTACACGGGTCAGAACATTATAACTACGTTAGAACATCATCTATGTACAATATTGACCATGGTCAATATTGTATATGTGATGTTCTAACCTGTGTAGTAGTAGTAGCCTGCTGATAAATAATACGTAATTATTGATGAATAAGTAATCGTGATGCTGAAGTTATCCTAGTTTCTCTCTACATACATGCAAAACAGTTAAAATTGTAACATATTCTGGTCATACTTGCAGTTGAGTGGAAGCAAAAATGAATCAAGTAGCCTTGTCTGTAATTTTAATCCTCAAGGTAAAACCGGTACACATTCAAAGGGAAATGCAAACGTGTGTCCTGATTTCGTGAGCATGTTATTAATAAATTGTTTTTGCGCGAGCGGTTTGAGTATTTATCCAGTTCACAAATCTCTCAACTGCGCGTGCGCATGTGACGTCATCAAAATGTGAACGCGAAACCACCGCGCATGAGCGTCCAGTACGTGTTGGATCTGATCCAGCTACGTCATCGTGCTTCAGGCTGCAGCGACGACTTCTTGGATTCTCCAGCAGGGGTTCAGAACATAGACTGTAAAAAAATAGGTTCAGAATGAAAATCGGCAGCTGGCAGCAGGAAGTACCTGCCAATGGCAGCCGGAAGACAGTTGCTGGCAGCCAGACAACCGAGACACCCCTCGCTGCAGCCTGTAGCACGATGACGTAGCTGGATCAGATCCAATACGTACTGGATGGTGGTTTCGGTATGGCTAGTGCGTTTAGTTATAATGCGAGTGCGAGTCTAGTTATAATGCGAATGCGCTGGTCTTAAGTGACATGTATGTCAATATTGCATATAGATGATGTTCTAACCTGTGTAGTAGTAGTACTGATAGTAATACGTAATTATTGATGAATAAGTCGTGATGCTGAAGTTATCCTAGTACATACATGCAAAACTTGTAACATATTCTGGTCATACTTGCTGTTGAGTGGAAGCAAAAATGAGTCAAGTAGCCTAATTGTCTGTCATTTTAATCCTCAAGGTACAACCAGTACACATTCAAGGGAAAATGCAAAACGTGTGTCCTGATTTCGTGAGCATGCTATTAATAATTGTTTTTGCGCGAGCGGTTTGAGTATTTATTCACAAAGCTCTCTACTTCGCGTGCGCATGTGACGTCATCAAAATGTGAACGCAACCACCGCGCATGAGCGTCCAGTACGTGTTGGATCTGATCCAGTATACGTCATCGTGCTTCAGGCTGCAGCGACGACTTCTTGGAGACAACCTGCCAAAGTAGGCGGCTCCTGCCGCATTTTCGATCTCAATCACTAGCATCCAAAGAGTGACAGCCACCAATCAGATTACTTGGTGACAGCACACGTAAACGGAGTTAATGTAGGTTTAATATCAGCGAACGACAGTATCACTACCTACTGTAGTTAATTGTTTAAAGAGTCACTTCTTGTGTAACGTTACTGTATTTTACTGTATTAGCATCATTTGCCCCAGTATAGTCGGTCAAACATTAACTTTAATCAAAACAGAAGCATCGAGACTGCTACTCGAGGCTGTGGAATAATTATGTTCATAGTAAGTTAAGTAGTAAGTGACCAGGGTTCTCTAACACGACATTAACAATGGACATAGTTTAATCAGTTGTAAAACACTGGGATAGGCCTTTTTAGGTGTTGTCAAATCTGTCAGTTTGATTTATATTCATAATTGTTATAAAAATGTATGTGTGTGTGTGTGGGAGGGGGTTGGCAGTAGGCTACTATACTGTATATTGCACTGGAGTATGAGCTTGACTTTACTCAGTTAAGCATAATAAAAATGTTATGTATTTGTCAAAAGTATTTTGGGACATTTTAACTGTCATTTTGAAAGTATCTACTGTGCCTCAGCATAACTCCGTCAGTGGATCTGCTGGTGTCAGAAATAAAGAAGGGAAGGAATAGGAATATTTTTTAGAGTGTATGTAATAAATGCTGTAGTACAAGTATTGTTCATCGTTAGTTCATATTAAAGTGTAAGATTTTACATCCATTTTTTATGGAGTTTTGAAAATGACCTTCCATGTAGTGTGTAACAGTTCTAAGTGATTGAAACCATCCTGCAAAGTTTTAATTAAAGTTATTGTCTCTCAAAAGTAAGAGTCGACTGAGTCAATTAAACTAATCGTTTTACAAACGAGTCACAAACCGTTTCGTTGTGACGTCAAGTTGAAACATTAGCATATTGCCCATCCACTTATTGCGCGTGCAGACACCAGGGTAAACTTGAACCACCTCAAACACTGCAGCGGATACTGGATAGCATCATGTCGAGAAGATTGTGCTTTACAATGTGTTTATTGTGTTTCATTTTGTGTCGGTCTCTGGCTTACCGGCCAACGTTATTACTGTCTTACTAAAAGCCAGCAGCCATATCACCCTGTAGCCAAAGACTTGTTTCCCACTTAAGGAGGTCTGAGCCTGGTCAGTATCTGGATGGGAGACCAACTGGGAAAACTAGCTGCTGGAAGAGGTGTAGTGAGGTAGTGAGGTCAGCAGGGGGTGATCACCCTTTGGTCTGTGTGGGTCCATACACCCCAGTATAGTGATGGGGACACTATACTGTAACAAGCACCGCCCTTCGGATGAGACGTTAAACCGAAGTCCTGAGTGGTCATTAAAAATCCTAGGATGTCCTTTGATAAAGAGTAGGGTTGTAATTTATAACCCCGGCATACAGGCCAGATACTGGCCTAATCGTCCCAATATATATATATATATATATATATATATATATATATATATATATATATATATATACGATTGGCTTCATCACTGTCTCCTCTCCATAAGATGATGTGTGGTGGGCGTTCTGGCGCAATATGGCTGCTATCGCATCATCCAGGTGGATGCTGCATATTGGTGGTGGTTGTGAAGATTGTAAATCAGCTGTGGGCTGCAGTATTACCTAAAACTGTGTCTATTAATGCAGATTGTCTGTTTTACTGTTTAAGGTGTCTTTATTTGTATTAGGTATAGGGTATAGGGTTTGTTGCATGTAATTATGCATAATTTGTAGGTAACTACAGCAACTACATGTAATGTGTAACAGGGACACTGTGATTTTATTAGTATATTTAAAAATACACATAGTTGTGTCCTGCCTACCTTTGTGTTTTTCAACATGACTCTGCACTTGAATTTCCATTTTTGCCATACCAATGAGATTCTTACTGACACATTCAATGGTAGCGTTGATGTTCATGAAACCAGGAATGGAGATGTTGCTGATGCTGATGGTGTTCTCTGCTGAAAAGGGACTGCAATATTCAACGTCCAGAATTGCCCAGTATATCTGGGGTAACGGCACACCACTGCTGACACACATGCAGGTCAATTCATCACCCCACTCCAAACAACGGGAGCTATTCAGGATTTTAGGGGCATCTGAAGAAAAATGTAAGTTTTTTACTAAGATGGTCTTCACCTTAGGCTTAATTTGAATGTGCTATGTGTTATAAATGAAATGATACATACGTCTTACTTCAAGGATCACAGTACTTTCAGTCTGTATGCTTTCTTGAAAAATGACTGTGCAGGTGAGCTTAGTATTGTGATGTTCAGCCTCAGGATGGAAAATCATTACTGAAATGCGCTTTTCCCTACCAGGCACTCCGGAACCTTTATGTCTAATTTCATCAGGCTTGATCCCTGTCCACACAATATTTGCTAAAGGATTCATGCAATCCCCTGGAACTTTGCAGGATATCGCAGCCTTCTCTCCCGCTGTGAGTTGTGGGACGTCTATAGTTGGTTTCTGGGTGAGCTCTAAAAACAATGATTTATTGGAATCAGAAATGCTATGAATTAATCTGAATGTGTGTACAACTTTCTCTGTTAAAAATGCATATGACACAAACACACAACCAACCTTTTACAGTCATTTGCACTTTCTGAGGAAAGATATACACTTTCCCTTCTCCCCACTCCAGTTTCAATCTGTATTCACCATCAGATTCACCCTGAACCAAGTTGTTTAGTATAAAACTACACTCTAACGATAATCCAACAAAGTTAAAACAAGGAAATTCAACAGTTGGGTTTATTGGATCTCCTTTGAACCAGGTTTTCCTAATGGGCTTTGAGACGTTTTGAGGGATAGTAAAAGAACAGAACGCTCTGATGCACAAACCGGCCTCTCCAGTAAAGTTGTGTTCTACACTGATTGAGAAGTTAGTTCGGTTCATCAGGGTCTGAAATAAAAAAACTAAATCAATCAAAGCAAGAGATGAGACAGACTGTGGACTTAAGTTTAATTATTTGTCTTACACATTGTCTAAATATCTTTTAAATGTATCAATTACTTTATATCAGTGGAAATGTATATGCATATTTTTTATCTTGTCATCCCAAGCTCAAAACTCTCAGTTATGAAAATGTCAAAAAATAAATAAATAAAATAAAATAATAATAATATACACCCAGGCATCAATCTTGTTATAATACACTACACTAAAGGCAAACAGGCAGCTTCTGTTCACTTGATTTTCCTTGTTTTGGCTATACTGGTGAGTTTATCTGTACAAAATCTACTGTTTTATTTTAAGTAACTTATGTCATGGGTGAGAATGAGAAATGTACACAAAATGTTGAAAACTACAACAAAAACAATTGGCTGAATTGGAGTAATCAAATTTACAACAAGAAATAATATAAAAGTTAGCACTCACGTAAATTCACAGAGTTTATCATTCTAATGGCAGTCAAGATGAACAGCAGCGTTTGCAGCATCTCAGACTAATGTGATGAAACAAATACAGTCACTGGAAACCTGGTCTGTTTATGGGTCATTCTTGGGATTCAGTAAAATTTCAGTCCCCCAGGGGGGGGGGGTTAGTGAAAGTGCCCTTTTCGATCACACAGCACAGCAGTGCCCCTCGCGAACACTATTTGTACCGAGGGGGGACCCTGCCACACACCTCCACAGTTGCACCCTGAGTTGCAAATCTCAAATGCCAATATGCATTAGGCCGTTTAGTTTACACTCGAACGTGCTTGGGCTCACATGCTAGTCCCCATTACGTTGGCGACGTAGCGTCCAACATGACCAACTGAAAGGGAATTATTTTTTCACATTTTTACTCTAATCAATAAGTATATACAATGTACTTATTTCATTGCTGCCATATTTGGTTTACTCTCCAACTACAAGAGGAGAAGTGGCCATTTTGTGCAAAAAAACGAATCCGAGTCACATATCTGTATATTTCTAATTGTTTCAGGGTTGAACATTTGTGACAGGGTTGAGTTTTTCCACTTCATTTAGGAAAAATTCTAATTCTAATAATAATAATAATAATAATAATAATAATAATAATAATAATAATAATAAAAACTATAAAATAGTCATGGTATAAAATAGTCATTTAGTGAAGATATACTTACCAAAATTATGACAATAGAATATTTGATGTAATGTGTCCACTTAAACACTAAAAGCAACACTATATATGCAAATAATGAAAAGGTCTTTAATGCCTGAGCTGGGAAAATATGATTTTTTGGTTTGATATGTGCCTAATGATCTGGGGTATTTAGAAAATGTATTATATTGTTGTTATATGTATATACAGTAAAAACAAAATCCAAGTTGAAATATTACCAAATCCCAGGAATGACCCTTATATTTAGCACAAATATGACAATAATACAAGTATGTTGAGAACTTTTTATATGACATATTGCTGAGGAAAATATTTGGGTAATAACACTTTTGAGGAAGTTGAAAAAGCATTCATAGCAAAGAAAAATACACAATTTGTATTTCTAGAACTGTTAAAATTATGTTGAAATAAACGATCACTTACCCAATATTCGAAGAGCTCATAAAACCTGATGCGACAGCAGTTTCATTTGCGATCAGATTGGTGCTGTTTTTCTTGATCTTGATCAATCTCCAGTTTCAGCAACAGTACTAGTGATGTCTGTTGTTGCACAATACTTGTGTTATACCACTTATCCTTAACAGTAAACACACTAAACTAACACAGAATTATTTCCAGCACTGAAAATATTAGTTTTTTTTTTTTTTACATATTTCCTACTTTTCCAAATTCCCAACTTCACACTTCCTGATTACAACCTCATTGCATTGCATTTTTTGGGGTGTTCATGTCCAATTTTTAACTAGGAAACTAGTATTTATGATAATTCCAATAGCACGTGAAGGCAGCATATACACTCACCTAAAGGATTATTAGGAACACCATACTAATACTGTGTTTGACCCCCTTTCACCTTCAGAACTGCCTTAATTATAATTCTGCCTTAAAGGTGCTGAAAGCACTCTTTAGAAATGTTGGCCCATATTGATAGGATAGCATCTTGCAGTTGATGGAGATTTGTGGGATGCACATCCAGGGCAGCTCCGTTCCACCACATCCCAAAGATGCTCTATTGGGTTAAGATCTGGTGACTGTGGGGGCCATTTTAGTACAGTGAACTCATTGTCATGTTCAAAAAAACTATTTGAAATGATTCGAGGTTTGTGACATGGTGCATTATCCTGCTGGAAGTAGCCATCAGAGGATGGGTACATGGTGGTCATAAAGGGATGGACATGGTCAGAAACAATGCTCAGGTAGGCCGTGGCATTTAAACAATGCCCAATTTGCACTAAGGGGCCTAAAGTGTGCCGAGAAAACATCCCCCACACCATTGCACCACCACCACCAGCCTGCACAGTGGTAACAAGGCATGATGGATCCATGTTCTCATTCTGTTTATGCCAAATTCTGACTCGACCATCTGAATGTCTCAACAGAAATCGAGACTCATCAGACCAGGCAACATTTTTCCAGTCTTCAACTGTCCAATTTTGGTGAGCTCATGCAAATTGTAGCCTCTTTTTCCTATTTGTAGTGGAGATGAGTGGTACCCGGTGGGGTCTTCTGCTGTTGTAGCCCATCTGTCTCAAGGTTGTGCGTGTTGTGGCTTCACAAATGCTTTGCTGCATACCTCGGTTGTAACGAGTGGTTATTTCAGTCAAAGTTGCTCTTCTATCAGCTTGAATCAGTCAGCCCATTCTCCTCTGACCTCTAGCACCAACAAGGCATTTTCGCCCACAGGACTGCCGCATACTGGATGTTTTTCCCTTTTCACACCATTCTTTGTAAACCCTAGAAATGGTTGTGCGTGAAAATCCCAGTAACTGAGCAGATTGTGAAATACTCAGACCGGCCCGTCTGGCACCAACAAACATACCACACTCAAAATTGCTTAAATAACCTTTCTTTCCCATTCTGACATTCAGTTTGGAGTTCAGGAGATTGTCCAGGACCACACCCCTAAATGCATTGAAACAACAGCCATGTATTTGGTTGATTAGATAATTGTATTAATGAGAAATTGAACAGGTGTTCCTAATAATCCTTTAGGTGATTGTATATGTTCCTGTTTCAATGAAGCCCCTCCTGCCGAAATACGAAATGTATTGTGATTGGTTAGCCTGCCCAGTGTGTTGTGATTGGCACTACTTAGCTAGTTAGAGAAATGTCAGCCCCTTACCATAACCATGAGTTCTACTCATGATTGTTTTTATCATTCAATATTTTTATTTTCTATTATTTTCCCCTGTAGCACTTTGAGATTCTTCGGAATGAAAAGTGCATTATAAATAAAATCTATTATTTTTATTATTATTAATGAGCTTTGGAAAATAATAAAAATTATCAAAATGCTCTCATTTAATTTCACTGCCAGATTTGCGATGCTGCACGCAAGTTAACGCTAACTCAAAAATATGCGCACAAGACACAAGCTGAGACCTGATGTGAGATTTGATCATAGCCACAGCTCACGTCCATTGATAAATGGGAAGTTTTGCATGGATCTGGCCATACGCACAGTTTTCTGTTGTATGTTTGTTTCATAATGAGGCCCACTGTTCAGTGATCATGCTGAAATTCTCACGCTGTCAGAAAATTATCTTTGGTCACAAGACTGTGACAACGGCCGTCTTTGAACCTCTTTCATACGACATAGGACCACCAATTAGGAGCCACGATCACAGAAATACACAAGACCTTTGAATACAATCATAATTTTTAATTAAAGTCTTAACATATAAAGATTACATTTCTTTTCTAAAACATTGGAATAAGAACGTTTTTAAAAGCATTTTGCTGGCATCAAGTAAAAGTTGCAAAAACAAATAAGCATGATAATATGCATGCTAACTGTTTCACTTTATGCTGTGTAACAAAAGCCACTGACATATAAACTCAACACATCTTTATTTCAGCTGTAATGTGTTGATCAAAGCACTAAGATCTCTCTGAAGACATTTTAATAGTCTCATACACAGATTCCTCTCTCTTCAATGGAAGTCATGCAGACATGGTTGTCATCTTTTGGTTTCTTATGTTTTTCTCTCCTTCTGTCAAAATGTTAACGGTAAAATGTGTGTTATTAGTGACCAACACAAACAACATCTATTTCTTGAATTTATGAAGTTCTTACCGTAGGATGACAGTCAAACAGGAAGCGAAGATGACATTTACAACTGCTGAAAGGGTAAAGAATATCCAAGGGGTGGACAAACTCCAACTTACTATAAGATGAGAAAAATGAGAGAAGATTAAAGGATATTTTTATATAAGCCATCTCCAGAATAGTAGTGAATACCGATGTTTGACATATGGGCACTATGGCAGAAAATGTTTGTAAAACGCATGATTGTGTTCTGACTACCTTTGGGTTTCTCAGCAGGATTGTGCACTTGGATTTACATTTTTGTCCAACCAATGAGATTCTTACTGACACATTCAATGGTAGCGTTGAGGTTCCTGAAGCTAGCAATGGAGATGGTGATAATGCTGATGGTGTTCTCTGCTGAAAAGGCACTGTAATATTCAACGTCCAGAATTGCCCAGTATATCTGGGGTAACGGCAAACCACTGCTGACACACATGCAGGTCAATTCATCACCCCACTCCAAACAACGGGAGCTATTCAGGATTTTAGGGGCATCTGAAGAAAAATGCAAGTTTTTTACTAAGATGGTCTTCACCATAGGCTTACAGGTCCTTCTAAAAAAATTAGCATATTGTGATAAAAGTTCATTATTTTCCATAATGTAATGATAAAATTAAAATTTCATATATTTTAGATTCATTGCACACCAACTGAAATATTTCAGGTCTTTTATTGTTTTATTACTGATGATTTTGGCATACAGCTCATGAAAACCCAAAATTCCTATCTCAAAAAATTTGCATATCATGAAAAGGTTCTCTAAACGAGCTATTAACCTAATCATCTGAATCAACTAATTATCTCTAAACACCAGCAAAAGATTCCTGAGGCTTTTAAAAACTCCCAGCCTGGTTCATTACTCAAAACCGCAATCATGGGTAAGACTGCCGACCTGACTGCTGTCCAGAAGGCCATCATTGACACACTCAAGCGAGAGGGTAAGACACAGAAAGACATTTCTGAACGAATAGGCTGTTCCCAGAGTGCTGTATCAAGGCACCTCAGTGGGAAGTCTGTGGGAAGGAAAGTGTGGCAAAAATGCTGTACAACGAGAAGAGGTGACCGGATCCTGAGGAAGATTGTGGAGAAGGACCGATTCCAGACCTTGGGGGACCTGGGGAAGTAGTGGACTGAGTCTGGAGTAGAAACATCCAGAGCCACCGTGCACAGGCGTGTGCAGGAAATGGGCTACAGGTGCCGCATTCCCCAGGTCAAGCCACTTTTGAACCAGAAACAGCGGCAGAAGCGCCTGACCTGGGCTACAGAGAAGCAGCACTGGACTGTCGCTCAAAATTTGCATGTCATTCGGAAATCAAGGTGCCAGAGTCTAGAGGAAGACTGGCGAGAAGGAAATGGCAAAATGCCTGAAGTCCAGTGTCAAGTACCCACAGTCAGTGATGGTCTGGGGTGCCATGTCAGCTGCTGGTGTTGGTCCACTGTGTTTTATCAAGGGCAGGGTCAATGCAGCTAGCTATCAGGAGATTTTGGAGCACTTCATGCTTCCATCTGCTGAAAAGCTTTGTGGAGATGAATATTTCGTTTTTCAGCACGACCTGACACCTGCTCACAGTGCCAAAACCACTGGTAAATGGTTTACTGACCATGGTATTACTGTGCTCAATTGGCCTGCCAACTCTCCTGACCTGAACCCCATAGAGAATCTGTGGATATTGTGAAGAGAAAGTTGAGAGACGCAAGACCCAACACTCTGGATGAGCTTAAGGCCGCGCTATCGAAGCATCCTGGGCCTCCATAACACCTCAGCAGTGCCACAGGCTGATTGCCTCCATGCCACGCCGCATTGAAGCAGTCATTTCTGCAAAAGGATTCCCGACCAAGTATTGAGTGCATAACTGAACATAATTATTTGAAGGTTGACTTTTTTGTATTAAAAACACTTTTCTTTTATTGGTCGGATGAAATATGCTAATTTTTTGAGATAGGAATTTTGGGTTTTCATGAGCTGTATGCCAAAATCATCAGTATTAAAACAATAAAAGACCTGAAATATTTCAGTTGGTGTGCAATGAATCTAAAATATATTAAATTTTAATTTTATCATTATATTATGTAAAATAATGAACTTTTATCACAATATGCTAATTTTTTAGAATATGTTATAAGTGAAATTATACATACGTCTTACTTCAAGGATCACAGTACTTTCAGTCTGTATGCTTTCTTAAAAATGACTGAGCTTAGTATTGTGATGTTCAGCCTCAGGATGGAAAATCATTACTGAAATGCGCTTTCCCTACCAGGCACTCCGGAACCTTGATGTCTAATTTCATCAGGCTTGATCCCTGTCCACACAATATTTGCTAAAGGATTCATGCAATCCCCTGGAACTTTGCAGGATATCGCAGCCTTCTTTCCCGCTGTGAGTTGTGGGACGTCTATAGTTGGTTTCTGGGTGAGCTCTAAAAACAATGATTTATTGGAATCAGAAATGCTATGAATTAATCTGAATGTGTGTGCAACTTTCTCTGTTAAAAATGCATATGACACAAACACACAACCAACCTTTTACAGTCATTTGCACTTTCTGAGGAAAGATATACACTTTCCCTTCTCCCCACTCCAGTTTCAATCTGTATTCACCATCAGATTCACCCTGAACCAAGTTGTTTAGTATAAAACTACACTCTAACGATAATCCAATAAAGTTAAAACAAGGAAATTCAACAGTTGGGTTTAGTGGATCTCCTTTGAACCAGGTTTTCCTAATGGGCTTTGAGACGTTTTGAGGGATAGTAAAAGAACAGAACGCTCTGATGCACAAACCGGCCTCTCCAGTGTAGCGGTCTCCTACTGTGATGGAGAAGTTAGTCAGTTCATCAGGGTCTGAAATAAAAAAACTGAATCTAAAACAACCACAATACCGTAGTTTTATTAAATTTTACTCACTAAACTAAAGCCTTTTCATTCCTTTGAAACCTGATCTTGGAATTTTTCTTCACCCATATTCTCATAAATTTGTACAACATGGTATTAAAATCAATGGCTCAAATCAAAGGGACAAACATTCTTTTTAATAGTTGACATTATTAATGGGATAGTTCACCCCCCCAAAAAAATGTGCCCATGATTTACCACATGTCAACCTAGGTGTACATGACTTTCTTCTTTTTGACAAATGCAATTGGAGATATATTAAAAAATGTCCTAGCTCTTCCATGAAAAGAAGATTAGATTTTGAAGCCCAAAAGTGCATAAAAGTGCTCCACACAGCTCCAGGGGGTTAATAAAGGGCTTCTGAAGCGAAGCGATGCGTTTTGTGTGAGCAAAATATCAATTTTAAAACTTTAAAAGCTAAAATAACTAGCTTCTGGCAGACAACCGTACACATGTGGACTTACGGCAAAAAGTAACCTCTGATGCGATGCAGGACTAGCGTAGCTTTGATGCCTCTCGCAGTTCAAACAAATAGGGCTGGTAATTTGTGACCGGGGTTTTGTTTTGCTTGTTTGTTTTGTCAATACATCTTGTGTCAAGTCAGGGGATAGATTTCGCCGTAAATCTGCATGATACGGCCGTGTGTCGGAAGCTAGTTATTGTTGTTCATGAAGTTTTAAATATGGATATTTTTCTTACATAAACGCATCGCTTCGCTTCAGGTCTTTATTAACTTTTATGATGGACAGATGCATTTTTTTGGGGCTTCAAAATCACATCCTCTATTCATTGCCATTATAAAGCTTGGAAGAGCCAGGACATTACTTATTTCAGATTGCATTCGTCTGAAAGAAGAAAGTCATACACACCTATAAGATGGCTTGTGGGTGAGTAAATCATGGGGTAATTTTTCATTTGTTGGTGAACAATCCCTTTAATTGATTATTTTGTTTTCACTTATAAGTAATAAATAAATAACTGCCATAGTCATAGAAGTGCTGCAGATGATGGGGTTTTCAGACACTTAATAAGTTTTGAAAAATGTGTGAAACAATATAGTGTCAAAACATTTAATTTGACATAAAAACAGGTTATATTATAGAGTGGTGCCTTTTATATGGTGAATCTTGAATATTTGAAATGTTTTCATGACTAAAAAGTCAAAGGAAAATGTACTTGTTCCCTATAAATCAGAGTAATAAGACCATGATGAAATTACAATACACAAGTTAACACTCACCAAAATGATAACACACTGTCATTTGAACGACAGTTAAGATGAACAGCAAATTTTGCAGCATCTCGGACTAAAAAATAATGAGAAATATGGAAATAATGTCTGTTTAAAGCACAACACACATACAGTCTTATTTGACATTAGTTGTGAGACCTTTATTTTCTAAATTCTTAATGGTCGCTTACCTAATATTGAAGAGCTCAAAAGATCTGATGTGACTGTTTTTCTTCGGCTCCGTTTTTGCTTTTTACTTGATCTGACTGACTTTGTTTCAGAAATGTCCTCTTATCGTTACCATAAAGATGTGTGTACTTGATACCCCTTGTATGAACATCAGTGACACTAAACTAATACAGAAACTAGTATTGTTAGCACTGAAATTATTTTCTAAAAAACTGATATTTATACCTTTTTTGTGCTAATTTCTGTATAATGAATTATGATAATTACATTTTTATTTATCATCATAAACCATCAATTCATGTTTTAAGATTAGAACCAAGTAACTTGGGTTCATCTTTTTTATTTGTATACATTTTTTAGTTTTGCAGACATTTTATCAATGGAGTGTGTGCAACAAACAGATTCTAAGAGGAAACATCCCAGTAGATATTTTTACAGACATTAGATTGGCCTTTCCGCCGTACATGAGCTCTGTTCAGAAGTTGTGAATAACGACAGGCTGATGTAGCTGAAGGCAGATCACCTCATCTATATACAGAGAGTTGGTCTTCACCTGGATCTCCTCCTCCAGGCTCAACTGGCTGCTTGCTAGAGCTCTCAGTTCCATCTCTGAAAGTTCTAGAGCCTCGGCCAGTCTAATGCAGAAACCACAGAGGTGGGGAGGCTTTTATTTGGGATGTACTAGCATATGGGACAAGCAAGTAATGTTATATGTTTGGTAACATCCAAATCCTTTGCTTTACCTCTCGATGTGGTTAGCGAGCTCCTTGACCTCTGCCAGCAGTCGGATTTGAGCCGGGTCGTGACAGAGCTCAACGTTGGGCCTTTGGCTGCGAGCGGACAGGCGAGTCTGAGCCACTTTCAGTGGAGCTTCTTTCTCAGCGATAGCCACTTTTAGAGCCTCAAGATTCTTTTCTTGATTTGCTATCTCTGCTAGCAGCTTTGAGAGAGCACATAGACATACAAAACTAGTCAAATTATAACTAATAACAACCACAACAACAGCAAGACCTAGAATGAAAAAACGCAATGGATTACTTATTTAATATTAAATAAATTAATAAATACATGTTATTCTTATAATATACATTTTTGATCTTGAATTATCCAGTTTATTTAAGTATATGGCTAGGAATCCACAATATTTTATCAGCCAATATTATGAATTATATAATATTAAATTAATTTAATATATCACGTTTGCCAATATTTGTTATCTGTATTTATTCTATTACTGTCCATGATTATTTCCCCCATTTTTACAATTAGATTACCTTTGCCTTCATCTAACACTTGCATAAAGTTTGTTTGAAAAAACACATATTTAATGACATAAAATATAATCTTAAATATAATCTTTAACATATCTCAATATACAGGTCCTTCTTAAAAAATTAGCATATTGTGATAAAAGTTCATTATTTTCCATAATGTAATGATAAAAATTAAACTTTCATATATTTTAGATTCATTGCACACCAACTGAAATATTTCAGGTCTTTTATTGTTTTAATACTGATGATTTTGGCATACAGCTCATGAAAACCCAAAATTCATATCTCAAAAAATTAGCATATCATGAAAAGGTTCTCTAAACGAGCTATTAACCTAATCATCTGAATCAACTAATTATCTCTAAGCACCAGCAAAAGATTCCTGAGGCTTTTAAAAACAGCCTGGTTCATTACTAAAAACCGCAATCATGGGTAAGACTGCAGACCTGACTGCTGTCCAGAAGGCCATCATTGACACCCTCAAGCGAGAGGGTAAGACACAGAAAGACATTTTTGAACGAATAGGCTGTTCCCAGAGTGCTGTATCAAGGCACCTCAGTGGGAAGTCTGTGGGAAGGAAAAGTGTGGCAAAAACGCTGCACAACGAGAAGAGGTGACCGGACCCTGAGGAAGATTGTGGAGAAGGACCGATTCCAGACCTTGGGGACCTGCGGAAGCAGTGGACTGAAGTCTGGAGTAGAAACATCCAGAGCCACCGTGCACAGGTGTGTGCAGGAAATGGGCTACAGGTGCCACATTCCCAGGTCAAGCCACTTTTGAACCAGAAACAGCGGCAGAAGCGCCTGACCTGGGCTACAGAGAAGGAGCACTGGACTGTCACTCAAATTTTGCATGTCATTCAGAAATCAAGGTGCCAGAGTCTGGAGGAAGACTGGGGAGAAGGAAATGGCAAAATGCCTGAAGTCCAGTGTCAAGTACCCACAGTCAGTGATGGTCTGGGGTGCCATGTCAGCAGCTGGTGTTGGTCCACTGTGTTTTATCAAGGGCAGGGTCAATGGAGCTAGCTATCAGGAGATTTTGGAGCACTTCATGCTTCCATCTGCTGAAAAGCTTTATGGAGATGAAAGATTTCGTTTTTCAGCACGACCTGGCACCTGCTCACAGTGCCAAAACCACTGGTAAATGGTTTACTGACCATGGTATTACTGTGCTCAATTGGCCTGCCAACTCTCCTGACCTGAACCCCATAGAGAATCTGTGGGATATTGTGAAGAGAAAGTTGAGAGACGCAAGACCCAACACTCTGGATGAGCTTAAGGCCGCTATCGAAGCATCCTGGGCCTCCATAACACCTCAGCAGTGCCACAGGCTGATTGCCTCCATGCCACGCCGCATTGAAGCAGTCATTTCTGCAAAAGGATTCCCGACCAAGTATTGAGTGCATAACTGAACATAATTATTTGAAGGTTGAATTTTTTTGTATTAAAAACACTTTTCTTTTATTGGTCGGATGAAATATGCTATTTTTTTTAGATAGGAATTTTGGGTTTTCATGAGCTGTATGCCAAAATCATCAGTATTAAAACAATAAAAGACCTGAAATATTTCAGTTGGTGTGCAATGAATCTAAAATATATGAAAGTTAAATTTTATCATTACATTATGGAAAATAATGAACTTTTATCACAATATGCAAATTTTTGAGAAGGACCTGTAAATATAATTTTTTACCATTCCATTACTGTTCATTATAATGTTGTGATAGTTCACCCAAAAATTCTCTCATCATTTACTCATGCCATCCTCGATGTGAATGACTTAATTTCTTCAGATTTTTAGGAAAATAATTAATCTCTGTGAGTCCATATATTGCCATTGAATGGGTATCACTTGCTTGATGCTTGAAAAACCACACAGTGATCGTGAGGATGAATCTCCAGTGGATGAATCAATGTCTGAAGTGAGACGATAAGTGTGTAAGAAAAATACTAATATTTGTAACTTTTTTAACTACAAATTATTGCTTCCGGTCTACTGTCATACAAGCATTCACGAGGGGGACATTGTGAAGTTCACACGAGAAGTAACACGGACTGCCACTTCTCACGCAAGCACTTACATCACTTGTCACAACGTCCCTCTTGTAAACGTACACACACCTATCATTTAACTTCAGAAGACATTCGCTGCATCTAAAATCGAATACTTCTCTACTATATAGTATACGAAAACAGTACAGCAAAAGAGTAGTATGTCCAAATACATATTATTTGAAGGCGAAAAGTAACTGGATGACCTACTACTTCAGTGAGATTCATCCACTGGGGTTGTATCATAGACTGTAAAAAAAGATGGACAACACCCCTTCACTCTCTTCCATTGTAGAAAAGTGAAGCCGCCAATGTCTGAATATGGCGCTGATTTAAGACCTGCGTCTGTGCAGTGGTGACCTCAGGACCTGAGTCTGCGCAGTAGCAAGCAGGAAGTAAAGCCGTGATAGCTAAACCCCGCCCACACTCCCACAGTATCTGTTAGCACAGTTTACTGCAGAACAACTCACTATGTTGGTGTGAAATAAACAGTAATGGAAATGTAGAAATTAAAGCTAAAGCTCCAGTCTCCTCCTGAAAAAAGTCTGTTGGTGCTTCAGTGACCTACTTCACCCAGAGAAGCTGTCAATCATGCCCTCCCCTCTTTGTTTTTGTTTATGTGAAGAAAGAAAGTCCTATACATCAGGGATGGCATGAGGGTAAGTAATTGATAATTTTTGGGTGAACTATCCCATAAATTCACAAGTGCAACTCACCTCATTGAGCTGGTTCTCAAGCTGTGTTTTGGCAGTTTTGGTCTCCTGTATGCGCAGCTCAAATGCCCTTCCCGTAGCCTCATGCTGTCTGCGCATGTCTGCAGCCGTCTGCTCTAGCAAGCTCGCCACAAGAGCTCTCAGAGAAAGAGAGTTATTTTTCTCCTTCTCAGCTTTGCTAACATTTAAGTTGCAGAGGTTTTCCCATTCCTCAGGAGTCACAGCGATTCTGTAAATGGTTAATCAGTTAGCAAAGGGAAAAAGTTGGAAAACCTATACTCATTTCCATGCATATAACATAATTACATTTCAAAAACTGTATCATAAACATGTTATCTTACCCTACACTTGTAAAGTTTGAATTCCTTCCGTTTAAATCAGGCGACGTGTTAGTAAGAAGAGAGCAGAAATCATCAATGCGCTCAGCCTGAAATTTGTCCTGCAAGTCCTTTTCCAGATAGTATTTCACTGAGCGAATGAGCCTGAAAAGCACAGGAATGATTTCCAAACTAAAATTTTGTTTTGAGCAAATTGATGTTTAGTTTATTGAACAATAATTCAGGGATTAAGTGCCATATTTTAAACACTTTTCAATTGCTACCGTATGTAGCAATTGATTTAATTTGCTATTAAATTTAAGGCAGCCATATGCAGCATATTTTTTCATTATTTCAAACAAAATATTGTTTTGTTAAATTATTATTATTGAAAAATATTTTGGTTTTATTATTTCATTTGCAACGTTTACAGGTTTGACAGAAATTCTCACAGGAAATATTGAGGACAATTTAATTCCTTATAAGTTAGTCCTTGGAGTTTTGTCACTGTCCCACCAACCTGATCTGCTCATTGATCTGCTCCAGTGTTCGCTGTAGCAGAACCATCACTCCCTCAATCACCTCCTTTTCCTTCAACAGTTCCTCTTCCACCTCATCATGCACCAGGTCAATCGCCACACGCTTCTCTCTGAGGATGTCCCGTACATATCAAATAATTACCAATGAGACATTTTGTGAAAGATTTGAATTGTAATGAATGATGTCAGCCTAATCCGAAACTGAGGTGGTTAATTTGGTTTATAATTTACACTACCATTCAAAAGTTTAGTAGAAAAGTATCTTGGTTTTCACAAGGATATTAAGCCGCACCACTGTTTATAACATTGATGATAATAAGACATTTTTCTTGGCAGCAAATCAGCATATACATAACTATGTTTTCAGTGGTGTATAAAGACCTTACATAATGAACCGTTATGTTTTTATTACTTAAAATGAGCCATTTCTATGTCCATACACTGGGTCCCTTTACAGTGAAGTCGCCATTTTGCGCCGTCATGTTTCTACAGTAGCCCTAAACGGACAAACTTCTCTACAGAGCGTTAGCTACTCTCTACTGTCTTCAACAACAATTTTTTTGTCCTGTGTCAGCCCCCGTAATTTCTCTATGTGCTTCGAAAGGGAGGGGTGAGCGGTGGATGATTGCAATTCACAACCTCACTGCTAGATGCCGCTTAAAATGTACGCACTGAACCTTTAATGCCACTTCTGATGAATTTGGTCATGTAGTTTAACACTTGATTTCAGTAATGTCCCCAGGTTGTGCTCTGCAGAGAGAAGTACCTCTCAGTCAGACATTGCAAAATCACTTGAAGAGGTTCGGAGCAGCTCTCCAAGGCTTTTTCCACACGGCTCTTGAAGATGATGAGGGTCTCAATCTCCTGCACCATCTCCTCAAACTTCTTCTCCAGTTCTTGCCTCCAGAATTTGATGTCATGGATTCTCTGCTCTGAAGAAGAGGGACATTACAGACTTGACTATCACATTATGGTTTATGTTTTATCAAGGAAATCAATAACCCTATCTGAGACAACTTCCTCTTTTCATCATTTCTACCACTAATCTTTAAAAGGTCAAGTGTCATCATTACACTTCCTGCACTTCTCATGCATTTTAAGCGTTGCATACCCAATCTCTTTTGTGCATCCTGTTGCATGTGTTTGGTACATTTGTTGCTCTCCTCTATGAGTCTCTGACACTCTGCTGTCAGTTTCTCTGAGTGCACTCGTTCTGCCTCCGAACTCCTGAAATGCTCCTGGTTTGCATGCTTCCACTCAGATGGCAGAAACTTATCAGGGGTCCCATCAGCCTAGACATTTTTCTAATGAGAAAAAAAGCCATTCTTTGGTTTTTAAATAATTTAGGTCATTGTTAAATGGATACTAATAAAAATATAATTATACTGTAGCCAAAAAACAACTAACATGACAGTATAATACAAAACGGGCAAAATACAAAAAATTCTGATATAACAGTTAACGTTAGCTAACCAGGTCAGGAATTAGGATATAGTTACCTGTTTTAAAACAAACAATTTTCTTCATCAACTCTTGTCATAAACAGTCTATTCAGTGTTTTAAGATAAATACTAGTTAGAATGAAAACATTAAACGTAAATAAAGTGTCTTATTACCTGTCAGATATAAATGCCTAACTTATGTCCTGCAACTGAAACACGACAGCTGACACTCTGTCTGCCGGCAAGTAAACACGCGGTTACTATGGTAACATAACCGTTTCAACGCCAGGGGCGGTAAATGTCATATTTTTTTGCGTGAGGGCCAGACCCTTTTCACACATTATTTAAAGTTTCCTCAGAAGTGGAATTCGTCATAGTTAGATAACCTTATATAACGGTGAATGAGAGATTACATTAAATATAACATATTTCTGTGTTCCCATTTGCTCAAATAGCAAAAGATACCGTAAACTCCACAATAGTGTTTTCACAACTTTAGAAGAGAGAGAGAGAGAGAGAGAGAGAGAGAGAGAGAGAGAGAGAGAGAGAGAGAGAGAGAGAGACTTCCTCACCAGCTGCCCTAGCTATGAGCAAATCAGGAACACATTCTATCCAGAATTCGAAATACTTTGCCCTGACTTCATCAAATTAAACAATAAAACAAAACTTAAATATGTATTAGGTGAAAAAAAGAGATTGTATCCCACTAGCAGCAAGATACATTAATGCCTGTCACAAGAAGAGGAGTCGACACACACACACACAATTCAAAATTGTTCCTAGAATTCTAAATGTTTACCTATTGATCAACTTATATAAAACAGTACTTCTATGTTTTTCCCTCACAACATTGTTTTTTTTTCATTATCAAAACAATAAAATTAGAGAACAAGACTGTTATTAAATGTTTAATTTAAATAACATTTATTTAATGTCATCAGTATGCATTTGTAGTTTAGAAAATAAACTCTTTTTTACAGAGAATTTTTTTCAGTCTTTTACCATTTACAGTAAAATTTGATACAAATATATTCCATTTATACATTGACATTAGTCTAACATTAAAATAAACAACACATTCTTAAGCCAAAAGAGGGCATACTTGATTCCCCAAATGTTTATACTTAACATGAAAGTAAAATCAAATTGTACTGACCACAAAAATACAATTGGTCAAACTATTTCAGCACAACCTTCACTTCACTTCATTTCAGTGAGACACGAATAATGTAATAATACCACTTCAGTATGTCATAAATAGATCCACATAAAAGTAAACATGTGCCATAAAAGTACTCAATTAAATTGTGCAAATGCAGCCTTTTCTTGACAGTGTAACAGTCCGCATTAAGTTTGAATGGAATGAAAAAACAAGGACAGTATACGCGGAAACAGTAAACATTGAAAAAAATATATTACAAGTTAAATGCAGACTAAATGTTTTAAGAGAATGTGGTAATAGTAAGGCTGTGGTGTAAATGTATTAATTAAATAAATTACATTACTGGTATGCTTTTCTTAATTTGTAATAACTGATTTGAATACATTCCAATAAATATGGTACAAATATAAATGTGCTTACTTAGAATACCACAATCTATTTGGGATGGCTCCCACCAACTGCCTGCCATTTAAAATACACTGGCTGTGATTTATAATATTTCTTGGTTAAAGGGTCATGAAACCCTACAGCAATTTTTTGAGATTTTAACAGAGGTATGTGTGTTGAACATCATTGAACATAATGTTAGCATCTGTTAGATTTAATTAAAAGGTGAAACGGGTAAATTTTTATGTTTTTCACCCTATTTTCGTCTTCCGGGTTTAAAACTACATTGCGTCCACGTCACGGCTTGTGACGTAGCAGCGGACTATAGTGCTACGTGACGCATCGTTGTCTCATTATTATTAATGAGACTGAGTTTTCTTATCCTATGAGAAGACACCGTCTCTTAATTATTCATGACAGCACGTGGTTCTTTCCAATGACAGAAGTGACAGTCTGCGTGTTCACGGAGTAGATGAGAGGAGTTTATGATCATGGGTGTAAGTGTTTGTTTCCCTGGTGTAAATGTTGGGTGTGTTGCATGGCTTTCCCGCGATGCTGCCAGGGCTAGTCTCCAAAAAGTCCTCCACCTCAGCAGAGCCCTGTGTACTGCTATCACTGTAAACTTCACTGTCGCTGTCCATCTTTACTATGGGTGTTAAGGACGCGCGTAAGTTAGATCTCTGCTATATGTACGAAACGGTTGTTTTTTTTCCGCATAATTTTTTTATTTTTAAAAATATGCATTTATACTGTGTATATATACAAACATAATTATATATTTATAATGACAATAATAAATGTATATGCATTTCTATATTTTAAACAATTCGATTAATCTAATATATGTAGCAAGGGATTTGGTTACTTTTAAAGGTCAAACAGATGGTTGTCAGTGTATTATATTGGACTTTAATTTTGCATTTCGTTACGTTTAACCCCATATTTTTGTTGAGATTTGGCATGGGCCACTGCACTGACAGATGACAGTTGCTCGCCCCCTCTTTCTCCCCCTGCCTCGCTCTACCACACCACCCCTCCCCTCTTCTCACGGGCATCCACGCCCATTTAAGTAGCATTTTCAAAAGATTACGAGGTGGATTTGAGCTGAAAGAGGGGTTTCATGACCCTTTAAAAGACAAAAAAACAAAACACATTGTTAGTTACTGTATCACATACCAACAAAAGGTCAAATTATGGATTAAAATTGCACTTGCTTGAATCCACAGGTATGTTTGGTATGACATCATGGTCTTGGTCTTAACTGGCAACAGTTTTATCAAGTCCATTGATATTTTCAGGCACTAAACCCTCTTCAATCGCCGCTCTGGATTCCTGCACCTAAAGTGAACATTCATTTGACACTGCCAACTGAGAATATGCCTTTCAAAACATACAGCAATAATAGTGATTAAAAATAATTATTTACATAAAAACTGGTCATATATGTTACCGTAAATAAATTGTAATAAATGTTTTATATTACCATAAACAAAATTAAAGCATTTAAAGTATGCACAGTGTTGGGTGTAATACATTACAGTTACTTCTGATGTAATAGCATAAAAAAAAATCAATAACAATTCATTACTGTTTTAGAGTAACTTACCCAACACTGATTATGTATATACAAATTATAAAAGTAAAATTTCACTCACCTTGAAAGGTTGACTAATACCCACAATGCACTGCAGGTTGCTGCTATAATAGCACAGCACACATTCACCCCCACGAAGTGGAATTTCATCTTTGTTCACATAAACCTGTGAAAAAAAGACAATATAACTTCCTAATCTACTCAGTTGATTGTGTTAAATCTTTATTTAACAGCAAATATTGCAAACCTGAAAGAGCTCATCATTTAAAGACACCTGGTCATCCTTCACCCAAGTGTACGTGATATAGTCTGAGACACTTTTAAAACCAGCCTGTGAAGTGACAAACAAGTTCTATATTAAAGAATCCCTGGATAAAATCTAGTTCACAATATTTTATTATAACTATTGTAACCATACACAATAATAAACATCATTCTATTTTATTATTTGCATTCAGCAATACCATCATTTATTTGAGCACATTTTGGAAACCTCTCTCACCTTATATAAACCGATCCAGTCCCAGGCACTGGAGGGAAAGGACTGAAGAAGTCTGTAGGTTATGAGGGCGTCGAAGTCTGCACTCCACTCTCCTTCAGCACAGACCTGCACCAGCGGCGTCTCGTACTTCTTTCTCAACTGATGACAGGATAACAAATGGTCATTCTCGTAGTGTTGTATTTTTATAGCACAATGGGTTAATGACTACAGTGATGCCCCACCTCCAAGCGGAAGACGCCAATGACAGGCTTATGGTCGCTAACGCCATACTCCATTTTACTTGTGTAATGCTCCTGGGTCATTTTCAGAGGGAACTCATTTGCATGTTCCTCCAGTTGTTCTTCTTCATTATGACCATCTTCATTAGTGTCCTCCGTCGGCGAGGACTTGGGCTTGACTTGCCAGAGAATCCTGTCACACCACGCAGGCTTGCGTTTCTTACCACTAGCCAATCACAAAGAGAGGAAAACGAGATTAAATCAAATATATAAATCAAATAAAGTTGTGGATTTGAATCACTTCTCCAGATTTGTTCTTGCAATGTGGCATACTTTTATAACTATGACAGTAATAAAATGAAAGGATGTCATGAAACATATTTCAACAGCAACAAGCAATGTCACAGTTTTTAAAAACAAAATGTATTCCTACAAATAGTGCTACAAAAAAATACAAATAAATTTGAATTATGTAAAATTCTAATATACTATATGTTCTAATAAGGTATTAAAAAAACATTCGAAAATTTTTTAATAAAAAATATCTATGCATTTTATAATAATACATTTTTTTTTAAATAAAACTTAGGACTTCAGTGTGAGGTGAGCTCATAAATACATCCTGTAGGTCAAAAAGCATTTTCACTAAGCGAGCCGTGTCGTCGACATGCTTTATGGCCGTGTATGTTGCAAAGATTTGAACAGCTACTAGAAATGACTAATCTAGATCACATGACTAATACTTGAACATTTACTCTTTGCAACACACTACACCAACTAAGTCCAAACACAGAATGGATGTTATTAATGGTTTATTTCTGGGGCCTAATTTCAGCAGTAGATGAATGGGTGTTACAGGACGGGATGAGTGGCACACAATGCACTGGTCTGCATTAAAGTGTGGATGAGGTCTGCCAGCTCTAGGAAAAAAAAAAACTATTAGGGGGGGGGTGTTTGGAGGGGATCAAGGAATGCTGGCTAGACAAGCAGGGGAGGATGGTTCAAGTTTAGAGGCACATGGGAAATTTAAAGCTTACTTAAAACCAAACCATGTCTTCTGTACCCTGCAGGGGTGAAAAGAGAGCACGCGTGAACATCCGACAGTTAAAAACAGCCCTGGCAGAGGAGCTGAGGGAGATTCAGGATATTATAGTGATTACCGTTTCCTTCACAGCTATTCAGAAAATGTAATTAGAGTCAACATGAAATTGAACAAAATATTCAAAGAGGGTAAAACATTTGCAGGACTTGATTTTATCCCTATATGACTTTATTTTAATAAGACTAGGAATGTGCATTAAGACATTTTAATTTCAAGTTGACCTTAAAAAACAATCACTCAAACATAATGACAATCTAAATAACTTACAAACAAGTTTTGTTCATGTAACTTACAGTGTAAGCCTTTTTTTTACTTGGAACTGTATAAAACAAAATATAATAATATGCCTATATGATTTACTTTAATGCTGTGAAAATTTATAATATTTATATTATGTTATATTGTTGTATAAAATATCTTTATTCTGTACTTTATTCTTTACTAAATTCCATTCAATTACTGCGGTTATCTCAAATAACTGATTAGACAGAATAGCCACTATCATACAATTAATCAATAATCGTGGCTAGGGCTGGGCACCGAACGTCGATACTTTTATGGTATCGAACGAAAAACTTTGATACTATGAGTATCGAAAAATGATTTATCTTTCAGTGCCAAATTTCGGTTCCAAAAGCCAAGCAGCTGTGTCTGTGTAAGCCTGTAGCATACGTGCATGCAGTGTTTCCCCTACAATGTTTTTTTAAAATCGGCGCAGCAAAATCTTCACATGATCAGTAATATCACGACATTCACTTACACACTGTAAAAGCACAACAGCCAAAGTCATTTTGAAATTGTTTTCTGAAAGTATTGACTAAGTTCAGTGAATTAAATCCTCCGTTAGCCTGAGAGAGAAAGATCGCTCACGTGGAGCTACAGCGCGACAGTCAGTTTAATGAGTGACGGTGGGCTGTGATATTAATCTTATTTTATTCTCGCTTCCAAGGATTATACAAAGATGATATGAGGTAAAACTGTTATAAACTAGATCCGCGTTCCGTCTAGCGCAAATTCCTTCCCTTCTCAGCGCGCGCTGTCTTTTCTCCCTAAACATAAAGTTAACGTCAGAGTCAGCACAATGTGTGATTGTTGTCAAATGCATTCTCCACTTTGGCTAAATTGCAGGACGTGTTTGACTAAATTAAAAGCACTATATAATCCGCTGCGCAATAGACGCTGTTTCCAAGTTCAGTGCGGGCGTGTGTGTGTGTGTGTGTGTGTGTGTGTGTGCTGTACACGCTGCGAAACGGACTGACTTGCACATTATGCGACTAAACCATCAAATACACAAGAAATAGCTTATATGTAAAAATGGCCGGGTTGAAGAGTATTCACTTAAACACAGTTTATCTTAAATGGGCATTAATAGTTTGGAGAAATCAATGGTAGAATGAAATCATTAGATCTGCATTCGGTCTTAAAGGGGCAGCATCTAATAAACCTGCCATTAATGTCAATCAAACAACAAAAGGCAAAGAGAAAATTACTCGCAGCTGTTTTATGAATAACTTTAGTTTTAATCAATTTATACAGTGAAAACTATGCAGTGTTATTTTACATTTCATTACTTTATTAGACTTAAAAATTATTATATATTTTTTTATTCTTAAAAAGTTGCAATAAAAGTGTCTGCTGGCGCACCCCTATCCAAATAGCACAACCAGTTTTATTAATAATGTTACCCTAGTGAGAACTGTTACTAGAATTTGTTTTAATTACATTTGTTTAATTTATTTTTGTTGATGTTGAAATGGATTTTAAAACATATGGTATCGAAAAAAGTATCGTCAGGAACCGGTATCGAAACGGAGTTATCGAAATTGGCATCGGATCGAAAGATTTTGAACAATACCCAGCCCTAATCGTGGCAGCCCTATAAATACTGCAGGATATAATGTAAGATGTTGTGTCATTTACCTTGTGTCGTAGTTATCGGAGTTCAAATCAAATTTATAGGTGGGCTGAAAGTCCAGAGGTCCCTCTTCAAACTTCTGCAAAATAGCTTCTTTCTGTTTCATCATGGTGAGCTGGTGAGATATTGACATGCACAGATGCAAACAGATATTATGACACATAATACATTTTTCATTTACATGTATAGATATTGTTACTACATCTAAAAGAGCGTGATATATAATTTATTTCACAAATAAAGATTCAAGAGTGATATGTACCTGATCTTTAGGCCAAAGTAGACTGAAACGCTGGCTGGTGATGCAGTTCCTTACAAAGAGCATACCATGGTCCTCGATACGAAAATTCAAATCCCCAAACCAGAACACAACCCTAGAGAATGAGGTGAGAGGATTCACATGAATGTGCAAAATAATAAAGAAAGTAACGGTAATTAAATATACAGTATACTTTTTATGCAGTAACAATTCATAAAATATCATCCTGGACTGACTTGTGGTCCAAAATGTGAGGCGTGTTTTTGGTGTCAAAGGTCTGAGCATCCAGAATATACTCAAACTCATCCACCCTCTGAGAGGCATAGTTCATGTGGGCGGTGAGGTGACAGTTCAGGAAGCAGAGCATGTGACCGTAGAAGGACAGACGGATAGACACGCCTCCTTTATTACCCTTTAATTTGAAGAAAATTAAGATGAATTTGAATCATACGCTGCTAATTAAAAGGTAGTTATATCAAGAGCTGCTTGATAAAGTATTTGGTCTTACCCAGTAGCCGTAGATTCCGGTGCGGGTGTAAGTGACCTGAATGTCTCTGATAAAGGGGACGTGTTCCAACTTAGAAAAGAAAACCAAGAGTAGACCCTGCATTCGTATGGAGGACACCTGAATGGGCCACAATAAAATATAAAATAGACAACATAATTATAAAGTGTGCACTATTTTCTGTTAAAAAACATTTGTCCTCAAATTTGATGTGTTAGAAGCAGGAAAAATGGGCAAGCATAAGGATTTTGTTTAACAAGGGCCAAATTGTGATGGCTTGACGACTGGGTCAGAGCATCTCCAAAACTGCAGCTCTTGTGGGGTGTTCCTGCTCTGCAGAGGTCAGTATCTATGAAACTTCACACACACACTCTGGGGACACCTGAGACTTATATTAAATCTTGTAAAAAGGGGCACAATAGGTGCCCTTTAAAGGATCTGCTGCTACCACAGCACACCTTCAGGGGTCTAGTGGAGTCCATGCCATGACGGGTCAGGGCTGTTTTGGCAGCAAAAAGGGGACCATCACAATATTAGCAATCATAATGTTATGCCCAATCGGTGTATATTATATATATATATATATATATATATGTGTATATATATATGTGTATATATGTGTATATATATATATATATATACATATATATATATATATATATATATATATATATATATATATATATATATATACATATATACATATACATATATATACATATATACATATACATATATACATATATATATATATATATATATATACATATATATATATATATATATATATATATATATATATATATATATATATATATATATATATATACACATATATACATATATATATATATATATATATATATATATATATATATATATATACATATACATATATATATATATGTCCTTCTCAAAAAATTAGCATATTGTGATAAAAGTTCATTATTTTCCATAATGTAATGATAAAATTTAAATTTCATATATTTTAGATTCATTGCACACCAACTGAAATATTTCAGGTCTTTTATTGTTTTAATACTGATGATTTTGGCATACAGCTCATGAAAACCCAAAATTCCTATCTCAAAAATTTGCATATCATGAAAAGGTTCTCTAAATGAGCTATTAACCTAATCATCTGAATCAACTAATTAACTCTAAACACCTGCAAAAGATTCCTGAGGCTTTTAAAAACTCCCAGCCTGGTTCATTACTCAAAACCGCAATCATGGGTAAGACTGCCGACCTGACTGCTGTCCAGAAGGCCATCATTGACACCCTCAAGCGAGAGGGTAAGACACAGAAAGAAATTTCTGAACGAATAGGCTGTTCCCAGAGTGCTGTATCAAGGCACCTCAGTGGGAAGTCTGTGGGAAGGAAAAAGTGTGGCAAAAACGCTGCACAACGAGAAGAGGTGACCGGACCCTGAGGAAGATTGTGAGAAGGACCGATTCCAGACCTTGGGGGACCTGCGGAAGCAGTGGACTGAGTCTGGAGTAGAAACATCCAGAGCCACCGTGCACAGGCGTGTGCAGGAAATGGGCTACAGGTGCCGCATTCCCCAGGTCAAGCCACTTTTGAACCAAAAACAGCGGCAGAAGCGCCTGACCTGGGCTACAGAGAAGCAGCACTGGACTGTCGCTCAAATTTTGCATGTCATTCGAAATCAAGGTGCAGAGTCTAGAGGAAGACTGGGGAGAAGGAAATGCCAAAATGCCTGAAGTCCAGTGTCAAGTACCCACAGTCAGTGATGGTCTGGGGTGCCATGTCAGCTGCTGGTGTTGGTCCACTGTGTTTTATCAAGGGCAGGGTCAATGCAGCTAGCTATCAGGAGATTTTGGAGCACTTCATGCTTCCATCTGCTGAAAAGCTTTATGGAGATGAAGATTTCGTTATTCAGCACGACCTGGCACCTGCTCACAGTGCCAAAACCACTGGTAAATGGTTTACTGACCATGGTATTACTGTGCTCAATTGGCCTGCCAACTCTCCTGACCTGAACCCCATAGAGAATCTGTGGGATATTGTGAAGAGAAAGTTGAGAGACGCAAGACCCAACACTCTGGATGAGCTTAAGGCCGCTATCGAAGCATCCTGGGCCTCCATAACACCTCAGCAGTGCCACAGGCTGATTGCCTCCATGCCACGCCGCATTGAAGCAGTCATTTCTGCAAAAGGATTCCCAAGTATTGAGTGCATAACTGAACATAATTATTTGAAGGTTGACTTTTTTTGTACTAAAAACACTTTTCTTTTATTGGTCGATATATATATATATATATATATATATATATATATATATATATATATATATATATATATATATAGTATTAAAACAATAAAAGACCTGAAATATTTCAGTTGGTGTGCAATGAATCTAAAATATATGAAAGTTTAATTTTTATCATTACATTATGGAAAATAATGAACTTTTATCACAATATGCAAATTTTTTGAGAAGGACCTGTATATAAGCAATTGTCCACTGGTTCATAGTGAATCACACGATTAGCATATGAACAAAAGCATATTAGTATGAGGCAGACAGAACCAGCACCTTGATATAACCCAAAGGGGCTAGAGTGCTCATGAAAAGCTGACTCCAGGAGTCCTCGAAGGCCAGATCTGTGACAAACTTGAGAGGAGCAGCCTTCACCTCCTGCAGACTGAACAAGAGCAGCACAGACATTAGGACATTCAGACCCCATATTTCTGCGGTGAGATAACTGTCATTATTTACTTTATGGTGTGTCCGAGAGACCTCAAGATATAAAATCTCACCCAATCACATAGAGGTCGGGTTTCTTCGGGGAGCTGAGCTGAAGCAGGGAGTTCACATCTTCAGGAGGTTCAGCGGTGCCCACATTCCATGTGACGACATACAGCCTGTGGGTATAAGAAAGAAAGATGCATTCAGTTCAATAAAATAATAGTTCATTGCTTCTGCTTGTGTAATTCATTTGGAAAACCTCCAAGTAAATTTCCATGTTGTCATCACATAACTGCTCAGACTAACAATAGCACCATTTCAACTAATTGGTCCAAGAAGTTGTAAGCATTCCATACTGCAGATTAATTTAAACAATTTTTAAGAACTACATACTAATATCTAAGGTTAAAAATATCTCATTCCCTGTAGATCACTGACTCAAACAGAGAAAAGGTGCTCAGTCCCCACAAAACCAGACTAGAAACCAGCAGCCAGGTTTAGATCTGCCAGACACGACAACAAGAGAAGTGAAAGACAAAACCTGAACTGGTCTTTCTTAGGTCAGCCCGCAATCTGCCTGCAGACAAGAAAAGCCCCATCTAACATTTGAACCACCTGCGCGTGCAGTTTATCATCAGGGTTCAGATTGTCCACGCAGGTCAAGGGCATCGCCAGACGCTGTCGCACATGCAGACGGCTGCCGGTGGACTGCGTGCCGGTGCTGGCTACACTGTCTGAGCTTTTCTTTAAAATAATCAGTTATTTCCTCCATGCTGGTCATGGGAAAATAGCCTTAAAATGTCTTGACAGATATTTGGTCCTGAGTGCCAGGGGAGCAAAGGCAGTTATTCACGAAATTATTAATACAGTAAAGTGTGTGATATAGGCTGTAGGGTGAGTAGATGGAGGTGGAAGCGTAGGCGGACTTTTAGATTTAAAGATTAAAACCCTAATCTGATTTATCAAGGGCTTACATGACCCACCCAACACATTCAATTTAAACTTTACAAGAGGAAACCTCAATGCTGCATATACCCAATGCAATGGCTATATTTTTGCTTATCTAATACAGTTCTCTGGTATCAGTTCTTATTTCTGATCTTTTAATGTTTAATGTTTATATTATTCTTAATTATTTATACTTGTATATAATTTGCATATATATAATTTATATGGTGGCTGAAATTAGAACCCGTAAAACAGTTTAGTTTTCCATAAACAACCAGAACCCACCCCAAATCTAATACTAAAGTATGTTGAGAAAGCTTATCCTAATGTGCTTATCCCTGCTTTATTCTATCACCATTTCAGCAAACAAAAGACTAAACTGTTCACTTTGTCTGAGAATTCTGGATGTTGAAACATAAAAAGCACTTGAGGTCTTAATCGACAACCTTGTGACAAAGTTACAACATTTCAATTGCTTACAATACATGTTTGTGCAGCTCCATGAAAAGATATTCTGAATGCATCATCGTTTACCAATATCAGTGCATTGGCATAATGAGAATATACGTTAAAAGTATAATTTTGTGGCTTAGTGCTAAAAGATTTATGATGGAAATCCAAAGGATATAGATATAAAGTTGGGTTGATTCTTGATCACCAGTGTGTTCTTAAGCCACTTGCAATAGTTAAATACAATATCAATATCTTTTGATAAGAAAGCATGTGCAAAATGAAGAATAAGATGGTATATTTACCCAAAAGTGTCCATTTTGCTGTCTTTAGGCTCCAGGGTGACAGAATTCAAAGCAAGTGACAAATCTTCTTCCATCCTCGCCAACCTGTCAGTCGTAAGTACACGTTTTCTCGTGAACCTGTTTTGCATTTCATATGCATCAAAATGCTTCGTAATATAATATACGTTATGATATTGTGAAGTAAAAAGTATGGCGTCTGTATTACATACAATGTCAAATTTTGCATTAAATAATCTCAGTTCAGTTTAAGGCAACAATTCTTATATCACTGTAAATGCTGAAATTTCTAAAAACATAAATGACATAATCAAGAGAGAATATGTTTAAAACAGCATTCAAACTACCTCGTAAAACTTCGTTTGTCTTCTCTTCCGCAGTCTCAAAGCCTCTGCAGTGTTAAACAATTAGTGGAGACAAAAATATCCTGTAACATCACGAACTGTGCACTGTATTTACAAGAGAGAGAGGGCGTGTGTGAAACTACACACAAACAACTCAGCCATCCATGGGAAGTTAAAATAAAAGTCCTAAAGAGGCGCCACACACGTGAGGTACTACAGGAGGTAGTAAAATACTCTTTTCATTCAATAAATAAAAATAAAATATTTTTTTACTGTGCAGTTAACTGTTTAACTTTTAAATTATGTAAATGTATCATGATTGTGTTAAAAATGCACATTTGCAACACATTTTTGTACTCCTCAGAAAATTACACAACTTGTGTTATATGATCAACTCTATGGAATGTCAGGGCTGCCAATATTAAAAATAAATAAATAAATAAATAAATATACAAATAAATGTAAAAAAGCAAAAATAAATAAATAAATATATAAATAAATATACATAGAAAAGCAAAAAAAAATGAATAATTATTTATACATTTATTTCCATATTTATGTATGTATTTATTTATTTATTTCCATATATATTTATTTATTCTTTTATTTATTTATACATTTATTTAATTATATTTTTATTTATTTCCACATTTATTCCTTTCTACATTTATTTATTTCTATATTTAATTATTTATTTCTATATTAATTTATTTATTTATTCATTTATTTATTTATTTATGCATTTATTTCTTCCTACATTTATTGGTGCGTAGGGTAATGAGGAGGGCGGGGTTTACCTCAGACATAGCAATCGAGCCCAGAGTACGCGAGGGTGAAGCGTTGAGGCCACAGTGACACCTTGTGGTGTGGCCGAAATACAATAATTACAGCCTACTGACGCTCATACCAGACCATTGGATTTTAATGTAACTTCCAAAAACAATACTGACAGCAACAGAAACAATTTGTTCTATTAAGCGGTGGTAGTCTTTAGCCTACTTCCATAAACTCAGGTCCAGGGGCAACTTTATTAAATGTATGAACGTCACGTTAATCCAAATATATGGCATGACGGAATCAATTAAGTGATACGTTTAATATGAAACTAAAACAGACAGCAGGTGGCAGCATGTCATTGTCTTAATGAGTGAGTTACTTGATTCCTTAAAATACACTGAATCAAAAACAATGCGGTTCAGCTGTAGATTTTTGATCATTTCTATTTAGGCCTATATGCGTTAGTTAAAATAATAATAATAAAAATAAACAAATAAACGCATGACCAAGTGTTCAAAACGTTGGCAGAGAAGGGTCATGTTCGGGGGAACAACATGATAGGCTATTTTTGAGTTTAATGCACAAACCTGCGTGACCATAGTAGCTACATTCAGAAATGGAAATTACGAATGCATTAATTGGGGAGAGCGGGGTTGGTTGGCACACTTTTCACTCTCTGTAATATTTCTCAGGCATGCTATATGTTAAAGCTACACTGTGTGATATTTTCCCCCATCTAGCTGTAAAAAGGTATATGACCATCCAGTGAATATTAGTTTCTGTTCCTCTCAATTCTGATTTCATTTTAACTCCTACGGTGGCTGATTTAGTCCAAGATTAATATGGCTTCCAGTTCGCTCAAGTGATGAGGTTACTTTAGAAAACTATTATAATGTGCAGTTATTTAATTTGTCAGTTAACATATAGGTTATGACATCTATGTAAAATGAATAATAGTTTTACCTTTTCGTTATTTTTTACCATTTCATTGCTGACATCAGCGATCAGGTTCCCAGACGAATGCAAGCTAATCTTAGTAAAATAACTTTTATCAGTGCTATCGTTATTCTGTATATTGTACGACATCACTAACGTAAGGCAACGTTTACATTGTAGGCTATATCAGTCTCAAGCAATCCCCCTCTTCACATCGAGTGTTAAAACGCGAAAGGCGAAGCTTGAATTTACGGGTATGTCCCTCTTTGGCTAATGTACTTTCAAGATGGAGGGGCAACATGGCGACGCACGTTCTAACCCCTCACCCGTATGTATTTTCAATGGCATATTATACACTTACGAGAATACTTTATTACTTGAAAGAAGTAAATATACATTAATGAGCACATATATTTTTGAAAGAACTAAGTGTTTTTAGCTAAGAATAAACTAAAAAAGTTACACAGTGTAGCTTTAAAAAAGTCTAACCAGTAACAACTGAAAGGTTAAGATCTCAGCTAATCAACAGATACATTTAATGTTCACAAATTATTCCTATTTGTTTTCTATTCATCATTAAAGTCATGTTGTGCACTTGTGCCAACCAGCCCCAGTATGGGGGTAAGTTGGCACATGCAATGGGGTTGGTTTGCACAGATGCTATAGTCACAAAGAATGAGGTGAGAAAGATACTGGTCATTGGGGTACCTCAGGGATCAGTACTTGGACCCTTCCTATTCTCCATAACCACTACATCACTGGGACACATTATACAGGCACGTGGTTTCTCCTACAACTGCTATGCTGATGACATTCAGCTCTACTTTTTCAACCAGATGATCCAACAGTATAGCTGCACAAATCTCAAACTGCCTGGTGGACATCTCAGCGTGGATGAAAGAACATCACCTACAACTTAACCTATAAGACAGAGCTTCTCATCTTCCCAGCCACTCTGTCACAGCACCAGTTTACCATCCAGCTAAACTCATCAACGATAATCCCGAAGTTCAGCCAGGAATCTTGGTTTAATCCTTGATGATCAGCTGACCTGTAGAGACCACATTGCAAAAACAGCATGATCATGCAGGTTTGCACAACATTAGGAAGATCAGGCCCTTCCTAACTTAGCGTGCAACACAGTTATTCGACCAGGCCCGTGTCATGGACTTTTGAAATGCTCTTCTGGCTGGACTTCCAACAGGTGCAATCAAACCTATGCAAATGATTCAAAACACAGAGGCACGTCTTGTCTTCAATGAGCCCCAGTGAGTCCACGTTACTCCTCTGTTTATGGCTTCTGGTTGTGGCTCGCATCAAGTTCAAGATATTGGTGTTTGCCTGCAGAACAGCCACGGGCTCTGGACCTTCCTCCACTCTCTCTTACGAATTTACATCCCCTGTTCCTTGCTGGTGGAATATCCACCCCATTCCGACAACATGAATGTGATTTCACCAAGTACATGTTCCTAGATAAACATCTTTGTTGATCCTGGAACAACATTCCGATCCACCAATTAAATTTGAGGGACAAGTTTACAGTTTATGTCAAGTTTAGGCTTACAGCCCAGGTTAGGTGCTTCTACATCAGTGTTATGGGATATGGTTAGGACTGCATTTTTGGACAGGAATGTTGTTCCAGGATCAACAAAATATGTTGATCCGGGAACATGCCTTGCTTTGCAAAATCACAGCCCTTCCTGTTCTAGCTTGAATGATGACTGAAACTTTGTATTACTGGCACTTCTCGTGTTTATTGCCTACTTATGATGAAAGTCACTTTGGATAGAAGCGTCTACTAAATGAATAAATGTAAAGCAAACACTTTAGTCCAGTAAATTACACTAGTAGGTGGTTCATTTACCATTCAGTACTGGCAGCTGCTCTCCTGAATCCTGACATTGCCTGCTTCATTTATCTTTCCGGCAGATGTGAGAAATGATCCACATTATAAACCTAGGAAGTTCCCCATGGACTCATTCTGACATGATTCACACTCATTCAGCATATTTGCATTTATTCACAGTGTTGCTATATAACGCCTGTTCCCTTTTCAACAGTTCCAATTAAGGATGCCATCATTTTCATGGCTATTGCTCATCATAGACATCATGGAATTCACGCACACAGTTTTTAGAAATTGAGAGTTTCATAATGCATTCTTAGTTTTTTACAATAAGAATTGAGAGGACAGATTAATATAGATTTCGCTACAGGACATGAGGGTATTTTCACTGACTGAAGGATCTGATCTCCGCTCCTGGATTTGATCATCTGAGAAAGTGTAGGTGTTTATTGCATCTTCTTTGTTGAAACAGAGCCTGTTGGTTTTAGCCCCAGGTTATGAATATACATCCAAAAAAAAAAAAAGAAGCTTTTTCTTAGTCAGTGTTTTTTATTGTACATGTCTCTGCTTGCTTCTTTCTAAAACAGATTTGAATCAATTATGGCACTGAAATAACCTTAACATTAAAATATGATATTGAGATCTGTAAAAGTATGAGTTTAGGATTGAATCAGCCTTACTGCTGCACCAATAAAAAAAAAACATATTATTTTTAAATTTAGAATAAAAAATATTGAATGGTCAAACAACTACATATTTTTGTTCTTTACAGTTATATCATCACTACATCATCATATCATAAATATATATATATAGGATTTAATTAGTCGGTTTTTACTTGCGTTTACATTATAATTATTTTTTTAATCATGTTCCTTTCATTAATTCTCTTGCACAGTATTTGAGACATCATGGTTTTCTAAAATATTTATTGCTCATTGCCCATCAATCACAAACAATGTTGCCCAATATATTATTCTTTTGTGTTACTGGCAGACAAAATAGCAGATGATAGTGCTCATTTTTACATACCGGCCTAATCACCTATAATTATGAAAACTAGTACTATGATGTATAGCCTATATTGTGTTGTTAAACTGTTTTCTGCGCATCATTATGTCTCAAGTGTACCAAGTGCTTTTGAGCAGCGATTTAACAAACCTTGAGTAAAATCAGTGTTATTAGAAAGCTAGACACTTGTCTGCTGCCTAATAATGTGTGTACTTTACAGAGGTGTGGAGTGGCAAAGTCACATTTCAAGAATTCTGTCACTCCATTATACTGCGTTATATGGGAGACAGCTGCCATTAACAGGACATGCCTACACTTGCAGCCCCTGAAAATATTTTGCTCTTTGACACTTTAGACTAGTACAAATGGAAATATGAAAAAAATAGACAATCTGTTACTACAGTGGCCTCTCTTTGCTTCTTTTCAATGGATTTCGCACCACTCAAAACCAACAGACTCAGTGTTTTTCATGTGATGATGCTGTGAAACTGCAAAAAGCCCCTAACAGCTGTGCAAAACATGCAAAGCATGTTCAAAAGTTTTGTGGTCAGTACGATTTTTTATTGTCTCTTATGCTCACCAAGTCTGCATTTATTTGATTAGAGATACATAAATATTATTACAACTTAAGAGCTTTTCTATTATTAATATACTTAAAAATGTAATTTATGCCCGTGATGGCAAAGCTGAATTTTCAGCATCATGACTCCAGTCTTCAGTGTCACATGATCCTTCAGAAATCATTCTAATATACTGATTTGAAACATTTCTCCTTATTATCAATGTTGAAAACAGTTGTTCTGCTTAATACTATTGTGGAAACAGTGATACATTTTGTTCTTTGATGGATAAAAGATCAGCATTTACAAACCTGATTCCAAAAGAGTTGGGACACTGTACAAATTGTGAATAAAAACAGAATGCAATGATGTGGAAGTTTCAAATTTCAATATTTTATTCAGAATACAACATATATGACATATCAAATGTTTAAAGGGTAAAATAAGTTGATTTGAAATTTCATGGCATCAACACACCTCAGAAAAGTTGGGACAAGGCCATGTTTACCGCTGTGTGGCATCCCGTCTTCTTTTTATAACAGTCTGTAAATATCTGGGGACTGAGGAGACAAGTTGCTCAAGTTTAGGAATAGAAATATTGTCCCATTCTTGTCTAATACAGGCTTCTAGTTGCTCAACTGTCTTAGGTCTTCTTTGTCGCATCTTCTTCTTTATGATGCGCCAAATGTTTCTGGGTGAAAAATCTTGACTGCAAAAAAAATCTCTATGCAACCATGATGTTGTAATTGATGCAGTATATGATCTGGCATTGTCATGTTGGAAAATGCAAGGTCTTCCCTGAAAGAGACGACGTTTGGATGGGAGCATATGTTGTTCTAGAACTTGGATATACATTTCAGTATTGATTGTGCCTTTCCAGATGTGTAAGCTGCCCATGCCACACGCACTCATGCAACCCCATACCAGAGATGCAGGCTTCTGAACTGAGCGCTGATAACAACTTGGGTTGTCCTTGTCCTCTTTAGTCCGGATGACAAGGCATCCCAGTTTTCCAAAGAGAACTTCAAATTTTGATTCGTCTGACAGAACGGTTTTCCACTTTGCCACAGTCCATTTTAAATAAGCCTTGGCCCAGAGAAAACGGCTGCGCTTCTGGATCATGTTTAGTTATGGCTTCTTTTTTTACCTATATAGTTTTAGCCGGCAACGGCGAATGGCACGGTGGATTGTGTTCACCCGGAAGTATTCCTGAGCCCATGTTGTGATTTCCATTACAGTAGCATTCCTGTGTGTGATGCAATGCCGTCTAAGGCCCCGAAGATCATGGTCATCCAGTATGGTTTTCATCTCATTCACAGCTCATTCACAGCAGTGAACACGCGAATGAAAACTGAAACATGATATCTGTTTGTTTTAATGATCATCTCTATCGCAGACACGTTCATGTGACATTGCAGTTCTTCATTATCATGAAATATTATCATCCGTATGCTTTTTAAAGCCTTGAACACACACACACATGCTCCTGTCGCATGTGCACAGAGCTGGATGTCAGCACATCCGTGAGTAGTCAATTAAACTAGACTATTTCTCTATCAAACAACAGAAGATAAACAGAAATTCACTCACTGCTCTTGACTGACTGAACTTTAGTAGCTTTAATAAGAACACATCTCTTACTTGCTGCTGTTAATGCTCTGGTGAAGAGATAAACATGGCGGACTGTGTGAACAGCTCAGCTCTCTGAGGGAGGGGTCTGTGCTAGTATGTCAGTGTCCATCAACACGTGTGGGCGGGGCCTCTGCAGTGCGACATCAGTGTGGGTGGATTTTTACCATTATAAGTTGGTTGTGTACACGTGTGCCAACACACATTTATGTTCAAACCTCATAAAAGTGAATTTTGCATAATAGGTGCCCTTTAACTTTTTCGGCCTCTTATTGCTACCTGCCCCAACTTTTTTGGAATGTGTAGCTCTCATGAAATCCAAAATGTGCCAATATTTTGCATGCCATTTCAAAATGTCTCACTTTCAACATTTGATATGTTATCTATATTCTATAGTGAATAAAATATAAATTCCTTTTTTTCACAATTTGTACGGTGTCCCAACTTTCTTTGAATCGGGTTTGTATTTAAAAATTAAATATTTTGCAACATTATACATGTCATTTTTGATTAATTTAATTTAGTGAAAGATGTTGACTACTTTATATATTAGCTGCAGCTAAATGTCCTCTTTCTTATCGTCTGTACATAGAACTCATATGCCAGGACTTAGTCAAAACTGAATGGCTATGATTCACAATCCTTTCCAGCAGTCTGGAAAGATATTAATAGTCATAAAATGAAGTTAGCATAACGTTTTGCCATCATTTACACAGATTACATAGATTTCTTGGGTATTTTTTAAATCCCATGTGATCAAGTCTGAGATGTACTATTAGGGCTTCTAAAACTCTAAAATCGCAAAAAAAGAAAAAGAAAAAAGAAAAACGATCAAAACACGAAGCCCTAACATGACTTTATAACCTTTCATTGTCATGTCCTTTACCAAAATGAGTCAACAAATCACTTGCAGCTAAAAGTAGCGCCACGGCAGTGATATCATTGCTCACTCAGGTGTCCTAAAAGCAGTTTTTAACCACATTCTGCTGGCTGTGTAGTTAGAGGAAGTGGCGGATTGGCCAAGGTACTTTTTACATGAATCACAAACAGTTTTTGGAGAGAGAGCACTATAAAGAAACCTGTCAGACTGAGCAGAATATCATCCGGTCAACATGGAGCGCACAGCTGTGGTATTGTTAGTGATTGCTGCACACGCTTTAGCAAAACCTATTTCTACTGAGGAGAAAGACAAGGTGTTATTAGCTGAGGTAGGAAGAGCACTATTTTTCTTTAAAATGTGAGGTTTTTTGTGGATAAAAGATTTTCTGTCCTTTCATTTTTATTCATTTATTTTTAGAAATATCTTCGAAGGTACTATGGCATGCCGGCTGGTCTCCAGGGAGAAGGAAAATCCTCTGATGTCATGCACGAGAAAATTCAAGAGATGCAAGAGTTTTTTAGGTTGGAAGTGACAGGAAAACTGGACGACAACACTTTGGAGGTAATGGAAATGGCTCGCTGTGGAGTTCCAGATGTGGCCGAATATAATCACTTCCCTCGAGACCTCAAATGGCAAACCACAAATGTGACCTTCAGGTTTGTGTTTGTACATTTAATAAGTGAATACGATAAAAAGAGTCAGTTTTATTTTCAAAATACGTCTTTTACTCACTTTCAGGATTCTGAACTACACTCCTGACTTGAAGAAGGCAGATGTGGACAGAGCCGTCCGCAATGCTTTAAACGTCTGGAGCAGGGTGACTCCACTAAGGTTTAAGAAACTGCATGTGGGAAATGCTGATATCATGATCAGCTTTGGAGCAAAAGGTAGCAATATTTGTATTATTCGCTGAAGTGTGAATAAAATGAAGGATATTTCTTTCTAGTTTTTATTTCCATCAATCTCTATTCTTGTTTTGTATGCAAATAACAGAACATGGAGACTTCAACCCGTTTGATGGACCGGAGGGGCTTCTTGCTCATGCTTACCCCCCTGGAAATGGCATTGGTGGTGACACACACTTTGATGAGGATGAAACATGGACCAAAGACTTTCACGGTACAAAAAATACCACATTTATAGCTACATTCTTAAAAATAAAGGTTCCAAAGGGGAGTTTCCCCAGTGATGCCTAAAGAACTTTCAAAGTACCATTTTGTCTATAAAGAAACTTTTTTTGAAATGTAAAGTTTTCAATGGATGTTAAAGGACTTATGGTTTTAGAGTGTAGTCCACTGTTCAAAAGCATTTATTTAATCAAAAATACAGAAAAAACAGTAACATTGTAAAATATTATTACATTTTAAAATAAATATTTTCGATTTTAATATATTTTGAATGTATTTTATTCCTGTGCTGTCAAAGCTGAATTTTCAGCATCACATGATCCTTCAGAAACTATTCTAATATGATGATTTGCTGCTCAAGATACATTATTATGTTGAAAACAGTTGAACTGCCTAATATTTTTGTGGATCACTTTGATCACTTGAATCTGTCCTTGCTGGTTAAAAGTATTATATATATATATATATATATTTTTTTTTTTAATGTACTGACCCCAAACTTTTGAACAGTTGTGTGTATAAAAAGTCTAATTTCTTATCATAGTAATCTTCACTATGTTCTTTGCAGCATTCAATCTCTTCTTGGTTGCAGCCCATGAGTTTGGCCATGCTCTCGGTATGGCCCATTCCTCTGACCCTGGGTCACTGATGTACCCGGTGTACTCCTACGGCAAGGGTTACCCTCTCTCTGAGGATGACATTGAGGGGATCCAGTCTCTCTATGGTGAGCAATACATAATTTTGACCCATAGAGTAGTCAAGAGTCCTTCATAGTCCTGATTCAACGTATGGTTTTGCTTAATCGAAGGTGAAAACCCAAACCACGGAAGAGTCAAGCCCAAACCCGACGCTCCAAGCAAGTGTGACCCTGAACTGAGTTTTGATGCCGTCACTGAACTCCGTGGAGAGACAATCATTTTCAAAGACAGGTGCAAAAATAGTCCACAGTTCATTGTGATAAAACTGTCCCTGGCTGCACTAGCAGATTTTTAAACTTGTGTTTACTGTGTTATATCCTAGTAGGCCTACGGTTACTGATAATATTGTTGTTGGCAGGTTTTACTGGCGGCTACATACACAAATGCCTGAGCCTGAACAAACCCTCATTAAAAGTACCTGGCCTGAAATACCCAACAAAGTAGATGCTGCCTATGAGAACCCAGAGAAAGATATCGTCATCATATTCAGTGGTTAGTTTCGATTTGATGATTTGTCATGTTATTTTATCTTTATGTTGTTGTGAAAGTTTTCTTTACCAACCCTTATTTAAATACTATTATAGTATTTATTATTTTAAATTATCTTTCATTTTTATATTTGTAGGTTTTTTATTTTAGTTTAAGTTTTAGTTTTTTTTTTCAAATAATTGTTATAATTGTAATAATTTTTAAATGTAAAATATAAATTTCAGTACTTAAAGGCAACGTTTTTAAAGGCTTTTCATCTAATATTTATATTTTATTTTATTTTAGCTTTATTCAATTAACAATTTTTTTTTTGAATAGTTGTTGCCTTTTTTACGTTAACAATAACAACACTTATGTTGCACTAAAAATTTTTATTATTGAAAAATATTACAGGTATAAAAATGTGGGCTCTCAATGGCTACAATCTAGTTGACGGCTATCCGAAATACATCCACAAACTTGGTCTCCCAAAGACCATCCGCAAAATAGATGCAGCTGTTAACATCCGAGATACGGGCAAGACTCTACTTTTTGTAGATGAGGAATACTGGAGGTATGTTACAACCTTGTGGGAAAAAAATACTGAATCATCCATATATATATATATATATATATATATAGTATTCTGAACCCATAAGCAAATCCAAGTGTCAATAGAATGCTAAAAAGCTAATGTAAACTGTATCTCTTCTCCAGTTATGATGAGCAGACAGGCACCATGGATAGTGGATACCCACAATCGATTGAGGAAGACTTTCCCGGAATTGGAGATGAAGTGGATGCCGTTGCTTATCATTTTGGTATGTGTTAATTAAAATGTTGCATAACTTTCTTATTGTGTCAGTTAATGTATTTGAACCAATTCTCCAAAGGCATGAATGACTGAATTAAAATAATTCTTGTTTCTCTTTTTTAACAGGATATTTGTATTTCTATCGTGAGCATATGCAGTTTGAATACAGTTTCACCTCACGGAAGGTCATGCGCATCATGAGGGCCAACTCTATACTAAACTGTTGAGCACTTACAATGTGGATGTGCCATAAACTGTCAACTGCTGTGAAAATTTGCATATATTTTTATGCGTTTTCAACTACTGAGCTGGTAAATCAGAAGAAAGTCTCCATTATTTTCTCATTTATTTATAGACCATGATTCTGGAGTCATGTCTGGGATATTTTGGTAAAATTAACTTCTGTGCGATTTCCAATGGGGTGCAAAGAAAGTGAAATATATATTGATTGAGCTGAAAACTGTAAATGTGCCCTCTACAATACCACTGTTGAAAAAAAATAAACAGAAAAATGTATAAGACAAATTTTATGGTGAGTTTTTATTAGTATGAATTTGTCACATATGTCTACAGAGAATGGACAAGTAAATTAATACAGTGATACAATAAACAGTGGTTATTTAAATGAATATTAAAATGAATGAATAGTATAAGAAGGTGAATTGAAGTGATCTGACAGCGATTAGACTGTAAAATCAGCACACACAAAAAAACAATTAATTCATAGTAAAATAAAGAAAAAGAAGAATATGCTTGTAATCACAAATTGCAATCCGAAGAGGATCATTTGTCTCTGTCATGACTAATAAACATATGAAAACCATCATGGACACATGTTTTGTTTTTATTCTCATTTCCATCTGACCCTGTCTATGACTAGACTAAATGCTTTTGGCAGTGAGATTTTCAATTACTGTTCTGAATTACTCCCACAAGTCATGGTGTTTGGCTGCCTCAAGTGTTTACAGGGGATTTCAGTTAAAAACCACATATTACCACTCATGTTTGCTTATGTGCCTGGTATACTGTTGCAAACATATCCTGTTGTGAGCTAAATTGGGGATTTTATAGGAAAACTTCGTTTTTTTAGAATAAGAATTTGATGAGTTTGAGTTTTGCAATATTTGTGTATGTATTCAGAGTTTAGTGAATAGTGAATAGGTGGTTCACTATTCACTAATTTGATATGGCTCGATAATATGAAATGAAAATGAATAAAAAGATGAACTAGCATCATATGCTATCATGTGTTTGGAATAATAACACACATATAGTCTATATATAGGGATTAACCCCAAACGGCTTAAAAAGGACTCAAATTCAGGTTTAGTTCCAGCGGTTTACCAGCAGTCTCTACTACAGGAGGATCTGAAGACACCACTTCCTTATGTGTACTTTATGTAGGTCATCTTTCAAAACAAAATATGGTTTTGGCAAAAATTTCAAGCTGGGCTGCAAAGAGTGCTAACTGTGTGGACTCAAACTTCACATTTATTACCAAAAGAGGATCTAGTGGCGATCGACATATCCTGTGGTGACAAGTGAGTTTTCACTTCTGGTTGGAGGGAAATTTGTCATTTTACTTATCCTACCAACGGCATCCTACCAATCCTACCTCACTGAAATTTGCACAATAATACAAATTACAACTATAATTATAAGCTATATTATATTCAAATTATTTTAAATCACGAATCACATTTTAAATAATTACCGTTGAAAAGTTTAGTATAAGATAAAAAATATATATATATAACAGTAATAACAGACTTTTTAACGGTGAAATATTCGTGCACATACATTTTTTTTAATTTTTAATTTTTAGTTAATTTTATTATTTTTTAAAGCGACTTTTATTTTGAAACACTTGTATTCCGCCTTTTGTGGTGTTGTTGTGTGTCTAGGCGCCTGACTCCCCTCTACCGTACTATCAGAGATATGTACGTCGATATTCAAAACATTTAATTAACCTTTGTGCTTAAGTTACAAGTTTTTCCACACGTCAGGTAAAGCTTTTCAGCGCAATTTTATCGATTTCAGAAAAGATCATTCGTAGAATATATAGTCATTGAAACATTGACCTGATTATCAAAACTGCTTCTGTGTTGTTTTAAATAGTAAAAGATGGTTGTCAAGCAGACAGATATAAACGTCTATACATTCTTGTTATGACTAACCTGTGATCTGATGCTTAAAAGGTTGGCCTGTTTTGACTACTCTATTCATCTTAGTATATTTCAATGAATCTTTAAATGTACACAATATTGCTTTGCTGTGTGATTTTGTTGGTGTTTATTCTGTTTTATTCTTTATAGATGCCAAATGTGAACACCAGTAAATCTACTTCTCCACCTGATGGTGGAAATGTAGAGGAACCATATAAAACCACACCACAAATTCGCTGTCACGGTGTCAGAATTTCTCCGGTGTCTAAATCATTCAATAACCAGACAATTAACCACACTGAATTTGCTTTTTTACCTGATGAAAGTCATTTCAAGACGCAACAGAATATCAATCCAGATGGTGGACAACTGGATCCTTCAACACAAATACAAACAGGCGCTAATGTGAAAAAAGTCAACACATGTTCCATTGAGAATACAAGTCAAACAGACAGAGAACGTGTCGTTAGAGAGTTGGGTGTCACTAGCACTGCATTTATTGGGCCTGTGCGTCGCCCCGAATCTTCTATCGATCAGGAGCTTTGTGAATTTTACAAAGAGCTTGAGGAAGTAGATAAGGTTGATGGCGACACCAAATCGGTTAAAGAGCATGGCCTCCATTCATCCTGCAAGTCTGAAAGCAACCCACCCAAAAGAACAAACAGTCCTGTTGTCGTAACTGATCACGGCAGAGCCTACAGACCATACCCGGATCCACATGAACACAACCAAAAAGATCCAAAGAGATGGAGACCTCGCTTACAATGGGATACGGATGACTTTGGTGGAAGAGGACATGCCGAGCCATGGTATCCACCTCCACCATGGGTTCCTCCAAACCCAAGGATTCAGTTCCTCCCTCCCCCAACCTCTGGAGGTCCAAACATGTATCCTCCAGACATGAGACCCCAGGAGAACTTCCAGAGTCTTCATACGAACAACATCAATAAGAGCTGGGGCCCATGGGAAGGGCCACAATTACCTTCAAACAGATGGCGTGAACGTAGCAGTTTCCAGCCACAGGAGCATTCTAGATTCTCTGAGGAATATGAAACACCTGTATCACATTGGAAGCAGCACGATCACGAAAAAGACCAATATCAGCATTTGGAGCTCATATTGTTGAGGGGAGTCCCGGGATCTGGGAAATCCACTTTGAGCAGGTGAGTAAAACTAAATATGTAGAGAAAAGACCTCATTGTTTTTTCTACACCAAATCAGTGGCCAAATGTTTGATTCAATTCTAAAGGTGTATTACAAGTTAATACTTGTATTGATTGATCAAGTGCTGAACATAATGTTTTGATTCGTTTGGTATGCAGAGTACTGATTTTTTTATATTACACTACTTGTCTCTCAGAGAGCTCCTGTCCACTGGTCCCAATGGAGTCATAATGAGCACAGATGACTACTTTTTCCAAGACAACAGATATGTTTTTGATTCTGCTCTGCTTGGGGACGCGCATGACTGGAATCAGAAGAGAGGTGAGGAAAGCCTAAATGTTACATATTTGTATACATTGGACACTGAAGCATTTTCATCCTACAATTTAATACTTTAATCACATATTATCATACAATATATCATATTATATTTAAAATATGTAATTTAAGATTAGTTGGGTGAAATCTAAATATATCCAGCTTATATATTCATTATATATTCATAAAACCAGCCACTTTATTAGGTACACCCTGCTAGTACCGCCTTAAAGGAACACGCCACCGTTTTTAGAAAATAGGGCTTATTCAACATCTTTGCTACATTTAGATATGTGGGCAAATGCATTTTTTCTCAGTGCATGCATTGTTTTAGTTTGGCAGGGTCGCCACTAGCTTAGCTTGGCATGGAATCCTATGTTGCCAGCTAGCATGTCCCGAGTAAAAGTGATTAAAAAAAAAGAGCGTATTCACAATGAGTACAAATAGCGATGCAGATTAGCACTAGGAGACTTCCTAGGCAAATATTATTTTGGGACTATATTATGGGGAAGCAGAGGCGAAGCACTGCTACTTGGGCGCATGTGTTGCGTGATATCTCTGCTCCCAAGTAGCAGTGCTTCGCCTGATTTTGGTTCATATTGACATGATAGCATCACGCAGATGCTGCAGATTTTATGACTGCACATCCATGATGTGAATCTCCGGTTCCAGCACATCCCAAATCTGCTTGGATTGAGATCTGGTGACTGGAGGCTATTTGAGTAGGGCTGCTCAATTATGGCAAAAAACATAATCACGTTTATTTTTGGTCAATTTTGAAATCACAATTATTTAACATGATTATTGGTGGACCAAAGTCTTATTTCACAATATGAGTAATGACATTTTAATTTCAATGAAATTATCGATACTTCAGCAAAAAACAAATTCTGCATAGTGTTACTGTACACTTTTAGATGAATCCTTATTAAAGCTTTATCAGCACATGTCACTAGTTTAGTAAGCATAGCGGCATGAGCAAATGGCTTCTCTGCGTAAGATGCCATGTCATTTAATGTTAATAAGGCCTCTCTGCGTTTGGCTCCGACTGGAAGCACACAGCAATTCGCCTGGGAACAGTATCTCTTTTGCGACTTAATGTGCTTTTAATAACACTGTTTAATATCAGGCACATCCCGCAGTTCAGTGACAATAGACTGCATTTTACAACACTAACTTGGCTGATTTTGATAAGTTTGGGCTATTAGGGAGGAACAAAAGTGCACGGCTGTGAAGGAAAGGAAGGTGTGCTGGATGGAATGTGGCAGCCGCACAATAAACGCTTTACCTCGATTCCCTTGTTTTAATAATCGTTGGAAGCCAAAATCTAAATCAATTATGATTAATCGCACAGCCCTACATTTGAGTATAGTGAACTCTTTGTCATGATTAAGAAACCAGTTTGAGATGATTTGAGTTTTGTGACATGACACGTTTTATTCTGCTGGAAGTAGCCATCAGAAGATGGGTAGACTGTGGTAATAAAGGGATGGACATGGACATTGGTCAGCAACAATTCTCAGGTATTCGATGGCATTTAAACGATGCCCAGTCGGTACTAAGATGCCCAAAGTGTGCCAAGAAAACACCCCCACCCCAATACAACACCACCAACAGCAAGGCAGGATGGAGCCACGCTTTCATGTTGTTTACGCCAAATTCTGACCCTACATCTGAATGTCGCAGCAGAAATTGAGACTCATCAGACCAGGCAACATTTTTTCAATCTTCTATGGTCCAATTTTGGTGAGCATGTGTGAATTGTAGCCTCAGTTTCCTGCTCTTAGCTGACAGGAGTGGCACTGGTGTGTCTTCTGCTGCTGTAGCCCTGTCTTGAATCTTGAACATGACAATGAGTTCACTTTACTAAAATGGCCCCCACAGTCACCAGATCTCAACCCAATAGAGCATCTTTGGGATGTGATGGTACGGGAGCTCCGTGCCCTGGATGTGCATCCCACAAATCTCCATCAACTGCAAGATGCTATCCTATAAATATGGGCCAACATTTCTAAAGAATGCTTTCAGCACCTTGTTGAATCAATGCCACGTAGAATTAAGGCAGTTCTGAAGGCGAAAGGGGGTCAAACACAGTATTAGTATGGTGTTCCTAATAATCCTTTAGGTGAGTGTAGATGAATATATCATATGTTTATATTACATACTTATTTAACATTAGTTGACTCTTTTAAAAATATGTCCAGGTCATATTTCAGCCCAAAATAAATAATGTTTCAATAAACTATATTAAGTAAATTAACCCTGTTTTGTTTTTCTAATTCTTTTCAGTGGTGATTCATTTTTGATTGTCATTGCTGTCATTTTTACTGCATTACAGTAAAACAAATATTGAATTTATTTATCAAACATCAATATACAAATATATACAATGTAATGTAGTTTGAATTATGAAAAAAGCAGGAATTCATATTTATATGTTTAAATTGCTTAATTTTCAAATATTTGGTCAAATATCCAAATGACCAGGCCATTTTTGTGGGATTCATCTGTTTTCGAAATTGTTCAGACATTTTCAAGAATGGAATCTTGTGCAAATTTGACCATTTCATGTTTTGAGAAAGAGCATTACGTTTTTTGTTTGTTTTTTAATTGTTTATGGCTTTGTCATTTCTAAGCTGAACAGGCGATGTTGGAGGGCCGCTCACCTGTTATCATCGACAACACTAATATTAAAGCCTGGGAGATGAAGCCTTATGTTGAAATGGTGAGTTGGTTCTAGTAATGCCTGGGATTGGAGTGAACAAATGTATTTAATTTTTGTTTTGTTTTTGTAAAACACACAGCTTTAAGGCCTTTAAACTGGCTCTGGAAACTGTCTGAAATGCATCCAACCCTTGTCTATAACTTTTATTAGGAGTGCTTTAGAACCATGTTTGATTCCAGAGATCTTGCATTACATTACATTATGTTTCTCTGGTTATTTGCTAAATTAACGATAAGCTAAATCATTTTTATTAATTTACTTTTTCACACAGGCTTTAAAGAATGGATACAGAGTGGACTTCTTTGAGCCAGATACCGGCTGGAAATATGATCCTGTCCAGTTAGAAAAGTAAGTCTGTTAATAGTTTTGGTTCTCATGTTAGGATAGGAACACAGTGACTTTTATTAATCACTGAATGAGAAAGACTATTGACTTTGGATCAGGTTTTGGCTTACGGTACAGAGGTTTGTAATTCAGTTGTGTTTGAGTGGATAAAATGTTTTATAGTCTAGGATCAATGAGTATCTTTCAAATCCTCATGAATAAGACCAGCTGATTCTGGTTGAATTAAGAGATCTTGTTACTTTCTTTTATTTGTTTCATTTACGACATGCTTTGTATAGCAGTCTAATAGAGCTTGGATATCCTGGTAATTTCCTGTCTATTAATTTAATCAACAGGAGGAACAAGCACGGAGTCCCTCGAGAATCAATAGCAAAGATGCTGGATGGTTTCGAGTGGCCGATGAATGTTGACATTGTGATGAATTCTGTGGTCCCTCCCCATAAAAACAAAGGCCATTAAAGGAGAACCGATGCCATTTAGCTCTTATTGAAAGAGAAACCTTTTCATATTATCTTTTAGAATACAATAGGTTTATTTTCTTCAGTTGTAATATATTGATGCAGCTAAATGTGTTTTAATGACTGTGTGGTATTTTTAATGAACATTTGAGAAGACAAAAAAATGCTCTGTTTAGATGAGAATGTTTAAATAGTATCACTTTCTTTTTTATCTTCTGTACTTATGGTAAGTGTGCATATCAAAATGTTTTTTGCTGCCCATTTTAATATTGAGTAATTGTCTAAATCACCACATTGATAAGTGTCGACCATCAGTAAGATAAGACCATTAGAGTCTGATAAAGCCTTTGACCTTTATGCAGTCTGGCACATACAATTTGTGCTGAGCTTCCAGATACATTCCAAGGCATAATAATGAATAAAGAAATAATATCTGTAGTGACATGCAAAATTTGCAACAGCACATGCAGTATGTGAATTTTTACGCATTCTGTTATTTTTCCCAAAGACCAGCAGCTCAATCTACTAGACACTGATCTAATCTCAGGGTTTACCTTTTATGGTTGTTGTACTTTGTTGATGACTTATGTACAGAACAAGACACCTTTTCTTAAATGCTTTTTTTTTAAATAAAAGCTGCTTTCTTATTTGATGCCAGTAATTCATTTTTAAAAAAGAATGCACATGGGACATTGCAGTTAACTGCATGCTTTTCCACTCAATATAAGTTGTGGCATGGATAGTGTGGGTTATTCAAAAAGCTGAAAATATATTATTACATATACAATTCAATATATTATTGAAATAAAGCTAAAATAAAATATAAATATTAGATTAAAAAAAGTTTAAAAATGTTTAATATTATAAATATTACATTGGAAATAACTGAAATAACACTTTGGCAATAGAATCACCATTGGCTAGTTTTTTTGTTTACTTGCCAGACTTATATTAATTTTATATGATTCCAACAAATCAGCTTATCTTTGTAAAATGGCACAGCTTTTGAAATATGAAATCTTAGCATTAGTCAATCAAGCATTATATTATGATAATCAAGCACTAATTAATGATTAATTAATGATAACTTTAGTAATTAGAACTAAAACTTGGTAACCATGTATGAATGCATATTTGTCATTTTACCCGAACTTAGAACTGGTGGTGGTGGTATCATTTAGTGCTTCTGTAAAAAAAAAAAAAAAAAAAGATAATCATATTTGTTATTGAAAGATAATATATACAATTCACTAAGATTTGATGAGCTGCTGGGTTCATGATTATTAATAAAGTTGTTAGCGTCAAATCAAAACAAGGACAGTAATAGATGAGTGCCAGCCAATGAGATTGCCTTTTGCACATTACACTAAACAAATATTGTTGGTTTAACTTAAAAAAGTACGTTGGTTGTCTTAAAACTTTGAGATCATTGAAATTAAACATTTTAGTTAATACAATGAAGAAGATTGGTTTAGTAAATAGAAACTCAAAATGTTACATGAACCAAATTATTTGACAAAAGATAAAAAGTTGTGTTAAAAAATCATGAAAATAATTTTCTACAGTGTTGTTCCGCCCACTACCACAGGAACCGGCATGTGCTTGCCCTTAAAAGCTGAATAATTCTGAATGAACTCTGTTATTTTGACAGGCAAATACAACAAAGAATATCGTTTAGAGATTATAGTCTAGTGAAGTTGTAGTCTGGAGTGATTTACTTGCATTGCAGAGGGTTTGAGCTGAGCATGAAATGTACAGTGGTAAAAATGTTAACATTTTTATACTATCATAAATTTTTATGATGAAATATTGACTCTTAAAATGCTAGGTTTCTTTTTTTTTTAAATACCAAAGCTCAGAGTGCACCAACTAAGAAGTTGTGTGTACCAGTGCAGAATTATTTTAGTGTTATTTACTATTATACAGTATTTATTAATGTTTATACAGGTCCTTCTCAAAAAATTAGCATATTGTGATAAAAGTTCATTATTTTCCATAATGTAATGATAAAATTAAAATTTCATATAGTTTAGATTCATTGCACACCAACTGAAATATTTCAGGTCTTTTATTGTTTTAATACTGATGACTTTGGCATACAGCTCATGAAAACCCAAAATTCCTATCTCAAAAAATTAGCATATTTCATCCGACCAATAAAAGAAAAGTTTTTTTAATACAAAAAAAGTCAACCTTCAAATAATTATGTTAAGTTATGCACTCAATACTTGGTCGGGAATCCTTTTGCAGAAATGACTGCTTCAATGCGGTGGCATGGAGCACAATCAGCCTGTGGCACTGCTGAGGTGTTATGGAGGCCCAGGATGCTTCGATAGCGGCCTTAAGCTCATCCAGAGTGTTGGGTCTTGCGTCTCAACTTTCTCTTCACAATATCCCACAGATTCTCTATGGGGTTCAGGTCAGGAGAGTTGGCAGGCCAACTGAGCACAGTAATACCATGGTCAGTAAACCATTTACCAGTGTTTTTGGCACTGTGAGCAGGTGCCAGGTCGTGCTGAAAAACAAAATCTTCATCTCCATAAAGCTTTTCAGCAGATGGAAGCATGAAGTGCTCCAAAATCTCCTGATAGCTAGCTCCATTGACCCTGCCCTTGATAAAACACAGTGGACCAACACCAGCAGCTGACATGGCACCCCAGACCATCACTGACTGTGGGTACTTGACACTGGACTTCAGGCATTTTGGCATTTTCTTCTCCCCAGTCTTCCTCCAGACTCTGGCACCTTGATTTCCGAATGAAATGCAAAATTTGAGTGACAGTCCAGTGCTGCTTCTTTGTAGCCCAGGTCAGGCGCTTCTGCCACTGTTTCTGGTTCAAAAGGGGCTTGACCTGGGGAATGCGGCACCTGTAGCCCATTTCATGCACACGCCTGTGCACGATGGCTCTGGATGTTTCTACTCCAGACTCAGTCCACTGCTTCCGCATGTCTATATATATATTTCTTAATAGATAAATGTATTTTATTTCAGTTTTAGCTTCAGTAATTTAGTAGGTTACTTTATCTTCAACTTATTTATTTATGTTAGTTTTGCTAGGCTAGACATAGGCATCAGTTTTCAATTAACATTTATATTACATTTCATTTCATTTCAGGTTTATCTGAAATGCAGAATATTTTTGGGTTTAGTCAACAATAACAGCACTGGTGGTGCAGTGCATTGCCGTATCCATCCATAGCTGTCATAAATGTGTGTGAAGGCGGAGACTGCCTGTCGTCCTCCTCGTGGCCTATAGATGTCGCTGTTACACCACACTCCAGCCTGCTAAGCGACTCAACATCTATGCTCGTTTATGCACTGGCCATTTACATTACTGTTATAGCAGTTTATACATTTTTCCAAACCAATACTGCCGATATTTCCACAAAAAACACAGTCATGCACTTAAATAAATAAACTCGAGTGGAGGAGGGAAGTGAGGGTCTGTACTGAGCGGAGCTGCACTGACTGGTGCAGATAGGGACAAATTGGCGCCATTTTGAAGCCGACAGGAGGACAGTGGTGGGAGAAGCGAGTGGAGCGCGCACTTTTTCCAAAAAGGTAAACCACTATTTAAATTTAAATCGCACGAGTGTGGAATCGACCTCCGCCGATTGGAGTCCGTAAATGGGAATTGACATTTTCGTGGCTGTTTTAGTAGGTGCTTTTTCCTTTTCGGCGGTTGGTTGTCTATTCTTCTGTTAACCCATGCGAGAACATCTGACTCTCACTGTCTTTCCCCCCAAATCTGTTCATTCTTAACTCAAAATCCAAATTGGAATGATAGTCGTTGTTGGTTTACGTGTAACGTGTGTTATCGCGGTCGTTTACATTGCAAAAGAGGGCCGTGCACTTTTCTGATGCCTCGTGTATGTATACATGCATACGAGTGTGTTTGTGTTTTAGCTCTGTTAGCTTAGCTTAGCTGCTCGTAAACCGCTCCAGCCTCTATTTAAATCTGATTCATAACCTATTGCAGATTCTACTACTGTAGTTTGCATTCGTTTTTGTTATGGGTTAATACAGCTCAATGCGTGGTGAGATCGGACGTGCTGTTAAGCGTTGGATCTAGATAGTAACGGAGGAGCTGTAGTGGTGTGCAATGAATTTTAGCCTGTAAACACCCCCTTAGGGGTGTTATCTGGATTTCCACGGGATAAACCACTGTCAAAGGAATCGAATGACAGCTGATGTGTGATTAAAATTGTATTTTGTCCTGGTTGTGGCTGTAGAAAAAGCAGTGAAGGAGCACAAAGACATCAGCTGAGAAAGCCAACCTGCTGTCAGAGTGTAAGCCTCTCTTTTCCCCCATGCAAAATCATTGAAAGGCTGTAATGGTGTCTGTAAATGTGTTGCATTGTTTACTAATTGCATGCATAGAGGTGTTGTGAAATGTGTTTGGTGTTTGCAGGGTGTGTGAAACACCTGCACTGTCTTAATCCTCCTTTGAAATGACAGCTATTTTCACTTCAGCTTGCATTATTAATTATTTGCATAATTGTGTTATAACTTTATGGATCACTCTTAGGGGAATGCAAAGCACTTATAATACATTTATTTGCATTTTGATATATATATATATATATATATATATATATATATATATATATATATATATATATATATATATATATATATATATATATATATATAATATATATTCCTCCCCAGCTATTATTGCAGAGTAAAAATACATTTTGTATTGTAAAGACAAGTAACCAACTTGAATGAAAAATCTATCACTACTTCCGTTTCATGGAAACTTAACATAATCTTTATTTATTTTGCTGTAAACATTGGAAATGGTCTTTTAGCAGATTTAAGATAAAACGTTTACATTTTACTTGTTCACTAAAATATCGATAAATCTTCTTGCACTGTGTATTTTTATCCAATCAAATGCTTTATAGAATACCCCTCCCCCTTTACCAGGTAGTTCTGACTGTCAATTGCCAGGTTTCTATCCAAGGTTTTTATTTATTTATTTAATAAATGTTTTGTGGAAAAGTGTTTATCACTTCAAAAAGGTTATTGATATAACTTATTGAAATGTTGTTTATCAACAATTTATCAAGTATGGACACAATCTTTTTCCGTGTAACTTTAGCACTTAAATTCTGTATCAATACTTCAAATGTTGCAAAAAGTGTCACATGACAGTATTAGCTTACGCGAAGCATCAGTGTCCGTGGTGTTACTCCGTTAAAAAGTAACTCTATTTTTCCTGTAATGTTCAAATGTAGGGTTGGGTATTGTTTGTGTTTTTTACAATACTGGGGTCCGTTCTTTGTACGTTGCTAACTCAATTAGCTGGATTTGATTGTTGATGATTTGGCATGATCTCTGATTGTTTGGTTCTTCGCTCATCTTGGATTTGCTGTCATAGCAATAGGTCCGGAAACTTAAAAACTTAATGTAATTTTTAAGTAAAATTTCATGTAAACTGGAGATTTATTTTTGATAGAATAATTACTTTATCATTTTATTGGAGTCTTAAACACATGCAGTAACTTCAGTCTGAGCCGTGCATTATTTGAGAGGTGACAGATATTATGGGAGTGGCTTGATGCAGCGCAGGAGATGCAGATAACTTGATCTGGACCCTTAAGAAACTTTAATTAATGCTGTCACATAACAAATCTGCTTCAAATTGAATAAAAAAATAAATGAATTGCTAATTAAAACATTGAAATAAAAAATTTAATGGGTGTACAAATACTATAAAATTAGGGCCGCACAATGTATCGAAATATCTCAAGTGTACATATCGCGATATGCATATAGAGATGGTATGCAATATCTGAATGATTTTAATAGGCTACTTCAACATTGTGAAAAGTGTACGTTTTATGTCGACGCATATAGCAGAGAATAGACTGGGCACACGACTGTTACTTATTTGACTTCCTTGACGTTAAATAGTTATTAAACGCGATGAAACTTGCGAAAAACAACTTGTATCTGCTGTCTGACACTCACCGAAACGTGCGCACCAGCCGCCTCTCTGAAAGAGTGTGATTCCTTCAGTTCTGTTTCGTGCCTTGTTACTCGATCTGTTAAATACACACAGTTATGTCATAATGGCTGTCTTGGCGAGTATTTATGTTAACACAGTAGGGATGGCTCGATACCACAATTTTGGCTTCGGAATGGTACCACAATCTAATACCGAAGTACCAATATTAAATCGATACCATACAGGGTCTGAATTTTGATGAGGGTTTTGCGCAAAATTTTACTAACTAACTAAGTTTTGGGTTTATGAAGCGGGAAATTACAGCAAATGTTTATTATTAAATTAACCAACAAATATTATCACATCAATCAGTCATTTGGAACATTTCTTGTATTTAATTTCAGCATTACTGCGCGTCTCCATTCTCTCAAATGAGCAAATTGCTTCTGGCTTCAAAAGACATCGCAGCTGCACTAAAAGCAATCTGCGCGCTCAGATTCAACACTTTCGCTTCCGTTGCGGGACAGCTGACGGAAATCACTGCCCACGTCTTGTTAAACCTTGCCAATTTGAACATGCAAGCGATTTTACAGCATTTCGTAATACATATGGGATGGTAGCACTTTGAGAGTTTATTTGCACTCATACCAACAACAAACACACAAGCCGAGCTCGCGCATTCCAAATTATGGATGGCGGGTGCGCACACACCTACCTACATACACACACACACACACACGCGCGCGACGCTCGCTGTCTGTAGTCTCTGCCATGTGTCACTATGATATACAGGTCCTTCTAAAAAATTAGCATATTTTGATAAAAGTTCATTATTTTCCATAATGTAATGACAGTATTTCCCACAGAATAGGAACCAATTTGTGGTGGTGGGCAGGCGGCCGGCCGGGGGGTGGCGTTGGTGATTGGTACAAATATCGATTTTGATCTTGATTCAGTATCAATTCATATGTATACAGCCTACTGTACATATAAGGGAAAATAAATTTGCCTTTTTAGCACTATTTAAAAATTTTCATGTGTAAAATTATATTTGCTTGCATTCATTAAAATCCATGTGTGTGTGCTTATATAAGTATCATTAAAAATATTAGGATTGTCAGTTATTAACGTTTTAAATTTTCACATTTAAAGAAATCTAGTGTTTGATCATGTCTAAATATATATTCAAATGCAAAACCTAAAAATAAGGAAGCTGTTATGATCTGCAATACTTTAAGCAACTACACTAGATACATGTATATTTATTAAAGAGCCATACAGGCACCTAGTGGTAAAATCCATTAAAGTGTCCATTAAATAGTTACTATGATTCGAAATTCAAAATTGCTTAATGTGGCTTTGGATGAAAGATAAATCACTTGTTTATATCAGTAAACAAGAGTTGTTGTGTAAGCTTTTTTGTTATCATTTTTTGTCAGTTTTTTAGTGTTAATATATTTTCCATTAAATACAATATAAAAGGGTTTCAGCACTTTACCCATTTGAAAGGTTGCAGTTACAGTACTCAGCATGAATGATCAAACCCCTCTGAAACCCAATTTAGAAATTTCTCTTTATATCTAGGACACATTCAATTTTTTAAAATAATATGTTCAGATGTGGTCAGGTGTACTCATACTGTGCACAGCACACCTGACCACATCTGAACATAATATTATTATTTAATAATAATAATAATAATAATACAACTATTTAATGGACACTTTTCACATTTCTGAAGTTCTCAGAACTGATATAATTGTGGCTGGGTAAACATAAATAATGTTTAGTGGAAGTATAGTGGTAATGTAGCTGTGGACTAAAGCAAATATAACTCTGTTTTCATTTCCCCCCCCAGTAGCTACTAGCTACAGCGACATAAAAAACAATAAATAAAGTTAATATAGTATCTGGTAAGGACTAGGCTTGCTACGATAGTCTGTGTTTGCCGGTGTTACCGGTGTGCAGACTCAACACCGGTTACATCACTTGCACACCGTGGCACTGCCCCCCATGATGAAATTATTTTATTATACTAATGAAATAATTTAGTTCAGTTAGAGCCAACAGACAGTAGAATTAAAAACGTAACGTGTCTGCTTAATGAAGCATGTTCAGAGCAACACAAACGCAGCAGGAGTCAGGAGAGCCAAGAGCTGAAAGACCAGATGATCGCGGAAGATTAGGTTTCAAAGTGAAATGTTAAGGCGCCTGATTACGCGAGTTTATCATTGTACTGTGTTGTTGTTGTATTTTTCATTAAGATTAATAGGCTAATAATCCCACAATTCAAACAACCCACTTTCGAATTGCGCTTATCAGAAACCGAAACTAAAATGTGTGCGGCCGCACAGAGCGCCCCACGACTGCCAAAAATAAAAAGTTTTTGCTAGAGCAAAATAGAAGATCAAGCGAGCTTGTGGGGAATGATGACACGCGTGGTGCGAGTTGTGTCCAAGCTCGCAAGGGCTTGATTTGCACGCAGAGGCGATCTCATATTCTCTCGCGGGAGTGATTTACTGCGCGCGCAAGCATCAGTTGTGCGCTCGGTTATTAAAGGCATTAAAATGCCGCCATAAACGGAACGCAATATGTGGCGGCCGGTGTTGATTATGTGGCGCACCACCACAAATTAGTCTATTTCTGGGAAACACTGAATGATAAAATTAAAAATTAAATATTTTTTAAAAATATTTTTGTTTGTTTTACATTGATTTTTAAAATGATCACATAGATGGTATCATTCTCTGGTTTAAATAATTTTTGAATATCATTCAACCCTTATGCATCCTTCAAATTCACTACCCTTTCGTTACCCTCGTGGCTGAAAACAGCCACTAAATTAAACTGCTGTAAAAAATGTATCAGATAAATATTTTTTTCAATTTTTTTGCATAAATCTATTAATCAACCGTAGTCCTGTTCAAAACTACCAAATGTTTTTTAAAAAAGTCAGGATTTTAACCCTTTAATTGCCAATTTCATAAATGATGTCACTGATTTGGGGGAAAAAAAAACACAAAATGACTGATTTTCAATATGACATGTAATTGTGGCCTGGATTTTTTTTAAACCTCTAATCACAGTCTTGGACATGTCAAAGATTAGAAACAACATTGGCTTTGATGCATTGTTAGTTTTTACGCAGCATCAGATTTTATTTTTTTCTCCCTCATTTATCCCTCGTGGCTGTTTTTGCCCCATTGACTTCCATTATAACCACATTTTTTGATTGCAACGCCATGACACCATATACCCATGCATTTTTGATTGTTGATGGTTTTCCCTGTTGGGAAGAGGTAAAATTTGTAATTTTTACAGTTGATAACCAGGTGGCACCATTAACCCTTTAGATAGGACTGTGAAAAAAAGCTTAGTTTCTGGCTTTTCTATGGACTTTTCAGCATGAGAGAGAGAGAGAGAGCGAGAGTGTGTCCTTTGCCACTTACCAGTGTGTGATAGAATCTAAATATGCACCTCAGCTCTCAGAACTACATGGAGTAAACAAAAACAAAGTGAGTATTTATGCACCTGCTGCCTTTTGATGGTGAGAAGTGCAGACTAGGGATGCACCGAATATTCGGCCACCGAAAATTTTCGGCCGAAAATGGCCCAAAAGTACATTTTCGGTTTTCGGCCGAAAGACTTTTATCACCGAAACAACACGGCCGAAATGTTTTGATGATGCAAACAGAAACCGCGACCTGCACGTGCTTGTCTACGGTCTAAACAAGCAACATGTCTGCGGTGTGGACGCATGTGGTTCATCTCACATCTGATGACGCATCGATAATATGGGTTGTAACTTGAAAATAATGCTTTGTTTCTGTTTCTGTTGATGCATACACGTGCTGGCTCCAGTGTTAATTTCGTTGACTCATAATTTTCGTCAACGACCTTTTTTCACTGACGAAAACGAGACGATAACTAAATAAAAACTAGTGTTGGATGACAAAAACTGTGACGAAAATCTTCTGTCATTTTCGTCAACGAATAAAAACTAGACGAAAATGTCAGGGAGGGACGATTAGGGAATAGATCCAGTCAGAACTGATGTCCTGTGTAACAGATGCGCACATTTGAGTTATAACCATGGTTGTAACGTGCGGATCTAACCGCGGGAAAACACGGCGCTGTTGTGCTTCTACAGGCTCACGCATTTTCAATACAGCGCTTCAGAGCGGCTCAATCAATGATAGCACACATTTATATCATGTAATTAATGCTGATGAACAAGGACAATGTTTACTTTACGATGTGTATATAGTAATATGCTTTAGACGGTTGTAACAATGCATATTTTATCTCCCTCATCTGAACTTGAAAGAGTAGCTGCAACTGCAATAGTGAGGTGTTTCAAAATAAGAGTCCCGGTGTATTCCGAGCTTGTTTATAATTAAGAGTCACGCATTATATATTTGTTTTTGGTTACATAGTAAACTATATTTAATTTCATTCCCATATAATTCATAGTCAGGAGGAAAGACCAGTATTTGACACATATTCAATAAAGTATCAGGGTTATAATAGTTTCATAAAACCATTAAAAATCTCCATTACTTAAATAAATAAATGAACTTGAAGCTTTAGCTTAACCTGATATACTAACTAAAACAGAAATACAAAGTTATAAAAACAGAATTTAATTGAGCTCTCTTTCGAGTATTTTTGTCAAACACAATGATGTCACAATGTCAGTTCAAGTAACAGTCGGTTATGTAATGCTTAAATGCTCATTTAATGCATTACAATTTAACTAAACTCATTCGATTTTAGTCGACTAAATCTACTGTAGATTTAGTTGACTAAAATCTTTTGATTTTTAGTCGACTAAAACTAAAAACAATTCAGGTGACTAAAATAAGACTAAAACTAAATGGCATTTTCGTCAAAAGACTATGACTAAAACTAAATAAAAATTTGCTGTCAAAATTAACACTGGCTTGCTCCTCAGTGATACACTACAACAACAGCGATAATGAAAGAAAAACTTGGGCAAAACGGTCTCTCTTTGTAAACTTTGTAAAATGCATGCGAGTGCTGCCGTATGATCGAATATGATCGTTTTCCCGTCATCACCGGGTGTAGCGCCAGAAGACGGGAATGAGAACTCACGCGCGCTGTGAGAAGATCTGTCTCGTGCACTCATCCGAAAGCGCACACTCGTCTCACAGCGCGCAAATATTGAGTTGTCTATCAAGTCTTGCGCTTAAACGGTCAAACTCACATAAAAAGTATGTCAACATGTCCATCTTGATGAGTATCCTTGCAGACATCGTCTGTATATGCCTTGAGTGAACTGTATACAGTCGAGAAAGACGACGGATATCCCTGCATCAGGTCTTAAAGGGGCAGTAGCCTTTACTGCGGTCTGTTTAATGTCAACAAAAGACAAGGACATCACTCACTGCTCTTGATTGAATATCTTTTCTAAGTTTAATAATGATTAATTTTTAATTTAAACCGTAAAATATGCAGTTATTTTATGTTTGATTACTTTATTACATTTCTGTACCTTTCTGCAGGCCATTAGGCCTGTACATTATTATTTAATGTACACATGAGTGAGGTCAAGTTAAAAAAATTTAGTTAGAATTTTATTTTATACTGTGCATTGTTGCAATGTGCTAAATAAATATTTGTAATTGATTTATTATTTGAAACTTTAATATTAATTTATGCAATTGCAATTTTGTAAAGATTTTTAGTAAAGTTGCACAGCCATAAATGCAATGGTACTAATAATTGGCATAATTTCTTTCGGTGTTTCGGCTTTCGGCCTTGGTTTCCTCTTTTTCGTTTTTCGGTTTCGGAAGTTTCAGAAATGATTATGCAGCCTGACCCCTCCAGCGAGCTGCAGGATGTATTGCCCTCTCCCTCTGACACCACAGACCTTAGGAGAGTCAGATCCTGATTTTGTTGTTGCATCCTTATCATCCTCTCTAGCTTTCACTGAAGGCGTGGAGGATTCAGAGGATCCTGGATCTGGGTGGAGGGGAGAAACGGCGAAGTGGAGTTTTCCACCAATGTGGAGACAACTCCCTTTCTTCAGCCTGCCAGAGGCTTGACTCCAGGGCCGACGAGCTATGCCATCACAAGGGTCCAAGGTCCACACGCAATGTTTGGACTCCCCTCTGGCCCTGTAGACGCCAGCCAGAATCAGTAGCCCCATGTAGGCACAGAGATCTATGCTGGCCCCCCGGGTCTAGTTTCTCATTGTGCGGCACCCATGGAGGTTGGTCATGCTGACAATGAGGTCAATCATCTCCTCCGTAAAAAACAGATTGAACACAGAATCCACGTTCTGGACCCTTGTGATGGCATAGCATGTCGGCCCTGGAGTCACACCTCTGACTCTCCTGAGTCTGTGGTGTCAGGGAGAATGACGCACTCTCACTCACAATAATATGCTGTAATACTCCATAGAAAAGTCCATAGAAAAGCCAGAAACTAAGCTTTTTTTTCACAGTCCTATCTAAAGGGTTAATGGTGCCACTTGGTTATCAACTGTAAAAATTAGAAATTTTACCTCTTCCCAACAGGGAAAACCATCAACAATCAAAAATGCATGGGTATATGGTGTCATGGCGTTGCAATCAAAAAAAAAAAAAAAAAAATGTGGTTATAATGGAAGTCAATGGGGCAAAAACAGCCACGAGGGATAAATGAGGGAGAAAAAAATAAAATCTGATGCTGCGTAAAAACTAACAATGCATCAAAGCCAATGTTGTTTCTAATCTTTGACATGTCCAAGACTGTGATTAGAGGTTTAAAAAAAATCCAGCCACAATTACATTTTATGGTAACACTTTACAATAAGGTTGTATTAGTTAATGCATTAGTTAACATGAACTAATAATGAACTGCACTTATAAAGCATTTATTTATCTTTGTTAATGTTAATTTCAACAATTACTAATGCATTAATAAAATCTTGTTAACATTAGTTAATGCACTGTGAACTAACATGAACAGCTGTATTTTTATTAACTAACGTTAACAAAGATTAACTAATTCTGAACAGAGGTGTTGTTCATGTTAACTAACTAATGCGTTAACTAATACAACCTTATTGTAAAGTGTTACCCATTTTATATTGAAAATCAGTCATTTTGTGTGTGTCCCCCAAATCAGTGACATCATTTATGAAATTGGCAATTAAAGGGTTAAAATCCTGACTTTTTTTTAAACATCTGGTAGTTTTGAACAGGACTGAGGTTGATTAATAGATTTATGCAAATTTGTTTAAAAAAAATAATGTATCTGATACATTTTTACAGCAGTTTAAGTTAGTGGCTGTTTTCAGCCACGAGGGTAACGAAAGGGTAGTGAATTTGCCCACAGTATCGTTGAGTTTGTGAAAAATTTCAAAGCGTTTTCCCAAAATATGTGTAAAAATAAGATTTGTCACCAAAAATCATTCCATTTGCTAAAACACAGAGAAAGTTATGGCCAAATTAAGAATAAAAAATACCCCCTAGTGGCTGAAAACATCCCGAGGGACACATAAGGGTTAAATAGATTTTACACACTTAAAGCAATATCGCATATAGTATATAACATTTTTTTAGCAAAGTATTGCATTTTTCTTCAATGTCGCACAACCTTATATAAAATTGTGAATATAAATAATTGTGAATCATGTTTAAGAAATACAGTGCACATTTCATTTATCTATTACAAGAACAGTGTTTCCCACAGAATAGGAACCAATTTGAGGTGGTAGGCAGGCAGGCGGCTGGCCGGGGGGTGGCGTTGGGTTGGGGGGTTTGTGATTGGCACACACACATATCGATTTCGATCTTGATTCAGTATCAATTCAAATGTTTATAGCCTATATAAGGGAAAATAAGTTTGCCTTTTTAGCACTATTTAAAAAATGAGTTTAAATTTGGTTAAATTATATTTGCTTGCATCCATTAATATCCACGTGTGTGCTTATATAAGTATCATTAAAAATATTAGGATGTCAGTTATTAACGTTTTAAAATGTCACATTTATAGAAATCTAGTGTTTGATCATGTCTAAATATATATCCAAATGTAAAACCTAAAAATAAAGCTTTTTGTTATCATTCTTTGTCAGTTTTTCAGTGGTTAATATATTTTCCATTAAATAAAGTATAAAAGGGTTTCAGGTTTTCACCCCGTTGAAAGGTTGCAGTTACAGTTAGGGTTGGGCAGATAAATGATATCATATCGAATCGCGATAAAATTAATTTAGAAAACGATGATAAGCTCTGGACAATTTTACTCGATATGGATTAATGTAACAACCAATCACATGATAGAAATAAATGCAACAACAGCGAGCAGCTTTCAGCTTGCGTCAAAGTACAAGCTAGTGTTGCACGGTATACCGGTACCAGGAAAGTATTGCGATACACTGCTATTACAAACGGTACGATATAGAATTTTATTAGTACCGGTACTTTAAGAAGGACCGCGCGTTAATAAGAGCTGTATTTATTTGTGTCGATGAGTGACAGCAGGAGTCAGGATGTGTGTGTAGAGCTCTGCTTCCACCGTTCACTAAACATTGGAAGAAGAAGAGTTAAATATACACGCGCAGCGCATGACAAAGAAAGCAACAGAAACATGCGCGCATGAGAAAATATAGCGTGGCGCGGGATGTGCTCGCCTCGCGCTGCGGACTTTGATCTGAAGCGCGAGTACACGCCTTTCAGACAACATGCGATCGTGATTCAGTTCTTTCTGATTATGGATTTCAATTGTCAAAGATATGTAAAAAATGCACATCCTAGCGAGTATTCAGGTAAACACAGTCGGGGGTGTCTTTAGTGAACGTGTACAGTTGAGGTAATTGGATCCGTGTTAAGCCGGATCTAATATTCTGTGTGGTTAATGTTAATCAAACAACAATGAAAAATAGAAAACCACCCCATGGTTGGCTAAACAGTTTTAATATATTCATTGTTAATCAGTGTATACTGTAGTTAATTTATTGACTGAATTGCCAGCTGAATTGAATATATAAAAAAAAATTTGGATTATTTAATTTCTTTCTTGACTTGCTATACTGTTAAATAGACCTATAGCTGAAAAATAAAGCACGGTTTTTGTCATATTGTTTGTAATAAGCATTTTTTGCTTATTTTTAAAAACAAAGATTGCAATAAGAAGAAATGGTCAAAAACCAGGGCAGGAACATGCTGGCCATGTGAGTTTTTAGCTAAAACAACAACAACAACAACAACAAAAAAACACTATTAATAATAAGTTCTGTTGTCATATTCAATTACTTTTACTGGGTGTTTTTTTTGACCGTGGTATCGATTAAGTATCGGTATCGAGGTATTTTAGTCTGGTATCGTATCGAAGTCATAATTTTGGTATTGTGACAACACTAGTACAAGCTCTACTGGCAAAGAAAACTCGACAAGATAAGGACAAAATGAGTGGAAACAGTGAACGTTGAAAGTAGAACATGAAAGTGAAACTAACCTTGCGAAGATGATGTTGTCGATAAAAGGTAGGACGAATTCAGTTACTGATTTGAACCGCGCCACGCATGCAGACTATATTTATCCGCTCGGTCAAAGTCCAAACTGCAGCGCAGCGCGAGCTCACGATAGAATTGTATTATATTATTAACGTAGACATGTATTAAAGTCCCTGTAAAGTAAAAATTAAACATGTGTTCTGAGTTTCTCACACCACAGATAAATGTGTTATTAACCAACTAGCCAAATTTAAATCATAAAAAAATCCGCTAAGTACATAAAATATCTTATCGAAATCTTGAAAAAATAAGCAGCATTCTCTCCTCTCAAACGCTGGGGCGTGTCCGTTGAGCGGCGCCGAAACCACACCCACTTGCGGGAAAGCGGCTGTAATCACACAAGACAACAACAACACTCCAGTACAGCTCACGAGCCACGACCGCACCAGATGTTGGCGGGACGGGAAGATGAAGGTCGGGGCGGGAGATAGTAGGTTCGGCCCCATTCTGCAGCGGATTATCAGTGTATCTCAGTTGTTGCCGATAAAGTTTGTAAAACTATCCGGTGTAAAGACACTGCAGAGGCAGGTGTTGGTGGTGATCGTCAGCTCTCCATCAGCTGTTCACAAAATTAATCCACCTCTTCTTGAGATCGTCTTTTTTTTTTTTAAGGCTTTTTTGTAAATTGTAGGCTGTAGTAACTAACGGTACTGACAGTAACTCGCAATCTAACGGGTGAACTGATGCGAAATTGCGACTGTGCTCTGGTTATGGGGGAGGGGCCACATGCCAAGCGGCTCCAGTGCGTCATCGAGCCACCGTTTTAACCCCGCCCAAAAAATCCGGAACACAGCAATGGTGAAAAACTTCTTAACGGTCTAACTTCTGAATTCAGTACTTCATAGTTCACAGTCTTTGTAATGTGTTCCAACAATTAATTTCTAACATTTCTAATGTGTTTAGAAACAAATCGTAGAATTGCCTTTACAGGGACTTTAAAGTTGTTTAGCCAAGCATGGGGGGGGTTTCTATTTTTCGTTGTTGTGTGATTAACATTAGATCACACAGAATATGAGCTCTGGCCCTTTAAGATCTCCACGGACCAAATTCATTGTAACACACGATTTCTCACTCAACTCCTGTGTACGTTCACTAAAGACATAAAATTCTGTGTTTACCTGAATACTCACCAGGACGTGTGTTTGACCATTGAAACCCAATAATCCATGAAGGAACTGAATCCCGATCACATGTTGTCTGAAAGGCGTGTGCGCGCGCTTCAGGTCAGAGTATCAGAGTACGGCGGCGCGAGCACGTCCCGCGCCGCGCTATTATTTCTCTCATGCGCGCTTGTTTCTGTTGTGTTCTTTGTCATGCGCTGCGCGTATATTTAACTCTTCTGCTTCCAATGTTTAGTGAATGGTGGAATCAGACCTCTGCGTTATCTGGTAATGTTATTTGGGAAAGTTTGCATGTTGAATTTGATATTCACAATATTTTCAAATTTTACATTGTCGTCAAAATTATTGTGATATTATCGCTAATATTCGATATATCGCCCAACCCTAATGTGCGATGTAGGCTACTTTATCTGAATTAAATACAAACTCATCTCTCGCGTTTTTTCATGTTCCAGCAGTTACTCCTCCGTGTGGTGTAGAGGTTGTCAACCCTTTTAAGTTATTTAAAACGTGTAATTTCACCAAAGAAGATTTGTTTTAAAGCAACCTACTTCAGTGTAGCTAAAATGGGACGATAGCATTGCGCTTACACTGAGGATTTGAATTTGTGACAATCGGGTGCGGATGGATGGTTTGTTTTTAACAGCTGATTCGGTGACGTTAGAGCTGATCCGCGCATCTCTAGTATGACCATCTCTACTCTTGTTCTTATTTCAAGTTACCTTCCTGTCTAATATTTTTTGTTTCTTACAAAAGCCACACAGCCTTCAGAAGACAGTAAAGGCTTATGTCATGCCTGAACTGAAGCTGAAACTTTAAAGTTAAGTTGCACAACATACATGCAATGTTTAGGCATTATTGCTATTTATATTAATATTATTTTGTTTTATTGGTTGTAGGTTTAGTTTTGGACTGAACTATGTTTTCCTTTTTTAATGTAATTTGAAATAGATTTTTATAATGTGGCAATTGACCCTTTGCTAAGCCCCGCCCTCCTTAGTTACTGTTGCTACGCCTGTCAAGCTTTCGCGCCTGGCCCGTCTATTACAGTTTGTATGCGCCGGTGTCAGACATTCCCAAGGAGATAATTAGTCAGTTTTAGCGAAAAGGTGAAATATCTGAGAGAGCAAGACAAAAGGGACTGATTCGAGGGATGTTTCCATGGCATAATATGCAACTGATTAGAGAATAATTTCATCAAAATTGAAGCTAAAGCCTATAGGTCCCAGCGCAAGCAGCAGCCGCCTCACACGCTGACTATTCAAATGGGAAACTCACAAACTGAGGAACAGCTGTTCATGCACAATCTAATAATTATAAATCAAACAGCTTATCCAAAAGACTTGTGGAATAAACACAATACATAAGCCTGACCACTTTGCAATGATAACATTCTCCTGCTTATATTTTATATATAGATTCTCCCACACTGCTTGAATTAGTTCACGTAAGTTTGTAAAAACGCTAACATGCTTTAGAATTGTTCGATGCGGCAGCATGGATCGATAGATATAGCTATAATTTTGCTCTACGGTAGGAAAATCTGACAAGGTAGGACAAATCGACATAACAGCATCATTTCTACCCTTGGGTTTTAGGTTTGGGGAAGGGAAAAAATTCCACCCCCTGTCCAAATTTATAGGAAACCGGGTATCAAATTTGCACAATCCATAAGCACAATGCTTCGGCATGTTCCCCTCGCTAGAAAGCTTGACAGTCCTTCCTCGCCTAGTTAGGGTTGCTAAGCCATGATTGGCCTATGGCGGTTTTCGGGTGTGGCTTAGCGAAGGGTCAATTGAATGCATTAAAATGGGTTATTTTCACAGTTATTAATGTATGCAATTTCAGCAATAAAACTATTTTTCTAAAAAGAAAACAAATTGGATGTTAATTTTAAGATACCTGTCTTATTTTATCTTATATGTTTAGCATTGCTCTTTAATAAAGAAAAAAGTAATTATTATCAGATTAATCGATGGAATAATTGGTAGAATACTCGATTACTAAAATAATCGATAGCTACAGCCCTATAGTTAACATATAAAACTAAATGCGTGATATAATGGCTACAACAAGTATAGTTCCTGTCAGAGCGGACGTTTGCTTTACTGGTGAGCGGTTCATGAGCTCTGCACGTGCTCTGCTGAGTTTGGTGGGTTTTTTTTAGTTAATTTTATTTCCTGTAGCTGTGCAGGCTCTTTTATTGTAGGCTAAAGGACTGTGTAAACGCTCAATAACTCTTTTATTTAAAGGTTTCATGTAGGCCATAGACAATTGCATTACGATTGCAAGAAGAATCAACCATGTCAAAAATGCGATGTGCAGTCAAATCTCCCGGTGTGTGCGCTGTTATGGCAGTCCACTCTGCTTGTTTTTTTTTTTTTTTTCAGAATGTTGCACTCCTGTTTGTCATTGCAGGGCTCCAGACTAACTTTTTTCACTAGGAGCAAAGTGGCCCCCAACTGAAAATTTTAGGGGCACAGGCAGAACATTTAGGGGCGCTAATTAAATCTACTAATTTCCACTGTATTACTAATAGGGATGGGTATCGTTAAGGTTTTAACGGTATTACTCTTACCGATACTGCTTATCAATCCGGTACTCTTATTCTCATTTTTTTTTAATGAAAAAAAACATAATTAGGAACATAATTAACATGCCTTTATAATCTGAAAAGTAAAATATCTAGAGCAAAAGAAACAGCAATGTTTGAACAAAACAAATATAAAACATTTGTAAATGGACCAGTGTGCAGGCATTTTTTTGTGTTTTATATACATAAGATAAGATACAACATAAGAACAAAGTGCAAACAAATGTTAAATAAATACACAATAAAACAAAGACACAAATGAAATAAACATTGCTTTAATTTCAGGAAGGTCTGCTAACATTAATATTAGAAAGTTTTAATATTAGAAACAAACCTACAAAGAAATCTAATAAAGTAATGAAATGTAAAATAACACGGCATAGTTTTCATTGTATAAATTGATAGATTAATGTTATTAACTTAAGTTATTCATTCACCAGATGTGAATATTTTCTCTTTGCCTTTTGTGTGATTCTCAATCGTCAGCAGGTTTATTAGACGCTGCCCCTTTAAGACCGAATGCCGAACTTTAATAATATCCTATTCTCCTATTTCTCCAAACTATTTATGCCCATTTAAGATATAAACTTTTAGAGTAACTACTCTCCAATCCAGTCATTTTGACACAGGCTATTCGTTGTTTATTTGATGGTTTAGTTTATTTGACGGCACAGGAAAAGTTTAAAATATAAAGTGCAAGTCGGTCCATTTCGCAGCACACACACATAAGCCGCCTTGAAGTTGGAAACGGCGTCTCTTGAGCGGATTATTGTGCGTTTAATAGCTCTATTCATTATCAAACACATCCTGCAGTTAAGCAACAGTAGATACTGCAGTTTACAACAATCACTGATTCTGACGTTAAGTTAAGGTTTAAGAAGAAATGTCCATGGAAATGACATCGCAAGGCTGTGAAGGGAAGGATGTCACGCTCGGCGGAACACGGCTATTGGAATAGTTTTACCTTATATCTTCTTTTTATAATTCTTGGAAGCCGAAATCGAAAATAAAATTAGATTAATATCACAGCACATACCTAAAGTTCAAGCAGACTAAACTTTTGTTTAGTTCTCTTGGCCATCGTCACTTCCTTCCCCTAATGCCCATTAGTAGGCCATGGATTGGTGTATATTTAGCGTTGAAAATGAAAATGTAATTTAAAACCGATTTCAGAATCGATTCAATGGACACTTATGTCTCAAATCGAACAGGAATTTGTTACAAAAGTGACAGCCCTACTGTCATATGCTATTTTAAAGTCTCTAACAACGGGTTTACATGTATCAAAGGTCAAAAAGGAGTTTTATTTTCTCATAATATGCACATCACCACAATGTTCAATGATTCTCAAACGACTCGACAATCTGCATTAATAGACATAGTTTTAGGTAATACGGCAGACCACAGCTGATTTACAGTAGTATTTCAGTAAGACAGTAATAACTTGAGTTGGCCGTTTAGCCAGGGACCAACACAATATAAACATTAGGGATGCGCCGATCCAATACTCAGTATCGGATCGGGTATCAGTCAGACAAGACCGTTACAAATCCGATACTGTGCGTATAATATTCTGTGTTATTGTTAAACCCCAGTGCCCCACAAAAGGCACAGAAACATTATACAGCATCATCGACTCTTTGTGCACTATTTTATAAGTGTTCTGAAGCCATTCCATAATTTAATGTACATATGAATATTTGAAGGGGTGATGAATAGAGAAATCAACTTTCCCTTGAGCTTTTGATATATGAAAGGTCATGGTAATATAAGAATTTCCTGTAAGTTTCAGAGCTGAAAACTTCCTTGTTAGTCAAAGAAAAGCTTTTATAGACACCAGCCCAAGAAAACGATAGAGTGCTTCATACTGACGTCATTGCACAACGAAACACCACCTCTATAGAATAATAAGCACGTCTAATTCAGTAGCCCCGCCCACCGACATCACGCTAGCCAGCAGCAATAAACAAGTCGAAGAAGACAGAAAGATATTGTGGAAGAACTCACTCGCTGCATAAGCTTCCTTCGGATACTAATATTAGGAATGTGTGATACTTCATTTATTTTTAATGAAGTTCCAGCTCACGTGGGGAAGACATGTACGTGTGTTCGCTTCATTTCACTGAGGAATCGTTTGTAAACAAGTCTCAGGTGCTGGATTTGCAGACACAGTGTTGTGCCTTCTATATTGGATTCGACAGGAATGGTGCAACAAACTTATGTGAGTAAAACGTCTTTTTATATGTAATAATAGTCCCGGGCTATGTGGGCTCCCAAACGTAAGCCCATCAGCAGGCAGATGAATCTCAAATAGTGAAATAATATTTCTTTCTTGATCTGGGTGCGCACGCAAGTGTGTGTGTGTGTGTGTGTGTGTGTGTGTGTGTGTGTGTGTGTGTGTGTGTGTGTGTGTGTGTGTGTGTGTGTGTGTGTGTGTGTGTGTGTGTGTGTGTGTGTGTGTGTGTGTGTGTGTGTGTGTGTGTGTGTGTGTGTGTGTGTGTGTGTGTGTGTGTGTGTGTGTGTGTGTGTGTGTGTGTGTGTGTGTGTGTGTGTGTGTGTGTGTGTGTTAGGGCTGTCATTTTTTAGATAAATCTAATTCGAATGGATATCAAATATCAAGCAATGTATTCGAATATATTCAAATATCTACCGTTCGCAAAGACTCACCCCCTTTAGTTACTGTTGCTATGTCTGACAAGCCATGGCGCTCTCACACACACACACACACACACACGTTCTCACGTGGAGTGTGTGTGTGGTTCGTGCTTATCGACCGATCGGTCGGGCCATGTAATACAGAAATAATATTCCAATCAATCTCGGGTGGCTGAGAAATAAATCATTGTGTTTGTTTGATAAAGTCGTTTACGAGCCCTGTGATCGAGATACTCATTCCGGTTGTTGCTTTCAAAACGATCCCTCCCTAATGTGAACTGAACTGACAGGGGAGCTGAAGCTCATTAAATATGCAAATCTTATCCAATCCCAGCCGTGGGCGTTTACTTCCAAGTCTCCAGTGCCGCACGCCCATCAAAAACCATCGTTCAGGAGAGAGTCTCAAAACCAGTGTAGAAAATAGCCTATTACTTATTCATTATGATGTTTTTGAATGTAAAAACCACACAAACGTCATTAGTTGACCTCAGACAACAGTATAAAAAGTAAAAAAAGCCAGTTCATGACACCTTTAAGTCATTAAATTCAAGTTCACATGAATGAAACCTGCACTGCATGCTGTGTCTGCGTGAGACTGTTCCTTACTTTCTACTTCAATTAGTCAAACTAACTTTACTTTTCTTTTTGTACTATAGTATATATAAATGATAATCAATATTTTAGGGGTGGCACAGGTCACAAAACCCACGGTTCGGTTCATATCACGGTTTTCGGGTCACGGTTTTCGGTTCTGTACGGTTCTTGTTGTTTTTTGTTTTAATCGTTAACACTCCAGAAATTTACTTCAGCATATTATATATTGCTTAATTATTCACAATTTAAGATACAGTATTATATCATGTAGAAGTTGTTTCCTAACTGGCTGTCTCCTGCTTACGCTGTCTACCGAGTCCGACACATTAGCGTAACATTTTTCATGTTAATCATGTCAGTTTTGAACAGATCAATGTACTGTGGCTTTAATTCAGCGTGTGCAGCATTTTTGTGAAGCATATCTTAACTTTAATGTTACATTTATCATGTGAACTACTTACAACATGTTATATGCATGTGTGTTTGGGACAGAGGGCAACACGGTCGCATTTGCAGCAGATAAATGCTGCCCATCATAAATCAAAGCACGAGACAAACAGAGGTCGGAGGAGAACAGCGGAAAATGTGACAGAATGGATGATATTTGTCTGTATTTGCAATACACTTGCCGATTTAGGAGAAACTCTAAAAAATAATGGCCGTGTTTTAGGACTCCTACATTTTTGCTCTGAGTATTTTTCACAAAGCATTTTGGCGCTGAAACTAGCTCCTAAATCCATGAAATGCTAGGAGTAGTCAAGAGGACTCCTAAGTCACCTAAGACCAAATCACTAAACAATCCTACTATGGCCGCAATCCGCCCAAATACACTATACAACATTGAGGCAATAGTGATAATAAATGTATCTTTAATAATGAAAAATAAAATATTCAGATTACCTGTGGTAGTTGTTTTTAACAGTTAGCATGTACAAAAAAAAATTAAGCATATTAGGCGCACTGTCTGAGGGGATCGAGGGCTCCGAGCTTGGAATTTAGCACAAACCCAGAGTTCTGCCCTAGAGTAGGGGTGTGCGATATTGACAAAAAAAGATATCTCGATATTTTCTGGGATTTTCTCGATAACGATAATTAGATGATATTTTGCTGAGTGTGTTATTGTGCTGGTACTTTGGCAGGATTAGGACTGCCATGGTCAGCTGACTCCTAAAGTTAATGATATTCTTCATATTCTGTGTGGGGGTCAGTTCACAGAAGTGACAGAAATAATCTTTTTTACCTTGATAAAATATTTTTTTACATCTTTTGTGTAAATTTCATAAAATTAAAAAAAAATGAATTATAATAATACACAATAGGGCTGCTACCAATCAAATTAAATAATACATTTATCAACAAAATGTATCTTTGCAGGAAACAGAAGCTGCATCTGAAGTGGCATTAAGATAATTTACACAGCTCAGAAGTGACAAATTAATATCCTGCAGTTATGCATAAATAATGTTTTGATGTTTGAAACAAAATGTTGAATAATATTGATATTTGAAATTATTTAAAACATGTAAAGATACTTTAACTGTGAAATTCAAAGCGCCAGTAGGTGGCAGCAAGTCACGTTTAATGAGTGAGTCATTGAGATTCAACCGATTCATTCAAACAGCTGATTCATTCAAGGAACGAAGCATTTGACTCTCTTAATCTATCGTAGTACTAGTCATTGAATCATTGATTCAATTGATTCGTTCAAAAAGCTGATTCATTCAGTATGAAAACACCGCTCTGTGTTGCTCAGAGACGCAGATACAGTGCTGTGTGTTTGTTTTGAACTATTTTTCGGTGGCGAAATAGAGCAAAAACAGGCAATATGGAAGTCTAAACGGTAAGTCACTTAATATTAACTTCTTGTTTAGTAAACTTGTATAAAATCAATATCACATTAACTATATTATATGATATAAATATAGCACGCATTGAAAGCGGAAATGCACACCCGCATTAGTCTAATCAACAAACTACATCACGTGGGGTATGCGTGCACTCTCTGGGTGTGTGTGAGGGATATACTCGATAATGTCGGATCGCACATCGTTAAAACAACAATTACGATATTATCGCAGACGATATATATCGCACACCCCTACCCGAGAGTGAGGAATGGTGTGGTGGAGGGATGCAGAAAACTTTCGAGGTAACTTGGTGAGTTGGCTCAGCTGTGTATACCTCCTCTCGCGCTGATTAGATCGACAGTTCGAACGTGCTCCTCACAAACTTTGTTTAGAAAACATAATTTTCGATTGAATTCTGCATCTCTCCAGATGCAATTATGCTGACAATTAGCTGAACATATACTAATTTAATTTGTGACACTTGGCCTACTTTTTAAAATATTTCTTTGAAAATGGCAACATTATTTTAAAATCTTTATTTGAATATGGCAACATGAAACAAAATATTTATATAATTAAATCACTAACAGAGACCCCTCCCCAATCAGCCAATCACTGTGGTGACATCATCCATAGCAACGAGGTCAACTCCGCCCTTACTCTTATCTTAAGACTTCTCTATATTCCTTAGTAAAAGTTGCTCTCAGCAGCTTTGTGAATAGGTTTTAAGAGAAAATCGTAACTAAGAACTTTTACTGCCATTTAGGAGAACTCTTAGTGGTAAGATCAAATGTTTTGTGAATACGGCCCCTGATTAAATCTCTAGGCGGAGTTGTTTAAAGTTCAAAATTTGCAACAATTTTGAAAAGAAAATTTATAATATCTGACTAAATGCTTTTTGTCCATAGAAATGTGTTATTTAGTGCTGTAATTTGACCAGACTGACACAAGTTTTCCGTGGCTGGTGGGCAGACCCGAATAATCTATAATGACATTTGTTGATGATGATTTTCATTATCGATTATTATCGCAGCCCTACCTGTATGCTTAGTAATTCATCACTTGTGGCTTTTTTTATTATATTGAAGTAAAATAATGTGCATGATCAAACGCAACTGGTGGGCAAGTGACGTAACCGTTGTTGCAACTGAACACCGGCAAAAGCTATCGCAGCAAGCCTACTCTGTACCAGTATTTTTTTATGAACCCTAAATTTTTAGGGATGACATAATTAAACACACAATTTTGTTGGTAAAAGGCCAATTGAATGTAAACATGCTGGAGACAGCAAATTCCACACTTTTTTTTACCGCATATCCACAAAACAGTGCAAAAACTGGATGGAAACTTGGCTAATGACAAGCAAAGCATAGTTCATTGTTGTGATGTAAATAAATTAGTATTGGCCTTTTAAAAAATGATGTGCAATGCATCCTTCTCCAACTTGTTTCATAGATAAAAACTGAGTTTGACAATGCATTTCATAGTGTCTTTCCTTATTTAATCATTATGTCAGTAGGCTTAATTGTGCTGTTTATGACTTCATGAATTACAGCTGAAGAACATGCACAGCACTTATGCAGTTGTATTCATATGCATTTTTAACTTGTCTATTTAGATTAGACTGCTTGGTGTTATAAATCTTATGTGGGTGTAGTGTTTTAGTTGAATAATCTGCTAAATCTCTGTGCACATCAGCGTGAATTGAAAGTGTAGCATTTCTTAGAATTGAAATGTCTCTGTGGCAATGAAATGCATGAGACTGCTCTTTCTAAGATGGGCTTTTTTTAAGAGCTGTCAATATTTAACCATCCACAGGAGGTTTTGGCCAGCATCCTGCGATTTTTCAAAAAAACTAACAAACAATAAAACCTTATACTGGCCAGGTGTATCCATTAGATCATTTCTTTAACGGCACAATCTTTTCCAAAAGAGTAATTGATGGAAATTCCCTGTTCATTTATAAGCGTTCTGTGGGCTGACATATTAATGTCTTTCTTTTTTTTCCTCTTTTTTTTAACTTGTTTGCAGCGATCACTGATTGGAGAGCATGGCTCACTCCAAGAATCGAGCCACGGATGGCAAAATCACCTACCCTCCGGGGGTGAAGGAGATCTCCGATAAGATCTCCAAGGAGGAGATGGTTCGGAGACTGAAGGTGAGGAACAGTCTGTCATTCATCAAAGTCGAAACCAGTTTATGATTAAGTGTGTGTGTGTGTGGGACTAACTTTTTTTTTTTTGCTGCACTTTATATTAGGTGTCCTTAACTATTATATACTTGCATCTAGTGTTGTCACGATACCAAAATTATGACTTCGATACGATACCAGACTAAAATACCTCGATACCGATACTAAATCGATACCACGGTCAAAATACCACCCAGTAAAAGTAATTGAATAATATGACAACAGAACTTATTAATCATAGTCTTATTTAATTTTTTAACTAAAAACTCACTTTGTCAGCATGTTCCTGCCCAGGTTTTTGACCATTTCTTCTAATTGCAATTTTTTTATTTTATATTTGTTTTTAAAAATAAGCTAAAAATGCAAATTACAAACAATATGACAAAAACAGTGCTTTATTTTTCAGCTATATGTCTATTTAACTGTATAGCAAGTCAAGAAAAAAAACTGCTTAGTCTTTACTCAATAGATTAACTATACACTGATTCTTAATGATTATATTAAAATTATTTAGCCAGTCATGGGGTGGTTTTCTTTTTTTCATTGTTGTTTGATTAACATTAACCACACAGAATATTAGATCCGGCTTAACACCGATCCAATTACCTCAACTGTACACGTTCACTAAAGACACCCCGACTGTGTTTACCTGAATACTCACAGGATGTGCATTTTTACATATTTTTGACCATTGAAATCCATAATCCGAAAGAACTGAATCACGATCGCATGTTGTCTGAAAGGCGTGTGCTCGTGCTTCAGATCAAAGTCCGGCAGCGCGAGCACATCCCGCGCCACGCTATATTTTCTCATGCGCGCATGTTTCTGTTGCTTTCTTTGCCATGCGCTGCGCGTGTATATTTAACTCTTCTGTGTCCAATGTTTAGTGAATGGTGGAAGCCGAGCTCTGCACACACATCCTGACTCCTGCTGTCACTCATCGACACAAATAAATACAGCTCTTATTAACGCGCGGTCCTTCTTAAAGTACCGGTACTAATAACATTCCATATCGTACCGTTTGTAATAGCAGGGTATCGCAATACTTTTCTAGTACCATTATATCGTGCAACATTACTTGCATCAAAAACAAGTAATGCTATATACTTTTACTGCTATTGCGCGAGGATTTAGCATGAGTTTTCAAAATCGTGATAATCAAATGCTGTTTCAATGATAATTAAATTTTAAACGATATTATTAACCGTCAGTACATTTTACCGTGAACCGGTAATCGTTTCATCCCTACTCACTTATTCAGGAGATTTACATGTTAGGTTTGGCTTAGGGAGGAACAGTAGATTTAAAATTAAGTTAGTTATAAAATCAATAACAAATTAACAAAAAAGTGGCAGGTCTATTATTTTGCACTTTAACTCTAAGACCTAATGCACAGATAATTTGACAAATCTCATTGTTTTGTTCCATCCATTGCACTGTCAATCGGATTCAATTGTGCATTTAATACAGTTGACAATCCAGGAACTTGAAATTTGTAGTTATCAGTAGGGCTGGGCCAATAAACGATCGGATCGCGATAAAATTAATTTCGATAACGATGATAAGCTCTGGACATTTTTATTCGATATGGATTAATGTACCAACCAATCACACGACAGAAGTAAACGCAACAACAGCCAGTCAGTGAGCAGCTTTCAGCTTGCGCGTCAAAGTACAAGCTCTACTGACAAAGAAAACTCGACAAGATAAGGACAAAATGAGTGGAAACGTTGAAAGTAGAACATGAAAGTGAAACTAACCTTGCGAAAATGACGAAGTTGTCGATAAAAGGTTGGACGAATTCAGTTACTGATTTGAACCGCGCCACACATACTATATTTATCCGCTCGGGTCAAAGTCCAAACTGCAGCGCAGCGCGCTCACGAGTGTCTCGGTCACTGAACAACAGCGCTGTGAGATCCAGTGAGAAGCGCTTTAATTCAGCCAAAAACAAGTGTCTTTGTGATTTAAACTACTTTAAAGCCAGACAAAACAGCGCTGACAAACACTAAACACAGTGCGTATTATTATTAATACTGCAGCCTGCACTGCAAACTGCCGAAGATATATCAGGCAACACAAACCCGTTTCATGACTAGAAACAATATCACCCGTTAGCACATGCAAAAACCAGTACATAATTTTTTTCTATTAAGATATTTAATTTAAGTAAAAATGACTGGAAAAGGATAAGGAATTCAAAAACGTGAAAATATATGCTGACAATAAAGAGTAGCTTAAAACCTCAATTAACTGGTTTCTACAACTTTCACTTGGGAGCAAAATCCTGCCTTTAAATTTGAAAGAAAGAAATATTTGACATTTATCGAAATCGATTATCGAAATCGACTGATATGAGCATTTTTTTATCGAGATCACTTTTTGGCCATATCGCCCAGCCCTAGTTATCAGCATGAAAAATATATTATATACAGAAAGCGAGCAAAGGTCGCTGCAGTTACAATCACTGAAGCTGTCAATTTCCACACAAGGTTCAGTAAGCTGTACTCTTGCGAAAACTCCTGTTATAATCAATGAAGCTGTCTACTCTGATAACCGTATAGTTTCAAAACCTATTTCAAAGTTTTGCGTTCTCAAGCCACCAAACACTGTTGCCATGCAAATGAGTGGCCAGGAAGCAGTAAAAGTTTTCTATTTTAGTTGAAATGGTGTCGTGTAAGTGGCTTCAAAGTAAATAACTAATGATTTTTTTTTTTACAACAGAAATTAATGAATCAATAATGTACTTTAGCTGGACAATAACTTTTTTCTAGAGCTGCTGTATAGCCCAAACAAATTCTCTTCCATTAATTTCCTATTATCGCTGTAAAGCTGCTTTGAAACACTGTGTATTGTAAAAAGTGCTCTATAAATGAAAGTGACCTGACTTGAAACTGTGCTCATGCTGATAACTTGCACTGAACAAAAACTCTGCCGTTTTGAGCAGTGTTGAGCGGAGTCTAGCGCAGGGGTTTTTCAAACTTTGTCATGACAAGAACCCCCAAATATGATGGAACATTTTATGAGGGACCCCCTTCCTAAAATCCATCTATTTATTTGTATGTATGAAAAACACTGAGATAGTGTGACATTATAATACAACATACTGTTTCCAAACTTAAATTGGCTATACTTACTGTTGGATGTATAAACCCAAAGAAGAACATTTTTCACTTTCACAATAAATGTATGTATTCTGTGTTAAGAACTCTGCCTTACAACCCCAGTGAGCAACATAAAGGACTATAGTGAGAAAAACTCACTCGAAAGATACAAAGCATACAATTCTGGAAAGTATGTATACGCTAAGAAAGGAGAGAAACATTTAGAAAATAAAACAGGTAGAATGTTCAGTAGACTTTATCCCTTTTTACTTTGTCTTTTTATTCTCTGAAATTTTCTGGGGACCCCTTAGAACCTTCTGGAGGACCCCAGTTTGAAACCCCCTGGTCTAGCACATCTGATTGACCATTGCACAATGTTCACACACTCAACAAACATGTCTGTGACTGGCTACAAAGCTCAATGCTGCAAAAACTAGAAACCTCAAATGCTCCTCATAGGGCAGTTACACAGATACACACAGGAGCGCTTTTGTCATTTTTATTACTTTTTCATATTTCTTTTTAAATACTCAATTCTTTTAAAGTTCAGTTTTTTATTAATTTCATAACAAAAATTCATTCAGCTTTATTTAAAATAACACAAATAATTTTTACTAATGAGTTTTAGTTAATAATATTAACACTGTAAATAATCTGAATTATTCATTTGAAATTCTGATTATGAATTTTGGTGAGTTGGTCGAGACTCCTTGCAAGGGATGTTTTTCCTTGGATATTTTAGCAGAAACATTTTGTGCAGATCTTTTCACAGAATAAATTTTTTTTTTTGTGCTTGTATTTTAAGCCTTTTTTTTACAACTTATAGATCAAGTTTCCTCTCATTGTGGCTTTGTCACTTATGTCTATTTTTAAGGACTGCCAAAAGAATGTGTGTTTCCCATTAGAGCGTCTTACATGTTTGTTGGATGCGTGGTTGACACACGGGTCTATGGTGTTTTTCAACCTCAGATGGTGGTGAAAACCTTCATGGACATGGACCAGGACTCAGAGGAGGAGAAGGAACTCTATCTGAACTTGGCCTTGCATCTCGCCTCAGATTTTTTCCTCAAACACCCAGACAAAGATGTCAGACTGCTTGTGGCCTGCTGTCTTGCAGATATATTCCGCATCTACGCCCCCGAGGCACCGTACACATCACCTGATAAACTTAAGGTTGGAAAACTCGGTCTGTTGGATGCCATGTTAGCTCTAGCATATGTCAGTGAAGAACTTGAAATGTTTACATCCATAATCACATGGCCATTCTAATACTTAGTATTTTAATGGCCCCAGTAAGTAAAATGTTATGTTTTATTTTGGGAAATAAATATTGTATTGTATTGGTATGCATTAAAACTGAAAATGTTGAGGGTGATGATATTTATGTATGTGTATGTGTCTGTTTTTCTTCATCTTAAACAAAGACAGCAAGGGAGTTGTTCTGCAGAAAATGCAAAAATAACACTGCAGTCTCTCATGCATTGTGAAGGCTTGCCTTCACAGGTGCTTAAAATATTAAAACTGCTCTGCTCTTCTTTTCCACTCAGGATATTTTCATGTTCATAACTCGACAGCTGAAAGGGTTGGAGGACACCAAGAGTGCCCAGTTTAATCGATATTTTTATCTACTGGAGGTATGGCACCCAACTAATACACTCTGAAGCAAGGTCTGACAATGGTTGTTCAACCAGTATCTGACCTTTTCTTTCCCCCTCTGGCTTCCTAGAACATCGCTTGGGTGAAGTCCTACAACATATGCTTTGAATTGGAGGACAGTAATGAGATCTTTACTCAGCTCTACAGAACTCTATTTCAAGTGATAAAGTGAGTATTGTTCATGTCTATCCTTTGAAGCGTTCAAAAGAGTAAGACAATTATATCTTAGTATTTTTCTGCGTAGCTACCGTTAAAAACTTGTTGCTACAGAAACGGTCAGTTTTCTGAGACGCACACTTGCGCATTAGCTGATCCAGACTGAAGGTTTTCTTGATGCTATATGAGCATAAGAAACCACATTTGTGATACAGTTGTTGTCTGATTTCATTTGTGAATTCAAATATAAAATGTAATTGTAAGCTTAGTGAACAGCTTTGGGAAACTTGATGTTTCCCCATTCAAAGAGATAGGAGCTGCACTAGCATGACTGAAATAGCTGCCCGAGAGGTGTTTTAAAGATGGCCGCTGAGTGAAATGACTTGCCTGAAAGGCCTGGAATGCACAGAATTGTGGAATATCAAAGGCAGCGAAGGCTACATCTATTTAAAAACCATGGCTTATATAGCTTAAAAGTTTGTGTAATTAATTAAATTAAATAAATACGTAGAATAAAATTAAATAAAAGCTACTTTTTGTAATGTCTATTTGATGCTTTTCACATTTATCACAACGTCTTTATCTTTGGGGGTAACATTAATGGTGAATATTAAATAATTTCAATACTATTCAATACCAAATTAAAATGAATGATAATTTTAATTTTAATATAAAAATGCATACTCATATGAACATGCATACTTACCAACATATATTTTTTACCTAAAACATTGTGATATTTTAGACTTCTGAGAAATGTTTTGAGTGATATTTGCTAATTTTATATCACCAATAATATTATGAGTATTAATTACATGACCTAGTACTTTTTGTAATAATGCTGCCATTTGGTTAGAGAGTGCAACATTAAATCTTGCAATAACGATTGTCAAAATTCAGTAAAGCACCTCCTTATTTTGCTGTTTCCTCTTTGAGATGCAAATGTGAAGCTGCAGCCTATTTGTTATGTCCTAATGAGCTGTCAGCCTCCTGTTCACCGATATTATTTCCATGCATTCAGTCAGATGACAATGATGTGTACGAATCCCTGGTGGAAACCCTTCATTGCAAGTGCACTATAAAGGCTGCATATGGGGGTGATTCATCTCAGCCAATGATGTTCACTCAGTCGGAAATGTCCTCTATGAGCGGGACACTGCAGCGCTCAGCTCTCATGTGTAAATGAAAGAAAAAAAGATAGTCTTTCTGTTTTCTCTGCCCCATTGCGCTTGCTTCCCATCTTGCGCTCCTCCACTTTGATTGCCTGGTGCACCTGATTTTATGTCAGTTCTAGTGTTTACCATGATGTGTTTTTTTTTTTTTTTTTTTAGCAATGGGCACAACCAGAAAGTCCACATGCATATGGTGGATCTCATGAGCTCAATTGTCTGCGAGGGCGACTCTGTCTCACAGGAACTCCTGGATACTGTTCTGGTTAACCTGGTTCCAGCACATAAGGTACAGAGAACTAATAAACATGAATCTAATGGGGGGGAAGACATGTCTTTTTGTTTTAAATTACAAAATTATTTTCAATGTTGATTTTGATTAGTTATTTTTACTTTAATACAGACATTTTTAAATGTATTTTTAATTTATTAATATTTTAAATTTAACTAAAAGACAAGGACAGGTTCTTGACAGGTTTCATGAGATTCACACACATACATTTCACTATAGGTAATCATTAATTATTCATTTCCTCCATCTTATCTTGCAGAATCTCAACAAGCAAGCGTACGATCTTGCCAAAGCCTTGCTGAAGAGAACCGCTCAGGCCATAGAGCCATACATTACCAACGTGAGTAAACCTGATTAATAATAGGTAACTTTGCACAAAACATATACCGTACCTCTTGTCGGCTGTGCCAAAATCATGCTGACTTGCGAGGGCGCGAGTAAGTTTCTTCTCGTTTATTTAAATCGTGAATAATCCCTAATGAACGGCCATAATTTGACTCCAGCCCCTTCTCTTTGAACAACTTGTTGAGGCTTGCAACATTAACCGGAGATCAAGAGCGCCCCCTCCACGCTCAAACGGCATGTGAAGCTTAAACATATTCATCAGTAACACCCGGAGGAGCATGCAGCGCTGTTATGCTGTGAACCTTATTCCCTGCAGTGCTCATTAAAAGTGCCAGAGATGGTGAGAATAAGTGCGGAGGTCCTTTCCAGAAGAGAATCCTTCTCAACAACTCTAATAGATCAGAAAGGCCTGATTTTCTTTCTATTCCGTACATCTGCGCTCTGTTGGAGAAGGAGCCTCTTGCCCAAAGATGAAGCCCCTTTTTTGTTTTAATCTATTTCCAGCTTTTTCAAACTAATCTCTAATCAACGGTATGTTAAGAGCTGCTGCCAGAGGGATATGCAGCGAGTTTAAAAGGGTGCCACTTTCCAGTGCAGCATGGCAGACGTTGATGGATGCAAGTGTGTGTGTGTGATGTGCAGTTTGGTGTCTCAGTTCTTTAACCAGGTGCTGATGCTGGGGAAGACTTCAGTCAGTGATCTGTCAGAACATGTCTTTGACCTAATCCTGGAGCTCTACAACATCGACAGCCATCTACTGCTCTCCGTCCTGCCACAGCTGGAGTTCAAGCTTAAGGTAAGCTGGCTTGTTAACGATATATGTGTTTGTTTGTTTTGTGTGTATAAAAACATATGATTGATTTGTTTGTGGTGACAGACTGACACAGAATGATATTTGGCCATTTTGAGTTTTTCAAAAGTTGTATTTCCCTCAGTTACAAAATCTAACTACAGCCATCATAAATGTATAATGCCTGTTTTCTTTTTTCAAATAATTTGAGTGAAATAGTAGGCAAAGAAAAAAGCATTTATGGATTTAAATAATTTTATGCATTTAAGTAATTTTTAAATGTATTACATGCATTATATCAGCCACTGGCCCTCCTGCTTTCTTGGTATTGACTATTGGAATTTGTTACTAGGTAAAAAAATATTAAAATTACTATATTGTATATTCTGACTTCATTTAAAAACTGAAGCTGCTATTGATGCTAATATGTCAAGAGCAGTGTGGGAGATGGCTTATATACACACAATACAATAGCTAATGAAGTATACTCAAAATTGCTGCTCAGTTTTTACATACAGGCACATTTTACTCTATTTACTGAAAATTGACAGCTATTTGAAACCATAAGGGTATTATTTATTGGCAGTCTTGTTAGATTACGATAAAAGTACTAAATCAATCTTTCCCCATTTAATGTCATGCTGGTTATTGCTCTAGTTTTAGATGGTTATTCGGCTACTTCTAAGAATGCATGGTACCCCTGTAATGAGACCCTTATTGAGCCTTTAGGACATCTTTAATAGCTCATGATTCATATCTCACAACACCACGGAACACCACCTTGTTATGTTTCTTCTGGCCTGTGGGGGTAAAAACCTCTTCAAAACATTGTGTGTAGACTGTGGTCAGAACCTGATGACATATGGAGAAGTGTTTAAATGGCCAAATACATTCTGCCTTCAGTGGCTTACCCTGAGAATAAGGGTGTTATTCTCACAAATGGGACATTTGGCTCAGTTGTTTGTTAACTAGAAGTTAATAGAAACCAACAACTTTTAAGCAATAAAATCCACATCTAATAAATGGATATGACATTCCTGAGCGAAAAAAGTTGCTGACATGCTGCGTGAAAATGATTACACTTCAGCCAAGTCAACGATCCTTTCTTTCATTTTCTTTCGCATGAGATTTAATCCAGTGTGAGCTGAAAGCACAGCATTTTTCAAAAACTAGCAAAGGCAATTACTTTCTATTGTGTTGGTCATATTATTAAACTTGTAGACATAGGCTAATCACAAACTCAACCTGCTTTTGTCAATGAATGAATGTTATCGGTCTGTTAGGGACTTGTTGTTCCACGTACCGTATTTGACATCATGACTTCATCTTTTTGTTTTAATGCAAAGCACTATGCCGGCGAGGCTAAATGGGTTCATATGTTTTTATGTGTTATAATTAATGGCCATAGGCCTTGTTTCTGAAGTTATATCACCAGAAAACCCTCATGTCTGTTTTGTAGAGCAACGATAACGATGAACGCCTGCAAGTTGTGAAGCTCCTGGCTAAGATGTTTGGTGCGAAGGATTCAGAGCTCGCTTCACAAAACAAACCTCTCTGGCAGTGCTACCTTGGGAGGTATAGCTTGTGCACCACACACCCAATTACCTGCTGCTTTCTCTACACAAACTGATAAACATTTCAACAGCAATGATTTTGACCATCTGCGTTTCCTTAGGTTTAATGACATCCATGTCCCTGTTCGACTGGAATGTGTGAAGTTTGCCAGCCATTGCTTGATGAACCATCCAGACCTGGCAAAAGATCTCACTGGTACAAGCTGTTCCCGTACTAACTTTAACTAGCCTTTTATTTCTCAAATGAGCATAATAGTCAACATGAAACCGAATTAAAAATAACCTTGAATTAAAAATGTTTTGCATGATTTATCAGTGAATGTTGGTCTAAAGGAAAAAATCACAATGAGCTAATTTTCAAAAATGAGTTAGTTTCCCCCCCCCACATTCTCCATTAAAAAAAACATTCAAAACGATGTATGCTACTTTGGAAAATCACGTAGCAATCATATCTTGAATGTCCCTGGTAATAACACCAAGTTTGTCACACCCAAGTCAAAACGCATTTATATAGGAAAAATATATATTCAACTGTTTCTTCCATGATACCACAATTATTTAATTAAGACCAACAGCCTAGATATTATGACCTACTGTCCTGCACCAATCTAATGTTACAGTAGAAAAGTAGAAACCGTAATGTTACTGTTTCCCCAACAGTTAACCAGATGTTCACTGAAGACATAACAGATAATGTTTGCTTGAATACTCGCCAAGACAGATATTTTGAAATACTGTAATTTTGTGAATATCGGAAGATCGTTATGTTTACATCAGCACGAGTTTGAACTCATATTTGTGTGAACCATAAATTAAACCAAAAGGCTGTAGCTCGAAATTAGCCTTTGCGCATTCAGGCTCATTCTGCCAGCAAGGTTCGCATATAATAAAAAAAGAAAAGAATCCATCCATTGCAAACACTCTACAGTATATTACATTTATCTAATGTATTTTTATATACATTTCCATCCATCCATCCATCCATCCATCACTTTAATATATATATATATATACGTATGTGTGTGTATTTGTTCATTCAATTACTTAACCATTCAATTAAATTTGCTAGGAAAATTATGTGAATGCACATTAAACCAAATTGTGCATGTAATTATTTCTTCTGCAGAGTATTTGAAAGTAAGGTCACATGACCCAGAGGAAGCAATTCGACACGACGTCATTGTGTCCATTGTGACTGCTTCCAAAAAGGACCTCTCTAGTCAACGATCACCTGCTGAACTTTGTGAGGAGAGGACTCTAGATAAGCGGGTAAGCGTCAGGCTCTCTTTGTGTTTGTTTGTTTGCTGTCTTCTGAACATTCTGCATTACTGCTGCAGTCATTTTATTTCATGCATAATATCTGAGGGCTTTTTCTCTCATTAGTACCCCAAATGAACCAGAGACTTTGACATTGCATTCAGGGCAGAGCCGAGCTGGAATACATTAGCTTCTTGTTTCTTTCCAGACACACTCCATTTCTTCTGCCTATAATTTAATCAGCAGTCTCCTTTAGCCACCCGAGCTGGAGGGGACAGAATGATATAAATTGGACTATAACTCACATATAACCATTCCTTAGCCTTTTCAAAATGCTTTCAGGGAGGAATTTAATTGAAGAGCCCTCTGTGTTCCTGGACAAATGACACCACAGTAGTCAAGGCGTATTTCCATCTCATCCTATTACACCTTGTTTGCTTTTTGCCATACATAAGCTGTGGCATTTTGCAGGAATGGTCATATCGGGCTTTTCAGATTCAGCTGTAGTGGAATGGATGTTTTGTCATTTTTGTGTTTTGGTAAAAACTCAAAGACAGTCATTTCTCTGACATATTCATGTTGAGGCAAAATGTGACTACAAGCTGGATTAAACATGATTTCTCTTTGTTAATAAATTTTTGTGTATTCATTTTTAATGTTTTACTGTAGACGTGTTCCAAAATGTAGTAAGCTGACCACCAATGCAACATTTTTAATCATAATTGGAATTGGAGATGCTTTTATGAATTCGAGATGGTTTGAAAGTTTGGGGTCTATAAATGTTTTTGATGATGATAATGTTTCTTGAGCACCATATCAGAATGACACTGAAGACGGGAATAATGATGCTGAAAATTCAGCTTTGCCTTCACAGGAATAAATTACAAAAAAATAAAATAAATATATATATATATATATATATATATATATATATATATATATATATATATATATATATATATATATATATATATACATACATACATACATACATACATACATACATACATACATACATACATACATACATACATACATACATACATACATACATACATACATACATACATACATACATACATACATACATACATACATACATACATACATACATACATACATACATACATACATACATACATACATACATACATACAGAGAGAGAGAGAGAGAGAGAAAGCACTTAATTTTAATTATTATTTACTATATTACTGTTTTTACTGTATTTTTGATCAAATAAATGCCGCCTTGGTGAGTTTTTTTTTTAAATTAATTATTGGAAAATAGCCACAATTGCTGATATGGCAATAAAAAGATTAAATAATAATTATAATAATTGAATGCTTTTTGGAAATTTAAAAACGATACAATAACATCTTTCCCCTTTAAAATTTATTTTCTACCTTTTAAATGGGCTACTGACCAATGTGTTTATATTGCTGCTGGGAATGATTTTTACACTGGAGTAGAATAATCTCACTGAGTAGTTTCTCGTCGTGTTATCTTGCAGTGGCGGGTCCGTAAGGAGGCTATGATGGGACTGGCTCAGATCTATAAGAAGTATGCCTTACAGGCAGAGGCAGGCAAAGAGGCAGCCAAGCAGATCTCCTGGATCAAAGACAAACTGCTCCACATTTACTACCAGAACAGCATCGATGACCGGTGAGTAAAAATAAGCTGGAGGTTTCTTAATATTGTACAACATCCATGGCTATTTTAAATTCAAGTGGTATATTGTCGATAGTGAATGCTGCTTCCATTCAGTACTTGGCAATTATGTTTTGTTTTGGTCAAAAATCGTCTTTTATTGATAGATTATATACACGGTTATCTATGGTTATGTAATTGTAATTAATAATGGAGCCTTAAATATTAGTTTGTTGCTCTAAGTAATTTGATTGACAAACCTTGACTATTGAAATGTTTTCGGTGCTTATTTAAATAGCCCAAATCTTAAAGGGGCTATATGTAGAATTCAGAAACCTTTGTTACTAGCAACACCGATTGCCAATAAGTGAACTGCAGCCAGCGACTTATTGCTCATGCTCACACTTAAGGTACAAGAGACTGATCATAGCAATGTGAATATATTTGCACAAGCTCTGCAATTCACTGGCATCATGTCAACAGATGAGGTGACTAAAATTATACTAATGATAGTTTGATTATAAAGAATATTTGAGGCTGTAGACTATTTAGATATGGCTATGTGAGACTACAGTATAGTTTGAATGAATCCCTTTTCTTATCAGGACACATATTGACATTACAGAAAGCTTTTTCGGCATAATCCTGAACAATGTATAAGCATTCATTTCATGTGTCATTGACACATTGAACGGAGGAGAGGTTCCCGTGAGTGTGCGCAAACATTACATCCTTTTGAGTCCTTTAAAAATCAGTCTACAGGTAGGAAGTCAGGGAAGTCTTGTTTTTTTAGTTTTTTTATTTATACAAGCTGTTCATACATTGGCAACACAAAAAATTATTAATACATGAACATTTTTGACATAAAGCCCCTTTAAAGTTTTTGAAGAGTTTTTTTTGGGGGGCGGGTATAACTCAAAATGTACTTGCTTACTTTGACGGTTATCTCTCAATGGGTGTCCTGAGATATCATAACCTTCTTTGTGACGTCCCTAGGCTCTTTAAACCGTGAACGTTTTAGAATCAAATATTAAATGTGCTTCGGTTACCGAAATTACACATGCACTTTTTTTTTTTTCTGTGAATGTTTGTGTATGACTAAAACATTTACTGCAATTTTTAAAAATGTAGCTTTTTCTGTGTTGGTTTAAGATGCTATTGAAGAAGAGTGCTGGTTTTTGACAGGCTTTGAATGTGCCATGAAACCTGTAAAATATAAGATATGGATGCCACAGTGAGGAAATTTTAACTTGCGTTAACAACCGGAATTACCGCTAACATCGGGGGAGGGGGTGTTTTGAATGCGCGCGCGCTTTTCACTTTTGCTTTCGTATCGACGATCATGAGTTTTCTGTATAGGGAGCGGCGGCACTACTGACCACACATTTACGAGATATTTGTCAATGACGCTCAGGATGTTGTGCACCAAATCCTCTGCCACTGTCTTGTCACGTGATAAGTGAAATCTGACTCCTGCTGACTATGCTGCAGCTCCTGCTGTATGGCCGTTTTGAGTTTATAATTGTAGCGTCCTTTGTACAAACTGAACTAAATGGTTTTGATTTCTATAAAAAAGCAAAAATACAGTGGTCATGGTGGCCAAGTAATGTAAATCGGTGGACGGCCGAACACTGTGTAACACCAGTAACACTGACTACCGTAGAAAGCCTACAGTAAGAGCTTGTTATAAAACTGAATCTTCTGTATGAAGAAGCTATGTTGGGTAATTGGATTTTATAAGGTAATTCGCAAGCTGTTGGAATATAAGGACCAGTGGTGGACAGAAGATTTGAGATGGTGCAGTTTACAGAGAAAGCTCTACGATGGTACTGGCGCCATTACGCATAGCCTCTTCGACTTTAAAAGTCCAGTCATGTTTTTAATGCTTGAGGCGGCTTTTAGATGCATTTACAGCCAGTGGGCGTGTTTCTCAAATGAGAACATAGAAAAAATGACCTCTGAAAGTGTGTGCGCTTTGGCTGAAAACAAGAGAACTGTGAAAATCCTCAGCTGAACCTGTGTAGAGTGATTCTGCAGAGCTCCCTGAAGACAGGGCCAGTCATAAAGAAAGAACAGTGATGTCACCAGACAGATGTTAGCTAACACAGATTCAGTATCACATTGCTTGGTGCCCGTTTATGTAATTCATTATAAAGCTGTCATATTGCACATTGTGGCTATTGAAATATATTGCACATTTTAATGCATTATGTCTTTTATATATAAAGGCCTTTAAAGCGCTGCTGTAATACATCAATATAATGTAATATCAGGATTTGCACTTTTTCTGCTGCTGGCTGATTATACTGCCTATATTTGTATTGACCTAAACATTTTTTTTTTATTTCAAAAACATTTTTCAACAATATAGTTTTTTAAATATATATATATATAATTTGTTGGTAAAATTTTTACAGTAGTTCAATTATTAGATTTTTTATTTGCTGTGATGGCTCAAAATTATACAGATAATATTACTATGGTAGCTATATTATTAAACACTACTGCTGAAAAACATGGGGTTGGTAAGCTTCTTGCTCACCAAAGCCGCATTTATTTGATCAAAGATAGAAGCACAGTAAAACAGTAATGTTTTCAGTATCACATGAGCGTTTAGAAATTGGCTGATTTGGTGCTCTAGAAACATTTATTAATATCAGTGTTTTTGATGAATAGAAAGGTCAAAAGAAAAGCATTGAATTGTTTATGTTTTATACATTATTTTGATCAATTTAACATAAATAAAATGAAATCAATTTCTAAATAAAAGTTATAAGTCATTACTTTTAAGTATGCCACTTAGACAAAATGCCAGTTCAGGGTGTTGTAAGGGGGTTAACAGTGACAGTCAACAGATAGCTTATATATTACTTATATAAAGCTTGAATGATCGGTATCGGCTGATCATGATGACAAGAAATCGGTAGTCTGTATCAGCTGCAAAAATACTGATCGGGGCACCCCTAGTGACCACAGATTCTCTTCACACTGAACCAAGAATGGAGCTACAAGATAAAATACGGAGATGGTCGCAGTTAGTGGCTCTCAACTCCTTTCACTTCTTTTCAAATTTAAATGCACATGTTGAGTTCATTTGCGGTTATTGTTTGAAACATGATTCCGTATCCCATCTTGGTTTTTTCTCTACAACCAAAGTACTTTTCGTTTTCAAGCCTTCATGGTGAGTTGCATGCAGCTTGTTCAGATTACCCATTTGAACTTCTCACTGATGAGTTGGTTTATAATGTTATTGCATTATTAACGCATGTGATGACAACTGTGTGCAAATGCAATTTTGTGTTATGATTTGGTCATCAATATGAGATTTGTGCTTACTTGAATGCTGTCTAAGCTCATTTAAATTTGGGTAATGACTTGTCAAAGAAAACTATGTGCAATCTCAACGGAATGTAAATAAAATAAAAATAAAAAATCTAATCAGATTTTATTTTTTTTCCGCTAGGTTGCTTGTGGAGAGGATCTTCGCCCAATATCTTGTGCCTCACAATCTAGAGACTACAGAGCGAATGAAGTGTCTGTATTACTTGTACGCCACATTGGATGGAAATGCTGTCAAGTAGGTGCAGTAATTCTTGTTTTATTCATCTAAAACATCTGCTTGTGCAGAACTCAAGTTGCTGATTTTAAAACTGCAAACAAAAAGTCCCATTCTGTTAAATATTGTTTCGTTTAGAAATGGGTCATGTTATGGATATAAAGTTGTTTCATGTTGTTTTTAATGGAGAAAATTATTTTATATGGTGCTTGTGGGTCTGAAGAGTTTATTGGACCTATAAAGATGTATTTGCAGACATGGAATGTTGATTGTGGTTGTTGTGGTCCATTTCTCCTATAGAGCTCTGAATGAAATGTGGAAGTGTCAGAACATGCTGAGACACCATGTCAAAGATCTTCTGGATCTTGTAAAACAGCCAAAAGTTGGTTTTTCCTCTCACTGTTGTTTTGTTTTGGTTATAGCTTTTCTGATTTCTCTATATTACATTCTGTACTTCTGTTTGAACATTCTTGAATAGTTTTTTTTTTCTCTATTCCACCAGTCTGACTCTTACAACAAGGCCGTGTTCTCAAAGGTCATGGTTATCACAAGTAAGTTGTGCTTGTTCTCTGCAGTGCTGTTAGATTAATTTCCTGTCAAATACAAGCAGCTTTTTGTGAAGAAAAATAAATAAATCTCCATCTCCGTATTAAAGGAAACCTGCCAGACCCAGGCAAGACGCAGGACTTTGTGAAGAAGCTCGCTCAGGTTCTTGAGGAGGACGAGAAAATCAGAAAGCAGCTGGAGACTCTCGTGAGCCCTTCCTGCTCGTGTAAGCAGGCCGAGGTCTGCGTGGTAAGAACCGTTTTGCTTCAACTGTTCACCTGTTTTTTCCTTCTTAGTTTAAGTTGTCTCAGTTTGTGGTTGTGTTTACACTCCACAGAAAGAAATCACCAAAAAACTGGGCAGCCCCAAACAGCCCAGCAACCCGTTTCTAGAGATGGTGAAGTTTTTATTGGAGAGGATAGCACCCGTTCATATCGACACAGAATCTATCAGGTAAATTAAGACTTACAAATACTGGTAATAGATGTGCTATCATTTTCTCGTGACCTCACTGCTTCCTCTCTTTCTGCAGTGCACTTATCAAACAGGTGAACAAATCTATAGAAGGAACTGCTGATGATGAAGATGAGGGAGTCCCGACTGAGCAAGCGATCAGAGCCGGCCTGGAGCTGCTGAAGGTAAATAAACCTTACATCGCATTTGAGGATACATTTTATATGTTTATGTGTCAAACCCATGGAGCATAAACTTATTTTATTTGATTACTTTATTCCTTTTATTCAGATGAACCATTAATTCAACCAAACAGTTATTGTTCGATTCAAAATGTTAAATATAAGAATTACAGGTGCTGGTCATAGAATATCTTCAAAAAGTTTATTTATTTCACTAATTCCGTTCAAAAAGTGAAACATGTATATTATATGTATTCATTACACACAGGCTGATATATTTCAAATGTTCATTTCTTTTAATTTCAATGATTATAACTGACAACTAAGGAAAATCCCAAATTCAATATCTCAGAAAATGAGAATATTGTGAAAAGGTTCAATATTGAAGACACCTGATGCCACACTCTCATCAGCTAATTAACTCAAAACACCTGAAAAGGCCTTTAAATGGTCTCTCAGTCTAATTCTGTAGGCTACACCAGTGGTTTTCAAACCTGTCCTGGAGGACCACCAGCCCTGCAGATTTTGTATGTCTCCCTATATCAGACACACCCATTTCAGGTCTTGCAGTCTCTAGTAATGAGCTGATGAGTTGAAGCAGGTGTGATAGATGAGGGAGACACACACAAAATGTGCAGGGCTGGTGGTCCTCCAGGACAGGTTTGAAAACCACTGGGCTACACAATCATGGGGAAGACTGCTGTCTTGACAGTTGTCCAAAAGACATCAATTGACACCTTGCACAAGGAGGGCAAGACACAAAAGGCTGGCTGTTCACAGAGCTCTGTGTCCAAGCACATTAATAGAGAGGTGAAGGGAAAAGATGTACAGCATGTGATGAAGAAGTGTACAAGCAATAAGGATTGGAGAGGATTGTGAAACAAAACCCATTCAAAAATGTTGGAGAGATTCACAAAGTGGACTGAAGCTGGAGTCAGTGCTTCAAGAACAACTACATACAGACGCATGCAAGACATGGGTTTCATCTGTCGCATTCCTTGTGTCAAGCCACTATTGCACAACTGACAGCGTCAGAAGCATCTCGCCTGGGCTAATGACAAAATGTTGTTGGTCCTCTGTGTTTTCTGAGGTCCAAGGTCAACGCAGCCACATACCAGGAAGTTTTAGAGCACTTCATGCTTCCTGCTGCTGACCAACTTTATGGAGATGCAGATTTAATTTTCCAACAGGACTTGGCACCTGTACACAGTGCCAAAGCAACCAGTACCTGGTTTAAGGACCATGGTATCCATGTTCTTAATTGGCCAGCAAAGTCGCCTGACCTTAACCCCATAGAAAATCTATGAGCTATTGTGAAGAGGAAAGTGCTATATGCCAGACCCAACAATGCAGAAGAGCCACTATCAGAGCTACCTGGGCTCTCAAAACACCCGAGCAGTGCCACAGACTGATCGACTCCATGCCACGCCGCATTGCTGCGGTAATTCAGGCAAAAGGAGCCCTAACTAAGTATTGAGTGCTGTACATGCTTTTCATGTTCATACTTTTCAGTTGGCCAAGATTTCAAAAAATACTTTCTTTCTATTGGTCTTAAGTAATATTCAAATTTTCTGAGATACTGAATTTGGGATTTTCCTTAGTTGTCAGTTATAATCATCAAAATTAAAAGAAATATACATTTTAAATATCTCAGTCTGTGTGTAATGAATGCATATTATATACAAGTTTCACTTTTTGAATGGAATTAGTGAAATAAATCAACTTTCAATATTCTAATTATATGACCAGCACCTGTATATGAATATAACATGAATAATACATGTACATGAATAGGTGCATAAAGTTTTGAATCAGTTTATCGGAACAGTTTGCACCGATTCATGGAAATGAGTCAAACTTGCCAATACTAATATTTTTAACACTTTATTTTAATTATAAAACTGACCACCTTTATCCATAATGAAATCTTTATGGCCCAATAAAATGCTAGCAGACAGTATCACTACATAGAATGCAACCTTTTTTATTATTAGTTTGTTGGTTTGTGTTCATAGCTGTACTGAAGTGTCTTTACGCCCCTCAGGTCCTGTCCTTCACCCACCCTGTCTCGTTCCACTCTGCCGAGACCTTTGAGTCTTTGCTGGGCTGTCTGAAGATGGACGATGAAAAGGTTGCAGAGGCCGCACTGCAGATCTTCAAAAACACCGGCAACAAACTGGAGGAGAGCTTCCCACACATCAAATCGTAAGTTAGGGTCCGTCTCATGAACCGGGCTGTTTAGAAGAGCACATCTGGACTTTTGTTCTAGGGGAGTGATGAATTATTCCACCAATTCAAAGACGGTTTCTCATTTTGTAATTTCTGACATGCTCTGCCAGTGCTGTACAGTCATCCATAAAGTGGACGGTGCCATTCATTTCTGCCTGTTTTACTTCTTTTTGCCCCCTAGAGTCCTGTTACCTGTACTGCAGCACAAAGCAAAGAAGGGTCCTCCTCGCCAGGCCAAATATGCCATCCACTGTATCCATGCCATGTTCTCCAACAGAGACACACACTTTGCACAGATATTTGAGGTAAGGTTAAGAATAGTCTAAGTGTTCTAAGAAAAGTGCTGTTCCTCTGAAATGACTTTCCTTCTCGGCTAACATGCCCTTCACATATTCACTTCTTTTTACCTGGATGCCTGACATTCTTACCATTTACTTTCTATCTGCCACAGCCTCTGCATAAGAGTCTAGACACAGATAACATGGAACAGCTCATCACCCCTTTAACGACGCTGGGACACCTGGCCATGCTGGCCCCGGAACAGTTTGCAGCTCCGCTCAAATCTTTAGTGGCCAATTTCATCGTTAAAGACCTGCTAATGAACGACCGGGTAATTATAGCATTGCTCATTACTGTTTCTGTAATAAAGCCTGAATTTTTATGAGAGGACACAGCAATCAGTGTGATGCACTGCATAGAAATGAAAATTTTTAAATGTTTCCTTCTGGTGAAGTAGTGCAGTATGCGAACACTCAAAATTAATTTAGATTCTTGGTGTAGATACTTGATGAATGCCTCTGGATTGCTTCAGTGTAACATGCATTGTGAACCCAGAGTGCTCTGCTTTTTACTTTTCTTTTTTTAAATAAACAATTGTATTTTTGTCCATTTAGAGAACAGTCATAAATTATAAAAAAAAAATATATATATATATGCTATAAATAAAAAGTGAATAAATTATAGTAAATGGATTTTGCACTTAAATATATTACTCTTATACTGTGTAATATTCCAATATTAATAATGCCAATAATAAATATAACTATATATACACCGATCAGGCATAACATTTCAAATATTGTGATGTTCCCCCTTTTGCTGCCAAAACAGCCCTGACCTGTTGAAGTGTGTACTCCACTAGACCCCTGAAGGTGTGGTATGGTGTCTGGCACCATTATTTTAGCAGCAGATCCTTTGAGTCCTGTAAGTTGCAAGGTGGGGCCTACATGTATCAGACTTGTTTGTTCAGCCTGTCCCACAGATTCTCGATTGGATTCAAATCTGGGGAATTTGGAGGCCAAGTCAACACCTCAAACTCATTGTGCTCTTCAAACCATTCCTGAACCATTTTTGCTTTGTGGCAGGAGATTATCCTGCTGAAAGAGGCCACAGCCACTAGGGAATACCAATTTAGGTAGGTGGTATGTGTCAAAGTAACATCCAATATGGATGGCAGGACACAAGGTTTCCCAGCAGAACATTGCCCAAAGCATTACACTGCCTCCGCCAGCTTGCTTTCTTCCCATAGTGTATCCTGGTGCCATGTGCTCCCCAGATAAGCCATGCACCCAGCCATCCACGTGATGTAAAAGAAAATGTGATTCATCAGACCAGGCCACCTTCTTCAATTGCGCCGTTGTCCAGTTCTGATGCTCACGTACCCACTGTAGTTGGCGCTTTAAGCGGTGGACAGGGGTCAGCATGGGTACCCTGACTGTCTGTGGCTGCCCAATTCGCAAAAAAATGTGATGCACTGTGTATTCTGACATCAGAACCAGCTTTAACTTCTTGAACAATTTGAGCTACAGAAGCTCGTCTGTTTGATCAAACCACACAGTCCAGCCTTCGCTCCCCACATGCATCAATGAGCCTTGGCCGCCCATGACCCTTTCGCCGGTTCACCACTGTTTTTTCCTTGGACCACTTTTGATAGATACTGACCACTGCAGAGCGGGAACACCCCACAAGAGCTGCAGTTTTGGAGATGCTCTGACCCAGTTATCTAGCCATCACAATTTGGCCCTTGTCAAACTCACTCAAATCCTTACGCTTGCCCATTTTTCCTGCTTCTAACACATCAACTTTGAGGACAAAATGTTAACTTTCTGCCTAGTATACCCCACCCACCAACAGGTGCCGTGATGAAGAGATAATCAGTGTTATTCACTTCACCTGTCAGAGGTCATAATGTTAAGCCTGATCGGTGTATATATGTTTATACAGTATACAGTGTTAAATATGTTACTGTTCAGGTATATATTTAAATGTAATACAACAATATATTCCGATATCTAAATGCCAAAAATAATAGAATATTCTATAATATAATTTAAAGTATAATTTAAAAATCATTAAATATTAATATTTGTTTATAAAGCCTCAAAGGAAGTGTGTGTGTGTGTGTGTGTGTGTGTGTGTGTGTGTGTGTGTGTGTGTGTGTGTGTGTGTGTGTGTGTGTGTGTGTGTGTGTGTGTGTGTGTGTGTGTGTGTGTTCTAACTTCAGTATAAATAATGACTGTTCTAAAGATCAGTATGAACTTGTACTAATAGTTACCTTCTAATAACAAAAACATTATACTTAAATTGTTAATCACAATTATTTGTATAACAATGAGTCATCAGCCAAAGTTCTGTGATCATGACAGCACTGCTGATAATGAATAACGTAGCTGGTCAAGAGAACAGCATTAAATATGCATGTGTTGTTTATTTGCCTGTAGCATGAACTAATTTAGTCTTATTGAATTAATGTGATTTTTATGGGTATGTGCTTGCTGAAGGCTTAAATCAACCCAGTATAATTATAAGAGTAAATTGCTGAGAAAGTTCAGAACGTATCAAACAGATGAGATCCCGTTTACCGATCTCATTCGATTGACCTTGTGGGGCACAGTTCATTTTGCAGTGGTTTTAAATCAAGTCGTGTGCTTTAATACACATAGACGTGTGACACATAATTTGTCTCCTTGCCTCCATTACAAGAAGTGTGCTTATTTTTAGTTGTAACCTTGTTAGCAAACTTTAAGACCAAGCAATAAAGGATTCTCCTCACTCTCGGTTTTTGAGGCATCTGATACTGATCTAGATTTTCTGTTTGCTGCAAAGATTCCTGGCAAGAAAACCACCAAGCTGTGGGTCTCAGATGATGAAGTCTCTCCTGAAACATTGGCTAAGGTGAGACGCTCAGTAAATAAATCGCTGCTTCAGTTAAGATATGTCTTTTGCCATTTATTATTTATTTTTATTGAAGAAAGTGCCAGAGTTATTCACATCTCAGCCTGTATTGCATTGATTCCCAACAGATATGGCTGGACATGTTCTTTTCTTTTTAACATTGTAAATAAATGGCACCTGAACTTGCAGTCACAGGAGATGATACTGAGATGAGTAAAATATGAGTTCAATGTTTCTCTGTCTCTGTGTGTTTCAGATTCAGGGTCTGAAATTAATGGTCAGGTGGCTGCTCGGCGTGAAGAACAACCAGAGTAAATCTGGCAACTCCACTTTGAGAATGCTGACGGCTATCCTGAGCAGCGATGGCGATCTGACGGAGCAGGGCAAGATGGGGTGTGTGGCACTTTGAGCAAGTCACACTCCTTAAATGCATAGTTCCAAACCCTTCACTAGTGACTAAACTGAGCTGCGATATTAAATAAAATATAGGTCAAATTCATGATTTTTAAACCCTCAGAAACAGTATTTACATCTGACAAAAAATACTACCGTTTGTAAAGATCCGTAAGATTTTTTTGCTGTTTTTAAAAGAAGTCTTATGCTCACCTAGTCTGCCTTTATTTGATCAAAAGTACAGTAATTATTGTGAAATTATTAGAATTTTAAAATAACTGTTTTCCATTTTAATATATTTTAAAATGCAATGTATTCATGATCTTCAATATCACATGATCCTTCAGAAATTCAGATGTGCTGATTTTTTGGCTCAAGAAACGTTTCTTATCAATGTTGAAAGCAGTTATGCTGCTTAATATTTTTATGGAAGCCATTATATTTATCAGCTTTCTTTGGTGAATAGAAAAACTGCATTTGTTTGAAATAGAAACGTTTTGTACATTATACATTTCTTTGCTGTCACTTTTGATCAATTGAATGTGTTCTTGCTGAATAAATGTATTTATTCCATAATTTAAAAAAATCTTACTGACCCAAACGATTTTAACAGTAGTGTATAATACAATCATCAGAATGTAGAGTTTACAGTTGTTGTTTTTTTTAGTGTTTTTTAGTTGTTTTTTTAGTTTAATGTATAGTTTTTGCAGTATTTCATATTTATTTTAATTATTTATCAAAAGATATATATGCATTATACATTTTTTCAATTTTTTTTTCCCCTCGCCATGTGCTGTGCAGTAATAGTTGGAAAATATACTTTTTATCATAATATTATAATTGGAAACTCGCAATACATTAATGAACACTTTTGCTGGAAAACGATGGCACACACGGCAAAACGTTACTGATGCTTTTATTTGTTGTGATATGGGAGTGTTTTTATGTGCTGACTTACTGTGTGTGGGTGTACAGGAAGCCGGACATGTCTCGTCTGCGGCTGGCAGCTGGCTGTGCGATTCTTCGTCTCGCTCAGGAGCCGTGTTACCATGAGATCATCACCCTGGAGCAGTACCAGCTCTGCGCCCTCGTCATCAACGTAAGACCCATCACCAGCTCCTTATCTGACTGCATACTGGCCTGATGGACTTATCTTTTGTCTTAATGTCAAATCAATCATAACATTGTTTTAATGGTTTACTCTCTCTGACTAACAGGCTTGTTAGTTTTGTAGTGATTCTCTATTCCTTGGTCACCCGTCACGCTCTGAAATCTTATCTGATGTCTGTTTTATGACCAACATATCTTTGACGAAGCCTCACTAAGGGTCACTTAACTGTTGGCTGCAAACCAACTGTTAAAATCACAGTCAGCATCAATGCCCCTAATTAAATCTCTTAAAAATAACGCCTCTCCTATTGCAGATGGAGGTGTAGCCTCTGATAGATCAGATAGATGACTATTTCAGAGTGCAACTGGATGTTTATGCAGAAAAAAACAGGGTGAGAATGAATTGGATTGTTGAAAGAGGGCGTTTTATATTAAAATGGAGCCAGACCAAATGTATGTTTGACCAAAACCAATGTTTAAACGGGCTGTGCAGGCTGTCGGATGTTAACTGACAGCCAAAAAAAAAAATGACATCAGAAGAAAAATAGTGATTTCAGCGGGAGAAACTGATCAGTCTTTCACAGATAGTGTAAATATGTGCATTAATCTAGTGGTGGCACTTAACCCTAGGTCACTCCAGGGTTATTGTTCCTTGAGTGTTTTGTAAATCGTTGATTTAAAAGCATCAGCTAAATCACTCATTAGGAACTAATGAGTCCTCTTTGCTTTCTCAGGACGAGTGCTACCAGGTGCGACAGGCCTTCGCCCAGAAGCTACACAAAGGTCTGTGCAGATTGCGTCTACCGCTGGAGTACCTGGCAGTGTTCACGTTGTGTGCCAAAGACCCGGTGAAAGAGCGCAGGGCGCACGCCCGTCAGTGCCTGGTCAAAAACATCAACTTGCGCAGGGAGTACCTGAAACAGCATGCGGCAGTCAGCGGTAAGGAGAGTCTGTCTAAATCCTGCTCTTAAGGCAAGGGCTACAATTGAAAACCAGTTCTTATTCAGTATAACTTAAGTTTTTTTTATTTATTATTATTTTTATTAAAAGATGCTACAAGTGAATGGGTTTCTATAATGTTGATGGTGTCGACAACACAACTTTCTGTTATGTTTCATGCAACAACAAACTTACAGCACCACTAGTTCAAACAAAGGACTCTTCTGAGTTGGATCTTTTAAAGAATCTGCACAAAGATTCATTCCTGTCCAGCTTGAGATCCAAATTTCTTTTTGATTTTACAGTCCAAAATGATTCTCAAAATATTTTTTACTTTAGTTGTATAGACTAAAGTTGTATAGACTCAATGAATTCGTACAAAAAATGATTCTCATTAAACTCAAGCCTGCATTATAAGGGTGAAAATCCTTAGGCACTTCACGATTCATTTAGATTTGATTGCGGTAGTCACCATGCCATTCCAAATGGATTCTCAATGTATCTTAATCTTTTCAGCAACCTCAATTATTAATAATTAATGTAAAAAAAATGTTGGGATTCATCCACAGTTAAATACTAAAATAATCATTCAGGAAGCAGAATCAAACTCCACTTTAATAGTGTGTTTGTGTGCTAGTGTGCTTATTAGTTAATATTCATGCTTCCAGCGCAATGAAATCTTAAGATGCTCAGCTGAACTGTTCATCAGGGTCATTATGCAAAAGACACTGTTGTTATGTCTGTCCTGTCAGGTGGATTTGCTGGCCTGTTCATCTGTTGTTTTTGGAATAAATTCATTGCATGTCAGCATTTTCAGTTTTGATTTGTTTGTTTCAGACCCTTGGAGAATGTGAACGTTTTCCACTTGTAAATCATATTCATGAACCACAGTACAAACACATGCTATTGTAAAATATTGTGGGTCCTGGAAAGTGGCCAGGATTTTTATAATACTCACATTATCATAATGTGTGTGTGTCTGTACTGCAGAGAAGCTGATATCGCTCCTGCCGGAGTATGTGGTGCCATATGCAATTCACCTTTTGGTCCACGACCCAGACTATGTGAAAGTCCAGGACATTGAGCAGCTCAAAGACATCAAAGAGTGAGTCCACACAAGCTCCACTCTTGCATCTTTAATCTAATAATGTTTATCTCTTCATTAGGTTGTCATTTCAAGCTTTGAAAATATTAGATGCGTAATTTGATGAGAGATTCGTTTCCAATATGTTGCCCTTCAAATTTTTATAAACAGTGAAGAAAATGTGCAGCTTGTTAGATGTTTTGGCTTGCTGCCGAAAACACTGATAAATGGTGTTCCAGAGTTGCCATCTGCCTTTAATCTTGAAAATGATGTTTCTCTCTCTCATATCTTCCCTTTTCCTTCAGGGCTTTATGGTTTGTTTTGGAAATCCTAATGGCCAAAAATGAAAACAACAGCCATGCGTTTATCAGGAAAATGGTGGAAAACATAAAACAGACAAAAGATGGACAGTGTCCGGATGATCCCAAGATTAATGAGGTCCGTCTTTTTTTGGGGAGGCTTTGCTTTTCTTATGTGGCTATTCAAAAGTTGTTCTAACAGGGAAAACCTTGGATATTTATTGATGATCTAACTTTCTATTCATCAAAGAATCCTGAAAAAAAATTAAGCTGCACAACTGTTTTCAACATTAAAGGGATAGTTCACACAAAAAAGAAAATGTGATGTTTATCTGCTTACCCCCAGGGCATCCAAGATGTAGGTGTTTGCTTCTTCAGTAGAACACAAATGAAGATTTTTAACTCCAACTGTTGCTCGAATAATGCATGTCAGTGGGGTCTATTTCTATAATAGTAAAAACACACAGATATTTAATATGAATCCATATTAAACCCTGTGGCTCATGGTGACACATTGATGTCTTAAGACACGAAACAAACCGATCAGTATTTGAGTTATTTTTTTTTTACCTTAAATATATATCTATGATCGCGCCTCTATTTTGACCTTCTCCAGCGGAAGTATGCATTGGGAATCCTAGATGAGGTTCGTCAAATATAAGGTAAAAAAATAACTTAAACACACCTACATATTGGATGCCCTGAGGGTAAGCAGATAAACATCAAATTTTCATTTTTGGGTGAACTACACCTTTAATAATAAGAAATGTTTCTTGATCATCAAATCAGCATTTCAGAATGATTTCTGAAGGATCATGTTACGCTGAAGACTGGAGTAATGATGCTGAAAATTCAGCTTTGCCATAACTGGAATAAATAACATATTAAAAGACATTTTAAATAAGAAAAAATATTTCACAATATTACTGTTTTACTGTAATTTTTAAATAATTAAAGCCTTCTTTCGAGAACATTTTAAAAAATCTTATTGACCCCAAACTTCTGAAAGGTAAACAAAGGTCTGGAAGTCATAAACATTTTTCATCCCACATTTTTTAACAATTTAATTTACAATACATTGTACTGCTGATGATGGCGATATGACCAAAATCTTATCATAATGAGTCATTTTATTTCACGATAACAATGTTACAATAGTTATTTTTGCTTCAAATAAAATTATGATATTAGAATCTTTGATACCATTGGAAATTTCATAATTCCCATCCAATTTGACTAAAAAGAACTGTTTAGCACTTCATGTGCGCACATCTCTCAGGCAGCTCTCAAAAACAGTGTCTTTGAGAGCATGCGCATACATTTTTTAAACAGCACTGCTTCAAAAACGCATGCAGATGATAAACTTTCATGACTCTGCATTATGGCAACGTCACATAACTGTGTAACCGCTATAGATGACAGTCCAAAATCACAACAGGTTTTGTCTCTTGATATATGGCCCATGCCTATGTAAATGTTTTTATTTACACTTTACTGAATTCTCTCTCCTCTCCAGAAACTGTACACGGTGTGTGACGTAGCCATGAACATCGTCATCTCCAAGAGCACCACATACAGTCTAGAGTCGCCTAAAGATCCTGTACTGCCTGCACGTTACTTCACACAACCGGACAAGGTGCTTAACTGTTGCCTTTCTGTTGAACTGCTGCAGGACTTAGTTTTAAATATATAAGGGATTTTTTTAGGGGGGATTATGGGAATTTTTAGCTGGAAAAGGGGTGGGAAAGTGGATGGAGAGCCAATATGGAATTGTGACTGGATTTGAACCCATGTCTCCCATAAACAGCAGCTCTTTATTTATGTATCATGAGCCATCATGCAATTTATGAAATCTTAGAGTAATTGACGTTTTTGTTGTGTATATACAGCTCAGCCCTAAAAATAAATGTTCTTTTTGAGTACAAAAAATAAACCCTTAACATCTTTATCTAGTCAGAAGTAGGGATGCGCGGTATACCGGTACTGGGAAAATACCGGTATATATTTTATTTCAAACGGTACGATATCATGATTTTGCTCATTTTGATATTTGCTGCTGTTCCGAAGTTCACCGCTAGGTGGCAGCGTGCTACCCAAAATGACTTGAAACCGGCAAATGTGCAACAGAATAAAATGAATACAGCGGTTGACTCGCTCAACACGCACAAAACTCATTAATAAAGACAGGAGTAGACATGAAATTTGGAATTACTTTGCTTATACAACTTCTGAAGAACCATCAAACCTTACCAAGCATCGGTCACTTAATTCCTGACTTGTAAGACATTAAGAGATCGACAGGTGAGTGCATCATTCAAACGATCTAATTTAGATATTTATTTTCTTTCAACACTTATCAACACACATACATAAGATCGTATCGTTTAAATATAAAGAAATCTCCAGCGTTCATTTCAACCAGTGACGTTTAGACCTCATAATATTTGCACGTAGACTATGCACTAACGTTATTTACATCCACGAAAGACATAACCAACTGTGTTTATGTGACTAACGTTACTCATGTGACATATTTGACATAATTTCGAGTGTATTTGACTAAGGAAAAACAACTTAATTTGGAATGCATGAGCTCTTTAGGCTTGTGTGTTTGTTGTTGGTATGAGCGCAAAGAAAACTCTCAAAGTGCTCCCATCCCATATGTATTACGAAATGCTATAAAATCGCTTGCATGTTCCAATTGGCACGGTTTTAAAAGACGTGGGCAGTGATTTCCGTCAGCTGTCCCGCAACAGAAGCAAAGGTGTTGAATCTGGGCGCGCAGATTGCTTTTATAGTGCAGGTGCGATGTCTTTTGAAGCCAGAAGCAATTTTCTCATTTAGAGAGAATGGAGACGCGCAGTAATGCTGAAATTACTTAAAAGAAAGTTTCCAAATGACTGATTGATGTGATAATCTTTGTTGATTAATTTAATAATAATCATTTGCGGTTATTTCCCGCTTCATAAACCTAAAACTTGCGAGAGTTATTCAAATTATGCGCAATACCCGCATCAAAATTCAGACCCTGTATGGTATCGATTTAATATCGGTACTTCGGTATTAGATTGTAGTACCGTACCGAAGCCAAAATTGTGGTATCGAGCCATCCCTAGTCAGAAGTCATCAATATTGATGGGTCTGCAGGTATGAAAGCCCTGCTGCTGGTTCAAACTTTAATTCAGTTTGCAGGTTAAATCAATTCAAATCTGCTAAAATTCATTGTTCTCCCACTCGATCACTAAATCTTTCAATGTTCTCGCTGCCTTTCAGAATTTCAGTAACACGAAAAACTATCTGCCCCCCGAGATGAAGTCGTTCTTCACCCCAGGAAAGGTACATATTTGCCTTCTGTTCTGTGTTTTTAACCTACTTCAGTCCAATAGGACTGTGAGATTGACTGCCTGATTCTCTTCGCAGCCTAAGGCAGCAAACGTGCTGGGTGCTGTGAACAAGCCCCTGTCCGCCACAGGAAAACTGCAGACCAAACTCTCACGCATGGAGACCATCAGCAACGCCAGCAGCAACTCCAACCCCAGCTCCCCCGGCCGCAGTAAAGGACGGTTAGTGTCACAAACACGCATACATGAGAGCTAATTGTATTTGTGTTGAGGAGGAAGATAAGGTTGTGTCCACCAAAGCATTTTTTCACGCGGCTGGTGTATTTTTTTCAATGTGAGCGTTTTTAGAATGGCATGAGCGTAACGCGGCACTGAGGGTCTATATCACACTCAAGTGCTGAGCGCTCTGCGTTTTTTCCTGTTCGCCGAGAATTGAAGACCATTCAGCTTTGAGTAAAGTGCAGTGCTCATCACTGTCCAATCACAGTGAAGGAAGGGCGGGACAAATACCACACCAACCAACCACCACATTCTGCTTGTACAGCGTCAACAGATGACAAGAAGAAGCATAACAAAATAATTTAAAACAAGAGCGAATACTTTACATCGTGTCAACATTTTTATATAGAAACAATACAGATACAAACTGTGAAATAAGATACTTGTAACACTTCTGCGGATATTCTGTATCATAGCAAGCAAAGCATCTCAACTGAAAAAACGTTGCTTTGCCAAAACGCTCTCAAGCGCCCACAGCAAGGCGTTTTCAGCTGGCTAAAAACACGTTGGTGGACACACAGCCTAAGGCAGCACTCGGTTCTATGAAAGATCCTTTCTACATGAGTTGGGAAGTCTCATTCATTTTAACAGTTTATTCAGTTTTATGTTTTTGGTGAGCCAATTCAAGAAAACAATTCTCCAGTTTACATTTATATGCAAATTGTACAGTAGTTGTTACACATTCTTTTTTGTGGTAAACTATTTTCAGTTCAAATATACTGTTCGTCGCCATGCAGGGCTCCAGACTAACTTTTTTCACTAGGAGCAAAGTGGCCCCCAACTGAAAATTTTAGGGGCACAGGCAGAACATTTAGGGGCGCTAATTAAATCTACTAATTTCCACTGTATTACTAATAGGGATGGGTATCGTTAAGGTTTTAACGGTATTACTCTTACCGATACTGCTTATCAATCCGGTACTCTTATTCTCATATTTTTTTTAATGAAAAAAACATAATTAGGAACATAATTAACATGCCTTTATAATCTGAAAAGTAAAATATCTAGAGCAAAAGAAACACCAATGTTTGAACAAATATAAAACATTTGTAAATGGACCAGTGTGCAGGCATTTTTTTGTGTTTTATATACATAAGATAAGATGCAACATAAGAACAAAGTGCAAACAAATGTTAAATAAATACACAATAAAACAAAGACACAAATGAAATAAACATTGCTTTAATTTAAGGAAGGTCTGCTAACATTAAAGTTAGGAAGAACAAACCTACAAAGAAATCTAATAAAGTAATGAAATGTAAAATAACACGGCATAGTTTTCATTGTATAAATTGATAGATTAATTGAATTAACTTAAGTTATTCATTCAAGAGATGTGAATATTTTCTCTTTGCCTTTTGTGTGATTCTCAATCGTCAGCAGGTTTATTAGACGCTGCCCCTTTAAGACCGAATGCCGAACTTTAATAATATCCTATTCTCCTATTTCTCCAAACTATTTATGCCCATTTAAGATATAAACTGTTAGAGTAACTACTCTCCAATCCAGTCATTTGGACACAGGCTATTCGTTGTTTATTTGATGTTTAGTTTATTTGACGGCACAGGAAAAGTTTAAAATATAAAGTGCAAGTCGGTCCATTTCGCAGCACACACACATAAGCCGCCTTGAAGTTGGAAACGGCGTCTCTTGAGCGGATTATTGTGCGTTTAATAGCTCTATTCATTATCAAACACATCCTGCAGTTAAGCAACAGTAAATACTGCAGTTTACAACAATCACTGATTCTGACGTTAAGTTTAGGTTTAAGAAGAAATGTCCATGGAAATGACATCGCAAGGCTGTGAAGGGAAGGATGTCGCGCTCGGCGGAACATGGCTATAGGAATAGTTTTACCTTATATCTTCTTTTTATAATTCTTGAAAGCCAAAATCGAAAACAAAATTAGATTAATATCACAGCACATCCCTAAAGTTCAAGCCGACTAAACTTTTGTTTAGTTCTCTTGGCCATTGTCACTCATTAAGCTGACGTGTTGTGTTTGCTGTAACTCCACGTGAGAGAGCTTGCTCGCTTTCTCTCTCTTCTGGATTGCGAATAGTAAAAATGTACCACGGACAAATGGTTTAATATTATCTCATAAAGAAACGGCTGGCAAAGATATAATTTGCCAGATATAACGTCTATCAATTATAAATAGTAAGTGAATAGTTAGTGTATTTTCTTAATTTCTCCAGTACCGACAGCAGGCAAATTTACTGGTTGCACATGTGCGACTGGATGTAAAATTCAGTTGCGCACTCTCAAATTTTAGTCGCAAAATGCAACCATTTGGTCGCAGTCTGGAGCCCTGCCATGTTTTTGGTTAGTTATATAAGATTCTACCTTATATTCGAGAACTGTACAAACGCTTTGCAGTTAATTAACAAGCGATGTAAAAGCAGTTTCTTCATGATCTGACCTCACTGGTTGTAGGGGAAAACACCATATCATGGCTAGAGGTGACTTTTGCTCATGCTCTAAATACAAGAAATTTGACCGGGGAATTTGAAAATATGTAGTTTAGCACATCCCTAAAAACTACATATTTGTTGCATGATCTGTTCAGTAGCATAAATTTGTTCCAGATGTCCTGTAAAACCAATGGTGGTGCACATAAATACACAAGCATTATAAATAACATGTGACACAATCCCTCTTCTAAAACTGTAATATTGTAAGAAACTGTCTGCAGCTTGATCTCAAGCCTGCAGTTTCATCCAAATCCATTTTAGATTGGTTAACACAAATTTTCGTTCTGCAAAATCTGGCTGTGGTATTAACATCCTGCTGTGGACTAAACAAGCTATATTGAGGCCACGGTGCGTGGTAATCATACTGCCTTTCAACAGCCACACGAGTGAAAGCAGGCAGGGTAGGCGTGCGGTGCCTGTCTCCAAGTCACTCGCTTATTGAATAGGTGTCATTGAGATTGTTTTGAATGGAGAGCTTTATGGATCTGCGTCATGAAGGCACAATAATTGCTGTTTCCTTTTACCTGTGCCACACTGAAAGAGCACTCTGTACTGCTCAATGGCATTGAGATGACTCATGCCGTTCCTCGAGATTTAGGCCAAACTCGTAGGTGTCTTTATAATGTGACCAAGACAAACAGATGAGAAACGCATTGAAGTTTGTCTTTTTTGGAGTCTTTAAATATTGGTGTCTTCACATTCTTCGATTAGTAGCTCATGGCCTTTTACAAGATTTATAAAAAGAAATTCAAAGAGTAACCGCATGTGCATTTCTTTTCACACCTCAGACTGGACTCTGCTGATGTGGACCACAGTGAGAATGAAGACATTTCAATGAAGAGCCCGGCTGAGACAGAAAAGCCCAGCAGGGGGCGCAAGCGAGGCGCTGCAGCCAGCCAAGACGACAAGGGCCAGGAGTCCAAACCCAAGCGTGGCCGGAAGAAAGCAGCCAACACAAGCACTGATGATGTTGAGGACCAGTGGGGTGAGGACAGCAGCTTGGCAGAGGCGACCATGGAGATTGAAGATGAACAGAACAGCCCACCCAAGAGAGGGCGGCGAGGACGGCCTCCCAAATCAGCAGCCGCAAAGGACGAGACACCCAGCAAGGGCAGGAGAGGTCGCAGGAAGGCTGCTCCACCTGTGGATGAGGAGAATGAGGAAGAGCAGCAAGAAGAAGAGGAGGAAGAAGAGGATGATGCAGGCAGTGAGAATATGGAGGTGAAGCCCAAAGGCAGACGAGGACGGAAACCAAAGTGAGTGGCTGCCTGTATGGACTTCTATTCTTTTTTTTTTGTTATTATTATTTTTCATATGATAAACAAGTGTCATTTGCTTTGGAACATCGGAAGAAGACATAGAAAATGTATGAGAATTGAAGGTTTATGTAGCCTTCAACCTAATATGGTGGAAGTTTTTATTGGTTGCTCCATGAATGGCACAAAGCAATCGGCGGTGGTACGCCAAAACAAATATTTTGTATGTGAATGCTGTTTTACATGAATATTACAATACTTTGTTTACAAGAGAAATTTATAGGGTGCAACCATAAAAATATTTGGATTCATGCTGAATGAGAGAGGTGCATGAGCCCTTACATTTAAGCCATTTGTCAGCTTTGTATTCTATTTTGTGAACTAGTCACCCGATTTTCAACAAATTTAACAATATTCCATGAGTTATATCACTGGACATGGAATCTTTTGCTTATTCCCCAAAATCTTCACTCAAGTCTCACCCATTTTTGCAGGGGATTATAAACATTTCTTTCTTTTTTCACTTTTTAATTACTGTTAATGTTAATTCCATTAACTCTCATAAAGTTGAAAATCGCTGTAGGACAGATACCTTTTTAAGGCCTTTTCACACCAAGGATTAAAGGATTAGTTCACTTCAAAATGAAAATTTCCTGATAATTTACTTACCCCCCATCTTTTTTCAGTCGAAAATAAATTGTTTTTTGAGGAAACAATGGTTCCCTTTCAAGGGAACTCGAGCTGCGTCACCGCTTTGGGAGCGCCTCTGCGTGATTGCGTCGTGAAGCACGTATGCCATCCATCCAATAGAGAGAGAGTACGTCATGGCGGGGGACGTCATAGACCCGGAAACTATAAAGCACCCCGGCAAACACACGCCTTTAGCTTCTGTTGCCTTCAACAAGCGCTCTGTGTTCATTCTGTCCAATCTGTGTTGTGTCTGAGTTCAGACTTTGTTGTTTTGAGAGAAATATGGCGGCGAACAGCATTTCGTTAGGTGTGTGCCTCCCTGCTCACGTTTCATTACGGGTGGGGACACACACTCGATGTGTGTTGTTTGTTTGGGAGAGCAGCACGCGCAGTCGGCACTCGAGGTGGCGGCTGCGGGCAGTGTGAGCTCTGCCTCTTCGCGTGCTGCGATCCCGCCGGGCGCTCTTGAGGCGCTCGGCTTGCGTTCCCAGCGGGTCCCGCTGCTGCTGAGGCACAGCGAAGGCTCATGTCGTGGGGTTCGCAGATGGATCTGGTGGAGGTTTGAGGCGGGCCCGCCCTATCTCAGCCTTCACCCGCCAGATCCGGCGCCGCGTCTCTGGGTTCGGGAGCCCGCGCTGCGGTTTCTCCCGCCCGGGGGCCGGCCGCGGCATTGCAGCTATCGTCCTCCGAGGAGGTCGATATCTGCACTGTCGATGCAGGGATTGAGGACTCGCCACTTCAATCCCCTGCAAGTGAGCTCATGGAGGTTTTGAGCAGAGCTGTGGCCAGATTAAACATCGACTGGCCACATGAGCATAATGAGCGAGCTACTGTAAAGTAAGCTCGACGAGCGCTTTCTCCCCTCGCGCTCTGCTCAGCCTCCACGTAGGAGTCTGCCGTTTTTCCCCGATCTCCACACCGAGGTGTCGAGATCGTGGAAGCGCCGTGTCTGCGTGTTTTCAACCCAGGCACATCTGTCTATAGTAATATCTCTGGGTTGAAAAGGCGGTTATGGTCAGATGCCTCAGGTTGAAGAGGCGGCGAGCCATCTCTCGCCTGAATCGGCATCTGCCATAAAACTCCAGCTTTACCCACAAAGCCATTAAAAACTACATCAACGCTAGTGGGTAAAGCATACTCGGCAGCAGGTCAGGCCGCGCATGTCTGCATACTATGGCCATTGTGCAGGCATACCAGGCTGACCTGCTGAAAGACCTGGGGGAGAGCCACGAGATCGGAGCTGATGTTATTACTGAGCTCCGATCCACAGCAGATCTCGCTCTCCGGGCCACCAAGGAGGCGGCCAGGTGTGTTGGCGTTCTATGGCAGCCCTGGTGGCCTCGGAGAGACATTTGTGGCTCAACCTTACGGATATAAGGAGAGAGATAAGAGCTTTCTGCTCGATGCCGCTGGCTCCAGGAGGTCTGTTCGGTGGCGCCCGTCAATACCGTCACCGACAGGTTCCTGGAGGCCAAAAAGCAGTCGGCGGCGCTCAAGCAGTTCCTCCCCGTAAGGCCCAGGTCGTCTGCTGCTGGCGGGAGCAGCAGGCGCGGTCGAGCTCCTCCCATAGGGTGCAGCAAAAAGTGAGTGTCGCCACTCGTATGGCCCCACAAAAGGGCAGCCGGGTGCGCTGCACTCACAGGCGCAGCCTTCCAAGTCAGTGCCGATCTGAGGGCGGTCATTGTGGCGAGGAAGGCTACGTCGAAGAAGTCCTGGCGCCTGTGGGCCCAGGACAGTGAGGTGATCCCCTCGCGGGCGGGACGGTGCTTACCGCGGTATCACGGTACCCGTCGTCCGCGGTACCCTCACGGGCCAACCCACCAACCCGCCCGGCGCCGGGCGTGGGAGGCCCCACGGGTCATCCGAGGATGGCCCGTACCCTCCAGCGGAGGGAGTTAGTGCCGTTAGGTCGGCTGTTCCCTGCCGGTTCGCGCTTCAGGGCGCTGTACTCACGATGCGGAGCACATCAGAGGCCAGCCTCGAGAGGCTGGTACCCTTAGTAGATTTTGTGTCGGTATGGGAAAATCTGCGCATATTTCTCAGTGGGTCCTGCGATGTATAAGGGTGGGAGTCGCCATTCAGTTCAGATGTCGTCCCCCAGTTTCAACGAGGTTCTGCCTACGTGTGTGGGCCCGAACAGGCTCTGGTGATGTCTCAGGAAGTACAGACTCTGCTGCAAAGGGGGCTATAGAGAGGTTCCCAGACAGGAGTCAGGCTTTTACAGCCGGTACTTCATAGTGCCAAAGAAGGATGGAGGGCTGCGCCCCATCTTAGATCTACGCATTCTGAACCGGGCAGTGGCAAGGCTCAAGTTCAGGATGCTCACACTCAAACAGATCGTGTCTCAGATCAGGTCCGAGGACTGGTTTGTCACGATAGATCTCAAAGATGCATATTTTCATATCTCCATCCTTCCAGCACAGGAAGTATCTGAGGTTAAGCTTTCAGGGAGAAAGCGTACCAGTATCGGGTGCTTCCTTCGGTCTAGCCCTTTCACCCGCGTTCACGAAGTGTGTGGGCGCTGCTCTGGTCCCCTTGCGGCTGCAGGGGGTCCAGTTCTCAATTATATAGGCGACTGGCTGATCATGGCACGGTCAGCTCGTCTCGCGTTCAACATCGAGATGTTGTTCTACACATGAGGAGGTTGGGGCTGAGGCTCAACCCCAAGAAGAGTGTTCTGTCTCCTGTGCAAAAGATCACTTATCTCGGTGTGAGTTGGGATTCGGTCTCTATGCAGGCCCGCTTATCAGAGCCTCGTGTAGGGTCGATCCTCTCAGCCATGAGCGGGGTGAAACTAGACCAGCCAGCCACTCACTGTGAAACAGTTCCAGAGACTGTTAGGTCTAATGGCAGCAGCGTCCAACGTGATTCCGTCGGGCCTGCTGTACATGAGGCCACTGCAGTGGTGGCTCAAAACCAGGGGTTTTCCCGAGGAAATCCTTTTCGTAATCAAGCCAGCGGCGATGTCTCCGCGCCTTGGTTATGTGGAAGGACCCTTGGTTCCTGACCCAAGGCCCGTCCCTGGGGGCACCGTGTCGGCGCGTGTCTCTGACCACGGATGCCTCCCTGACGGGCTGGGGCGATCATGAGTGGTCGCTCGGCCCAGGGTCTGTGGCAGGAACACCAGCGTTAAGTGGCATATAAATTGCCTAGAAATGCTGGCAGTGTTTCTAGCACTAAAACACTTCCTGCCACATCTCAGGGGCCATCATGTGCTGGTGAGCACAGACAGCACATCGGTGGTGTCCTATATCAACCATCAGGGGTTTGAGGTCCCGTCGGTTGTACAAGCTGGCGCGCGCCTTATGCTCCTCTGGGCTCAAGGAAATTGTTGTCAGTCAGGGCAATATATATTCCGAGAGCCAGAATGTGGAAGCAGACATCCTGTCGAGGCAGGGGCCGAGGCCGAGAGTGGAGACTCCACACCGAGGTGGTGGAGCTCCTTTGGGAGAAGTTCGGCAGGGCCCAGGTGGACCTGTTCGCCACGCATCGAAAGTCGCACTGTCGTCTGTGGTTCTCCCTGTCGCATCCAGCTCCTCTGGGACTGGATGCGATGATGCAGGAGTGGCCGAGGCTGCTCCTGTCGCTTTCCCCGATTGCTCTGCTTCGGGAGTTCTAGAGAGTGCGCCGGGGCCAGGCCGTCTTCTGCTAGTAGCCCCGTTCTGGCCGGGTCAGTATGGTTCTCCCCTGGAGATTCCGATCAGGAGGACCTTCTCTCTCAGGCGGGCGGCGTGTTCGTACACCCTCGCCGGAGTTGGAAACTGTGGGCTTGGCCTCTGAGGGCCCAGCTCATAAGTTCGGTCTCTCAACTGAGGTTGTGGAGACCATTCTACACTCAGAGCTCCCTCCACGAGGAAACTGTACTATCTAAAGTGGAGACTCTTCACCGTATGGTGTCGAGAACGCCTGTGGGATCCAGTTAACTGCCCTGCGGCGCGGTGCTGGAATTCCTGCAGGATAGATTCTCTGCTGGGCTAGCCCCTCCACTCTGAAGGTGTATGTGGCGGCCATAGCGGCCTACCACACTCCTTTGAGTGGAGTGTCTATCGGCGACACCCGCTAGTAACCCGTTTCCTCCGTGGAACCTTGAGGCTGAGGCCTGTGACACGTACTAGGGTGCCGGCCTGGGACCTCTCTATAGTCCTGCGAGGCCTTTCTGAGGCTCCTTTCGAGCCGATGGAGGAAGTCACGGATAAGTTCCTTACTCTTAAGACAGTGTTTTTACTGGCTATTTCTTCCCTGAAGAGGATCGGGGATTTGCAAGCTCTCTCTGTGGCACCCTCGTGCTTGGAATTTGCTCGGGTATGGCTAGAGCGTTTCTCGCGCCGAGGCCCAGGGTATGTTCCCAAGGTCCTCACTAACCCGGTGAGGCCTATTGTCCTTCAAGCCTTTTGTCCGCCTCCGTTCTGACGTCAGACCGGGAGAGATTGAATCTGCTTTGTCAGTTCGCGCCTTAGGCGCATATGTCCACAGAGCTGCCCTGTGGAGAAAACTGACCAGCTGTTTGTCTGTTACGGGCCGCCCTCGAGGGCCCAGTGTCAAAGCAGAGGATGAGCAAGTGGGTGGTCGAGGCCATCTCACTCGCTTATGAGGCGGCGGGCGGCCTTCCCCTATGGCCGTTCGGTCCCACTCTACTAGGAGTATGGCTGCCTCTCAGGCACTTTTGGCAGGAGCTTCCTTGCAGGATGTTTGTGATGCGGCAGGATGGTCCTCGCCTCATACCTTCATCCGGTTTTATGAGCTGGATGTTAATACTACTCCGGGGTCTCGGTGCTCGCCTCTCAACAATGAAACACAGGCGGGCATCCGGACTCGTATGGGGCGTGGGTATTCGTTCCCAAGCGGTGGCGCAGCTCGAGTTCCCTTGAAAGGAGCGTCTCGGTTACATATGTAACCTTGGTTCCCTGAATAGGAGCGAGGCGCTGCGTCACCAAGCCATACTCCCCGCATGCCCGCATAGCGTCTTGTCTCAGGCCTTCTCCAGAAGCTAAAGGCGTGTGTTTGCGGGGTGCTTTATAGTTTCGGGTCTATGGCGTCACCCGCCATGGCGTACTCTCTCTATTGGATGGATGGCATACGTGCTTCACGACGCCAATCACGCAGAGGCGTTCCCAAGCGGTGACGCAGCGTCTGTTCCTATTCAGGGAACTAAGGTTACATATGTAACCGAGGCGTTTTCTTTTTTATGATAGAGATTTTTCTCCACACTATGATCTTCAAAGGCAACCAAAATGTTGACAGTCCAAATCAATGAGGTTTTGAAGGGCTTCAGAGGCTCTGCGCGATCCCAGATGAGGAATTAGGTCTTATCTAGAAAAACCATTTGTCAATTTCAGGATTATTTTTTTTTTTTACTTTTTTAACCTAATTTGCTCATCTTGTGCTGCGCTGTGGCTCGACACTGATTGCGTAATCACCCCGGAACGGTCACGCTAGACGTAGGCGGAAGTACCGCCCGTGTTTACAAAGTGCACATTTGAAGACTACCTATTTTTTTGCTAAATGACATCTGTATTAAAGCAACGATATTGAATGATTTTGAAGTTGTAGATGGAGTGTTTTTTTGGTAAAAGACGTTTGTAATTAGTCTTGGCACGTTAGCTTAAGGCGGTACTTCCGCCTACGTCTAGTGTGACCGTTCCGGCGTAATTGCGCAATCCGTGTCGAGCAGCGCAAGATGAGCAATTTGGGTTAAAAGTATACTTTTGCTTCTTTCTTTTTTTTTTTTTATGACCGATGGTTTTGCTAGATAAGACCCTATTCCTTGTCTGGGATCGCAGAGCCTCTGAAGGCCTTTGAAACTGCATTGATTTGGATCCTCTAGCATTCTGGTTGCCATAGAAGTCTATAATTTGGAGAAGAATCCTGGAATGTTTCCCTCAAAAAGCTTTTTTTCGACTGAAGAAAGAAAGACACGGACACCTTGGATGAGATGGGGGTTGAGTAAATTATCAGGACATTTTGAAGAGAACTAATACTTTAATTATAGAATAATTATAAAGATGTAGTTCTAAAATATTTAATTCTCAATATTAAAGAATAGCAGAGTCCACACCACATCTATAACAATAAAGGCAAAGAGGAACGATAGTTGGAACAGTTTAATCCAGCCGATGAACGACAAAAACATTGACATGCCAATCAGAATGCATCCTGCTGTAATGAGCTTGAGGAAGTGATGGTCAAGCACACGCTTAAGCTGATGATACACAGGGCAACTTTTTGAGTGTATCATCAGCTTTAGAATAATAGTTATCATAGTTATCTTTATAGTTATCATTCTTGGTATGAACGGGCCTTTACTTGCACATTTTGTGCTTGTTAGACTTGGTAAGGCACATCAAGTTTATATGTATAGGGCATATCACACACCCCTTTAATTTAGTTATGCTTTCTATGGCAGCACATCATCAATTATATCCTAAATGTCTTCCACTGTGGGAGAAAATGAGCTCTTCATACCTTTTACAAGTGTCATTTGCTTTGGAAATTCAGGAAAAGACAAAGATATTAAACAAGAGATGGTCTCTTTTATCCTATATATGATGATGCATTTGATGCATCTTTGTTGAAAAATAAAACAAATGTTTTTATTTAACTTTCTTATATTATTTAGCCTAAATAATATAAGAAATTTAAATAAAAACAAATAATTTAGGTTATCATTTATTTACTGATATTTATTTCAATGTTTAACAAGCTGTAGTGTTGGGCTGCAACTAACAATTGTTTTGATAATAGATTAGTTGGATACATTTTTTTCTATTAATTGAATAAAATGCCAATATTTTTTTTATTTTGACACAACACTATTCCCCATCCTGCCCAGTGTTGTCCTCCAAACAAACGTGTCAGCTGAGTGCTATGAAAACATACACTCACCTAAAGGATTATTAGGAACACCTGTTCAATTTCTCATTAATGCAATTATCTAATCAACCAATCACATGGCAGTTGCACATGGACAATCTCCTGTACTCCAAACTGAATGTCAGAATGGGAAAGAAAGGTGATTTAAGCAAGTTTGAGCGTGGCATGGTTGTTGGTGCCAGACGGGCCAGTCTGAGTATTTCACAATCTGCTCAGTTACTGGGATTTTCACACAACCATTTCTAGGGTTTACAAAGAATGGTGTGAAAAGGGAAAAACATCCAGTATGCGGCAGACCTGTGGTTGAAAATGCCTTGTTGATGCTAGAGGTCAGAGGAGAATAGGCCGACTGATTCAAGCTGATAGAAGAGCAACTTTGACTGAAATAACCACTCGTTACAACCGAGGAATGCAGCAAAGCATTTGTGAAGCCACAACACGCACAACCTTGAGACAGATGGGCTACAACAGCAGACGACCCCACCGGGTACCACTCACCTCTGCTACAAATTGGAAAAAGAGGCTACAATTTGCATGAGCTCACCAAAATTGGACAGTTGAAGACTAGAAAAATGTTGCCTGGTCTGATGAGTCTAGATTTTTGTTGAGACATTCAGATGGTAGAGTCAGAATTTGGCGTAAACAGAATGAGAACATGGATCCATCATGTCTTGTTACCACTGTGCAGGCTGGTGGTGGTGGTGTAATGGTGTGGGGGATGTTTTCTTGGCACACTTTAGGCGCCTTTAGGCATCGTTTAAATGCCACGGCCTACCTGAGCATTGTTGCTGACCATGTCCATGCCTTTATGACCACCATGTACCCATTCTCTGATGGCTACTTCCAGCAGGATAATGCACCATGTCATAAAGCTCAAATCATTTCAAATTGGTTTCTTGAACATGACAATGAGTTCACTGTACTAAAATTGCCCCCACAGTCACCATATCTCAACCCAATAGAGCATCTTTGGGATGTGATGGTACGGGAGCTCCGTGCCCTGGATGTGCATCCCACAAATCTCCATCAACTGCAAGATGCTATCCTATCAATATGGGCCAACATTTCTAAAGAATGCTTTCAGCACCTTGTTGAATCAATGCCACGTAGAATTAAGGCAGTTCTGAAGGTGAAAGGGGGTCAAACACAGTATTAGTATGGTGTTCCTAATAATCCTGCAGGTTTCTCCTGCTATAAAGTTAGATGCGCTTTCACCAGGCGGTACTGAAACATTGCGTAAAAAGAACTTGTTGGGTGCTTTGGCACAGACACGATGCACAGATAAATCTTGTCCGGATACTGGGGTAAACAAACGAAAGTGGCGCTGTGGAGAAAGTTGGAGCGGCATGTGAATCGGTGCACTCGTCTCATCTATCCATAACGTGTCTTTCAAACGCTGTCACCAAACAACAGAGATACAGACTATTTCAGAATGTTAACCATGCCAAAGTTCTCTGGGACCCAAAGGTTAAACCTAAAGGTGTATTTGGGGGACACCTAAATATAAGAAGCACTGTACCAAAATCAGAACAACTTGAACAGCTGCTAACACATTCCAATCTTGACTTTTTGTGTCTTTCTGAGACTTGACTAAAACCTACCACTTCAAATAGTGCTGTTTATATTCCTGGCTATCAAATCTACAGGTGTGACCGTGGTCATGGCAAAGGGGGCGGAGTAATGATTTATGTAAAGGACAGTTTTCAGTGTGTACACATGGAATCAGTAGGAGATGTTTTGGAATGTGTGGGGATAAAAATTAGGCTGTCTCCGGAAATGTCATTTGCTGTTCTTGTTTTGTATAGGCCTCCGACAGCAAATAATATATTTTTGATCACCTAACTGACATTCTTAAAAAATGTGATGCGAAAGAATTTAAATATAAATTGGATCGATTAAAAAGGAAACAACTAAAGGAGATCACTCAAAAATGTAATCTTACACAAATTATTGAAAAAGCAACTCGGATTACTAAAACATTTCAAACACTTATTGATCTAGTCTTTACTAACAAAGCTGACCATATTGGTAAAGTCTATAATTTAATAACAGGTCTTTCTGATCATAATTTAACATTAGCTGCAAGGAAACTGTCAAAAGCGCGTTACCGAAATTTAAATAAAATTGATATTAATGAATCTGTACTCTATATCCCCAGGAAAGATGTTGAGAATTTTTATAATGAAATAATTAGGGTAAATTGGTTTGAAATGGTAAATGATAAAAACAGTGGTGCAGCTTCTAGTAAGTTGATAAAGATGTTTCAGCAGCTTGTTTTTAAATATTCTAAAGGAAAAAAGGTAAAGCCTAAAGTCAAAATTCCTTTACCTTGGTTAAATGATAATCTTTGGAAGTTGATGAAAACTCGAGATTCAGCATTAAAAAAGTCCCATAAAACTGGACTCGTAACTGATCGCCTGATCTATAATGGACTTCGAAACAGTCATTCAACAGCTAAGACAAGCAAAAGCTATATTCGATCTGAGTATAATTAAACAAGCAAAGGGCAATTCGAAACAACTTTGGCAAACTATAGACTAATTAACTGGAAAGATGCAAACTAAAAGTGGAACAATAGAGCTGAAAATATATGATGATAAATCACAAGGATGGTCAAATAGTTTCAAACCATTTTAATATTTATTTTATTGATTCAGTGAATGAAATCATCCAACATGATTCTGGATTACCTCATTCCTGTTCATCCCCTCAGCTCTCCATTTATGATCATGAGCCTCTGTGTTTTAAACACATTGATTCTTTTAAAACAGATAAAATAATACAATCCTTATCGAACTCAAAAGTTAAGGATTTCTGGGGACTTGATTAGCCTGGCGTGGCCATACTCAATTCTAGTCAGAATATGAGTTTGGTACCGCTCCATTGAGCTTTGATTATGGGGCGTATTTCAACCGAGCCAGGAAAGACCTCAATTGGATAGACCCACAATCAATCAGAGCAACGGAGCGTTTTCGGAGAACCCCCCGGAAAGTTATTGTTTTGGGCTATAGTTTTGAGTAGCAATTGTGCGCGACATTGCAAAAAAACGTGGCAACCCTGTCTGCACGCGCGCTGGATTAAGTAACGTTACAAGAAAAAGATGAGTGTAAACGATCTTTGCCAGTATTGTAATAAAAGAATTTAAGAAAACACAGAGTACTTACCAACACGATCATCATTTCTGAGAGAAATAGTGAAGGTTGAATGCATATACGAACAAGTTCTCCGTTTAGGATAAGAGCAAATTCAACCCAAAGCGCCTTCGATGACGTGGATGATTACGTTACTGTTGATCATCTGTCAATCATTGTCTAAAGCCCGCCCTGATGATTTCATTGGTCCGAACAGTTTCTGTTCGGGCATAATAACTCCTCTATGGATCGAGACCAGACCGAATTGCCAGAGCAAAAAATTTTGTGGGCGGGCTAAATTCGGCTGGCATCCAGGCTAGGACTTGATAGCTCTTTCATTAAAAAACATAGGGAGATTTTAACACCAGCTATCACATATTGTGAATAAATCTATTGATAAAAGTATCTTCCCCAGTGTCTTTAAAAGAGAAGTTATATCCCCAATTTATAAATCTGGAAGCAAAAATGAAATAAGCAACTACAGACCTATTAGTATATTCCCTGTAGCATCTAAAATTCTTGAGAAAGCCATTGTAGAGCAGCTAACCGATCACTTAGATTGTAATAATTTGTTGCACTCTATGCAGTTCGGTTTTGACGTAACCATTCGACCGACGCAGCCTGCTGCTATCTGGTAGAAAATATAAAGGCCAACTTGGACAGAGAAGGCACGGTGGGTGCCGTGTTTCTGGACTTGCGAAAAACCTTTGACACGGTAAATCACCGTGTCCTCCTGTCTAAGCTTTCTAAGTATAATCTGTCTATGGAGACATTGCATTGGATATAATCATATCTTTCAAATCGGATGCAATGTGTGAGGGTAAAAAATGCAGTGTCCTCCTTGAAGTCCTGCAAAACTAGGGTCCCGCAAGGATCAATTCTGGGACCATTGTTGTTCAGTATTTACATCAATGATCTACCAGCTGTGTGCAAGGACGTAGAGATCATCATGTACGCAGATGATGCCGTCATCGATGTACATGAGAGGGATATGGAGAAAGTGGCCACTAAATTGTCCTCAGCCATGGACGAAATAAGTAATTGCCTGAAATCTTCTTGCTTAACACTAAATATTGAAAAAAATGTTGGAAGTCCAAAAAAGTTACAAATATGCCGAACATCTAATTTAATGAACAAAAAATTGACATTGTGACAGAGATAAAATATCTAGGTGTCCATTTGGACCAAACTCTAAGCTTTAAAAAACATATTAAATGAATGTGCAATTCTATTACATATAATATCTCTATTTTTAGACATATTAGGAATAGTTTGACAATTGAAGCTCTTTTATGTATTTTAATGCCATGATCTCTCCACACATCACCTACTGTTTGTCCTGTTGGTCTCAAGCCAACGAGACTACACTTAAACCATTTAGATCGGTCTATAATCAGGCGTTAAAGGTACTTGACAGAAAAGCTCCTCGCTATCATCATTCCAATATTCTTAGTAAATATAAAATATTAAGTTTTGACTCCCTAATTCGATATACAAATTTAAGAACTGTTTTTAAAATTGTTAATAATATTGCTCCACCTTCAATGAAAAAATTCATAAAGTTTTATTCTGAACTGACGACCCGAACATCTCGCTCCACTTCTCACAGAAATTGTGCTATCCCGAAAAGATCCTCTGCCTTCGCACAGACAGCTTTTTCATTTAAAACCATTAAACAATGGAATCAGTCTGTAGATCAGAATAACTTCTCTCAAAACTTAAAGAAGCACATACTTGATAACCAGTTGTTTCAGCATCAGCACATTTAAATGTTATAATTATAAAATGTTTTTGACTATGTAGTATATATTTTAGGTTGTGATGGTTTTTTGATCAGTGTTTTTCTAATATTGTATGTATTTGTTAGTGCTACTGAAAGTCATTGTAATGTAATGTTTTAATATTGTGTGCACCTGCCCGGGGACTGCAGATGGAAACTAGCATTAGCTAATTTCTGGTACAAAACATCTTTTCGTAAGATTAATGTATTTTGTACATTGTCCCTGATAAATAAACTAATTAAATAGTAAATAAAATGGTGAATATATCCACCCTTACACAAATTATTCATTTTTTACAACAAATCAAACAAACAAACTAATAACAATAATAAATAAATAACAGGGTTATTGTAGTTATTCCATTGTAACCACAAATTAACCATTGTTTTGCTTCAAATCCATAGTTTAACTACAGGTCCTTCTAAAAAAATTAGCATATTGTGATAAAAGTTCATTATTTTCCATAATGTAATGATACAAATTTAACTTTCATATATTTTAGATTCATTCATTGCACACCAACTGAAATATTTCAGGTCTTTTATTGTTTTAATACTGAGGATTTTGGCATACAGCTCATGAAAACCCAAAATCTCAAAAAATTAGCATATCATGAAAAGGTTCTCTAAACGAGCTATTGACCTAATCATCTGAATCAACTAATTATCTCTAAACACCTGCAAAAGATTCCTGAGGCTTTTAAAAACTCCCAGCCTGATTCATTACTCAAAACCGCAATCATGGGTAAGACTGCAGACCTGACTGCTGTCCAGAAGGCCATCATTGACACCCTCAAGCGAGAGGGTAAGACACAGAAAGAAATTTCTGAGCAGATAGGCTGTTCAAGAGTGCTGTATCAAGGCACCTCAGTGGGAAGTCTGTGGGAAGGAAAAAGTGTGGCAAAAACGCTGCACAACGAGAAGAGGTGGACGGACCCTGAGGAAGATTGTGGAGAAGGACCGATTCCAGACCTTGGGGGACCTGCGGAAGCAGTGGACTGAGTCTGGAGTAGAAACATCCAGAGCCACCGTGCACAGGCGTGTGCAGGAAATGGGCTACAGGTGCCGCATTCCCCAGGTCAAGCCACTTTTGAACCAGAAACAGCGGCAGAAGCGCCTGACCTGGGCTACAGAGAAGCAGCACTGGACTGTCGCTCAAATTTTGCATGTCATTCGAAATCAAGGTGCCAGAGTCTGGAGGAAGACTGGGGAGAAGGAAATGCCAAAATGCCTGAAGTCCAGTGTCAAGTACCCACAGTCAGTGATGGTCTGGGGTGCCATGTCCACTGTGTTTTATCAAGGGCAGGGTCAATGCAGCTAGCTATCAGGAGATTTTGGAGTACTGCATGCTTCCATCTGCTGAAAAGCTTTATGGAGATGAAGATTTGTTTTCAGCACGACCTGGCACCTGCTCACAGTGCCAAAACCACTGGTAAATGGTTTACTGACCATGGTATTACTGTGCTCAATTGGCCTGCCAACTCTCCTGACCTGAACCCCATAGAGAATCTGTGGGATATTGTGAAGAGAAAGTTGAGAGACGCAAGACCCAACACTCTGGATGAGCTTAAGGCCGCTATCGAAGCATCCTGGGCCTCCATAACACCTCAGCAGTGCCACAGGCTGATTGCCTCCATGCCCCGCCGCATTGAAGCAGTCATTTCTGCAAAAGGATTCCCGACCAAGTATTGAGTGCATAACTTAATTATTTAAAGGTTGACTTTTTTTTGTATTAAAAACACTTTTTTTTATTGGTCGGATGAAATATGCTCATTTTTTGAGATAGGAATTTTGGGTTTTCATGAGCTGTATGCCAAAATCATCAGTATTAAAACAATAAAAGATCTGAAATATTTCAGTTGGTGTGCAATGAATCTAAAATATATGAAAGTTTAATTTTTGTCATTACATTATGGAAAATAATGACCTTTTATCACAATATGCTATTTTTTAGAAGGACCTGTATATGGTATTTGTGTGGTTATACAAGTGATAATCAATAGGCCAAAAAACATGGTTTTACTATATGGTTTCACTCCACTATTTTTAGATGTGTTTTGTCCATAGATATGCATTATTCAGTGCTGAAATTTGGCACAATTGGTGGAAGTTTTGCATGTACAGAGGAAGACCCGACTAAACGATAATGAGAATCATTGTCGATGATTTTCATTATCTATTTTCATTATCAATTTGTTGCAGCCCTGCTGTACTGTGTTGTTTCACTTACAGAAGTTCTAAAATAAACACAATTTTGGTGTCATTACCAGGGATTTTAAGGTTTGGGTGTCTAGGGGATTTTGTTTTGGAACCTTCAGAAAACTTAAACCTGATTTTTTTCTCTAAATTGACTTTGCTGACATCGACTTCAAACAGGTGTAGCACAGTCATTTTGTCTGATTCAAACAGATCATATATCATTTTGAAGAAAAAAAATTAATAGAGAATGTAAAAACACATTTTTGAAAAATTGCCAGCTTGGGTCACATAGGCTATTCTCACCGGCCACTTAGACCTAGCTTTTTAGTTCCACTAGCTTTTTTTTCTTTTCAGTCTTCTATTTTACAATTTTGGTGAGTGCGTGTGAATTGTAGCCTCAGTTTCCTGCTCTTAGCTAACAGGAGTGCCACCGGTGCATCTGCTGCCGTAGCCCTGTATCTGCTTCAAGGTTCGACATGTGCATTCAGAGATGCTCTTCTGCAGACCTTGGTTGTAACAGGTGGTTATTTGAGTTACTGTTGCCTCTCTATCAGGTCAAACTGCCACCTGCTGGATATATTCTTCTTTTCAGACCATTCTCTGTAAACCTTAGAGATGGTTGTGTATGAAAATCCCAGTAGATCAGCAGTTTCTGAAATACTCAGACCAGCCCATCTGTGACCAACAACCATGGTTTAAAGTCACTTAAATCACCTTTCTTCCCTATTCTGAGGCTCAGATTGAACTTCAGCAGCTCATCTTGACCATCTATATATGCCTAAATGCATTGAGTTGCTGACATGTAATTGGCTGATTGGATATTTGCATTAACCCACCCAGCGACTGTCAATCCTAATTAATATTCATGAACTGCATTCCAAATTGAGTCTCTAATATGGATAATGTAGAAAATACTACTGGAACTTCCTGAATATCCAGCCCTTTGTTTTAACATATGTGTTTAAAATATATATATTTTTTTGCAGGGCGGAGGTATCAGAGGCCGCCAACGATTCTGTGGAATCCACACCTCAGAAAAGGAGAGGACGACCTCCAAAGTCACAGACAGCAGCAAGGAAAGTCAGGTACACAGACCCATGTTATTAAAAGCTCATTCTACACGTGTGTCTTGGTTTGTGGGTTTTATTTGACTCATACAATCTGTTTCAGTGGTGGGAGATCAAGAGCTGCCACCAACCAGGAAGAGGAGTCTGAAGAGGAGATGGACACTGCCCAACAGAGTGAAGAGAAGAGGATGAGTCAATTGACTCTTCACCTAAAGTGAGTTTCCTTCCTCCCTGAATTCCCTTAGTCATGGAAAGCCCAATTAACTGTCTAGTCAAGGATGACAACAAACATATTTAAAGTCTATCCTTAAAACACTTAGGATGATCTTCTTGGGAATATCTTAGGTTTGGAGACTTTGGGGAAAGGAGATTCGTACCAGAAATATAATAATTGTTTAAATATATAAACTCTGTATGATAATGTAAAAAAAAGAAAAGAAATCTGATATTTATCATTTAATAACTTGGTCATTATAAATTAATTGGACAGAAATCTAACAATTATGTAACTTCATTAATTCCATGTATAAATATGCTCCAGAAGTGTTAATCCAGTAATCATGAATGACCAGAAATGTCATGGGAGTTCATTGTTCAGAAACATTGAAACTGTTGAGAATATGTACTAATGACATGTTTTATAGGTGCGACGGAAGGTTGGAAGAAGGGACCGAAGATGAGTGCTTACAGAGACAAAATGCAAGATTGATTGGAGATTGCTATACTTAAGGAAAAAGTCACAAAAAGAGGAGTGAACTGGTGGAAAGTTTGGACTTTTTGGAGCCATGCATCTGCTTCAGCTGTATTTTGCCGTCTTTTTCTGCCGTATGCTTCTGCCCCACCTATCCACCATAACTCGTGGTTTGTTTTCCATTGTTATGTGTGCTGACCACGTGATCTTAATCTTATAAGAAAGAAAGTGTAAATAGTTTTTGGGCTCTTACTTACACCCAAGGTTAGGGAGGCAACTTGTATAGCTTTAACCTCCAGCTTTAAATATATTGCACCAGCTGATCTGTCCAAGTAAAGGAAAAAAAAATCTGAACAACTTTTAGCAGTACTGTATGTGTCCTGTGTGTCTTCTGTATATCATTCTGTAATGTGCTACACAAATAACCATTTTGTAGTTCCCTTTTTTTAAATTTGTTCGTCATTTTATCCTTTCCTTTTTTAACCCTACTCATTTGTGTAATTCTTGTGTGCATATGGTTGTGCATGTGCAAATGTGCCTCTGCAGATAAAAGAAACACTGGTCTGATGATAAATTCATGTATTTGTTACATTTTACAGCCCAGTATTGATTTTATCAGTGTTTGAAACAGGGAGGATATGGTACAGAGCATTGGTTTTAATATTGGCCGTGTTGGGAAACAATTGAAGATTCTTCCCCCACCACCAAAATCAGTTTTTCAGTCTGCTGAACCAATAAAATATTCTGTATAAATAACTTGAGTTATTGTTTATTGGTAATATATGTTCATTTAGCCAGGGTTTTTTGAAATTAGGCAACAGACATCAAAATATGATTCCCTATTGAGGAATCAACTTTCTAAAATATAAATGTTTTCATGTATATGCTTTTTATACTGTAAACAAATATTTGTATTTTGTGAAATTTTAACTGGGAAATATTTATTTTAGTACTTTTAGATTTAGACTCTGATGCAAAACTATGGCTGTCAATGGAGTAAAATAATGTCATGTTTTTGACCTTTAAAAATAACTAACAACAACTATATTAGTGCCTACACCAACACCTTTATAACTTTCTCTTTATTATAAGCAGGTGCTGCTGATTTGTGGTCTGTCTTTAAATTCTTAAACTCTATAGCAGGATGAATTCTGATTCGGCATCATTCCAGTGCTTTTAAACCGTTCAAGCGGTGAAACATACAAAAGAGAAACTCAATTTGTCACTGCGTGCTCTGTGTTGTGACGTGCAAACAGCAGTCCAGAAGATCCAGCTGCATTTACGTTTTTTGATTGAGGTGATTTAAAATAAATGAAGACATCAGAAGGTCAAACATAATCTAGAGATACCGAGTTGTTCGGCCATTGCCTCTTATGGAATAAATTATTTATACCGGCAAAAGCTGTTTAAATCCAACTGAAATCCATCATATCCGATGATATGATGACTTACTGGATATAAACTCTGTGCTTTCAAGTGCTTTATCGTTGCTCTGTAAGTCTGCTTGCGTATAATTTCCAGTTCTGTGAGCATTTGGTTAAAAGTTAGGATAAATTGTTTTCCTGGCATGCACCCTCTTTGAGTCCACCGTCTGCTGACCAGCTGTTGTGTTCACAAAATCATCTTTTAGTATGTATTTTTGTTTTACTTTATTTTTTTTATTGCTGTTTAACTATTTATTTACACCCCTAGTCTTTTGTCTCGCATAACACGGTGTAGTAAAGATCTGAATCATCCTTAAGTCAATGAAAATCCTGCTTAGCCTCAATCGTTTGCCATGTGTCAGTGTGTGTTTGTGTGTTGGGGTCACGTGACTGTGTTGACCAATCAGAGTCGCGGATGTTACGCGGCGCACTAGTCCTGCGCTCTCATTAAATTCACTCATCCGTCTACTGGTCTAGTTCTAGTTACATGGAATATCCGATTCTTTTAAGCGAGTCGATTCGTTCGGACGTTTTGCTGAAATGATTCCGTTCGTTTGATTCATCACTGTGTTGACATTTACAGTTAAATGTTTCTGTGTATTACTACGTTTCACTGGGCAGCTTAATAATTAGCTTGTAGTTTAGTAGGCTATTTGTGCGCTCCACTTTTGTGTATATTGAAAAATGTTTTTCCAAAGTTTTTGATTAATTAACACTAAACCAACATTTGCATCAACGTTTTAGTCAGTCCCCTTTTTATTCACTCACAATGTTATATAACTTTCAAGATACGCTGTCTGGAGAAAAATCAGGAACTGTACATGTAAGAGATGTATAATCATTTGAGAATCGAATCAACGGAATCATTCAAAAGAACCGGTTCGTATGAACTATTCGTTCGCGAATCGGACATCACTCCAGACTAGGGGTCGAGTGTAGTGAGCATGTATTTATTAACACATCCCTAGTGTGCACTCTGAGCCGGTCGGTTGCACACAGTCTGTGTGGGGTGTCGATGTTTTATCGTTGAGTTTACTTTCACGTAAATATTATGTCGCGAATTACAGGAACAGCCTCCCGTCGGTTTTGATGTCTCTGCGACTGCAGTCTTGAGAGAGGAAAGGTAGGTTTGATTCATAGGATGTATACGGCGCTGAGTGTTGCAAATATACATGGGATAAAACTTTCAACTGGAACAAATGTATTGATTTGTATGTATCCCTTCACGCTGAATGACAGTCTTGTGCAGTTTCCGTATGAAGATAAACAGAAACGCTAGTGTGTGAAATTGCATGTTTATTTAATGAATTCTCTGAAGAAGCTCTTACTGCTGGCGTTTAAACTTTAGTCATATACGTCAGGGATCAACATGGTGATGTGTCCATCTCATAGTGTAGTGATTATTACAGGAATGAATGAAGTTCCTGATTTCCTGAGCTATTGCACATTTATTTGTGCGCACGTGTGTTATGTTATGTGCATCAATCCTATGTAGCCTACACGCACATACACACAATTGATGCAAATAGCACGTGCATCATTCATATACAACACATGTGCTCACATATAAATGTACGTGTGTATGTGTATATACAGTATATGTACGCACACATTTTGCAATCTTATACAGTACTCTATTATTTTGTATTAAATTGATTTGTATCATGATTAATGAGTTATTACATTTAATACATTTATTAAAATGTTAAATCAATTATAATCTTCTTCTTTTATTAATTTATTTGCCTTAACATCAACAAGACAAGTAATAGAATTGCCATAGTTTTTGATACCATGGTATTAGCATCTGGTACCTAGTCCATTGATTCAGTACTTTTTTGTGATGGATTCATACAAATCATTCAATGTAAATATAGAAATAATAAATGTGGCATGTATTTGCATACTCAGGCTAGTATCTATTATACTCTGCTGTGTATTATACTACTATTAAATTCTTATAAGAATAGACAATGATTAGCTTTATCTTAAGGCATCAACACAGCTATTTTAGTTCTAATGCATCAGTTATGGGAAACTTGTGGCAAGGAGTGTAGTAAATCTATCAGCGTGGCTATATATAACTGAACAATGAAACTCTTTATCGTCCATTCCATGTTTTCATTAGTATTGAGCCAGACCCGCTGTTTCTCTGTAAGAGAATAGTAGTCAGGCGGGTATTGCCTGTTTCTAAATTTAGATGCTGCTGTTCAGTATGCTCAAAACATCCAGCTTGCAGCTGCTTAACGCCTGCCGAGTTGAGCATTTTAAGGAATTGAAGGGACAGTCAGATGCAATGAGTCTCGTCAGGGCTGTGCGAGGTGATGACACTGTAACGCTTCTCTCCCATCCTTCTGTCAGAGGGTGTGATCTTAAAATAGTCTCGTAATGAGGGACCCTCAGAGTGCTCAACAATACGGAGCCAAGTGCAGGGTCCTAAGGGAGGTGAAATCGTAATGCTAAAAACGTTAAGGCTTGAGAAAGTCACAGGAACGATTTTGCTTAGATGGAGGTTTGATATTTTCCAAAGGTGTGTTGGAGCGACACCAGTTGACATCTTTCGGTTAGGTGACATTTAAGGTTGGCGTCCAATATCTCTTTATTTGATGCAGTGTGTGCTGCTGGACGACCTTTGATATTGCTTACTTGTTGACAAGACTCTCAAGGCCAGTCTAAAATGACTGCTCCGAAAACGATTGTCGTGCGGATATTTTGACATGGAGAGAGTATTTATGTAAATGCAGCCTTTTTAGCTATTTTTGTGTTTCATTTCCAAAAGGGTTCTTTTAAAAGTGTCCCTATTATGCTATTTTAAAAGCTCATAATTTTGTTTTGGAGGTCTTTACAATATAGGTTTTGATGCATCCAAGGTCAAATCACTTTCATCTTCTCATTATATATAATGCAGCATCACATCTTTACTCACAGTGTCTGAAACGATTCAATCAAGGATTCGGTCTCTTCAAACCCCTCCTTTCTGAGAGCCTGCTCTGATTGGCCAGTCTGTTGTGATTGGTCTACCACTTACTCGTCTTGGAAACGAAACTCATTACCATATTTGAATTTTCACTCAGGAGCTTCCTCAGCACTTATATTTTTTTAAACTTTGCAGATTTTTTACATTCACATTTACATTACATTTTACATTAACAGCTATATTACACACTACATGAAAGGTAATATCCGAAAAAGCATAGTAGGGAAAATGTTATGACTAAAAATTAACATAATTGAAGATTTACCAATGCCAAGCTTGTCACCACAATGACAGGGTGTCCATGGTGGTTACCAGAATGTTGCTATGTGGTTGCTAGGGTGTTCTGGGTGGTTGTCCAAAGTCAGATATATCTTTGGCTCCTTGTTAATGCAATTTTTGTATTATTATTATTATTATTATATTTTTTTTCTGCAATACAAGTTCTGTGCATATTTGATGTGCCTAAATTGCATAAGGATAGGAATTTATTCTACTTTATTTGATGTCAACATTGTCATTTTCAATACAATTTACTTCCGTAATGTGATATATTTATGAACAAAATATATATTCATTGAGGAAACCATTAACAGTAAATGGCTTCCATCTGGAATTGATTGGATATTGAGAAGTAGACATTAAAGACCAAATGCAAGGTTACTAAAACAATGCCAAAAGACATGGTCAGACTAGGGGTTTGGCCACATACACACTTTACATTTGTGACAATAGCATTTATATGTGGGAGTGATTACCCTAAATTATCATTCCATGTGTGTACAGAACAGGACTCACTCCCAAAACTGCAATGATTGACAAAGTGGTAACCATAGCAACATCCTGTCTTCTCATGTTTGATTTACGCTATAGAGTGCAACAGTCTGGTTCCATTATTTTCTCTATAAGGAAATTGATTTTGAATCAATTCTTATAAACCTTTTAAAAGGTTAGTTCAACCAAAAATAAAACAATTTTGTAATCAGTTACTCACCCTCATGTCTTTCCAAACCTGTAAGACTTTTTTTAATCTTTGTAACACAAATTAAGATTTTTTTTTTTTTATTTCCCCCTCCATTGACAGCTACCACTTTGATGCTTCAAAAATTTTCATAAAGAGATTTGTAAAACTAATCCATATGAATTGAGTGGTTTAGTCCAAAATTTCTGAAACGACTCAATCACTTTATATGATGAACCAATTTAATTTAGGTTTTTATTCACACACAATATAAACATTGATCAGCAAACATTAGCAGAAGCTCAACCGAACCTGCTTGACCGCGCGAGAACAAATCTCATTGGTTCTTGCTGAAGTTCAAACGTGCTGTGTAACACAAGAATAAACCTCATTGGTTTTTGTTGAAGCTCAAACGTGATGCGTAACACAAGAATGAATCTCATTGGTTCTTGCTGAAGCTCAAACGTGCTCCGTAACACAAGAATGAACTTCATTGGTTCTTGCTGAAGCTCAAACGTGCTGCGTAACACAAGAATGAACCTCATTGGTTCTTGCTGAAGCTCAAACGTGCTGCGTAACACAAGAATGAACCTCATTGGTTCTTGCTGAAGCTCAAACGTGCTGCGTAACACATGAGAATGAACCTCATTGGTTCTTGCTGAAGCTCAAACGTGCTGCGTAACACAAGAATGAACCTCATTGGTTCTTGCTGAAGCTCAAACGCGTGCTGCGTAACACAAGAATGAACCTCATTGGTTCTTGCTGAAGCTCAAAGTGCTGCGTAACACAAGAATGAACCTCATTGGTTCTTACTGAAGCTCAAACGTGCTGCGTAACATTAGAATGAACCTCATTGGTTCTTGCTGAAGCTCAAACGTGCTGTGTAACACAATAATGAACCTAATTGGTTCTTGCTGAAGCTCAAACGTGCTGCGTAACAAGAGAATGAAACTCATTGGTTCTTGCTGAAGCTCAAACGTGCTGCGTAACACATGAGAATGAACCTCATTGGTTCTTGCTGAAGCTCAAACGTGATGTAACACAAGAACAAACCTCATTGGTTCTTGCTGAAGCTCAAACGTGCTGCGTAACACGAGAATGAACCTCGTTGGTTCTTGCGGAAACTCAAACGTTCTGCGTAACACAAGAATGAACCTCATTGGTTCTTGCTGAAGCTCAAACGTGCTGCGTAACATTAGAATGAACCTCATTGGTTCTTGCTGAAGCTCAAACGTGCTGTGTAACACAAGAATGAACCTCATTGGTTCTTGCTGAAGCTCAAACGTGCTGCGTAACACAAGAATGAACCTCATTGGTTCTTGCTGAAGCTCAAACGTGCTGTAACACAAGAATGAACCTCATTGGTTCTTGCTGAAGCTCAAACGTGCTGCGTAACATTAGAATGAACCTCATTGGTTCTTACTGAAGCTCAAACGTGCTGTGTAACACAAGAATGAACCTCATTGGTTCTTACTGAAGCTCAAACGTGCTGTGTAACACAAGAATGAACCTCATTGGTTCTTACTGAAGCTCAAACGCGTGCTGCGTAACAGAAGAATGAACCTCATTAGTTCGAGCTGAAGTTCAAACGCGTGCTGTGTATACAAAAATGAACCTCATTGGTTCTTGCTGAAGCTCAAACGTGCTGCGTAACACAAAGAATGAACCTCATTAGTTCGAGCTGAAGCTCAAACGCGTGCGTACACAAAATGAACCTCATTAGTTCTTGCTGAAGCTCAAACGCGTGCTGTAACACAAGAATGAACCTCATTGGTTCTTGCTGAAGCTCAAACGTGCTGTAACACAAGAATGAACCTCATTGGTTCTTGCTGAAGCTCAAACGCGTGCTGCGTAACACAAGAATGAACCTCATTGGTTCTTGCTGAAGCTCAAACGCGTGCGAACACAAGAATGAACCTCATTGGTTCTTGCTGAAGCTCAAACGCAAGGCGAATACAAGAATGAACCTCATTGGTTCTTGCTGAAGCTCAAAATAACACAAAAATGAAGCTCAAACGTGCTGCGAATACAAGAATGAACCTCATTAGTTCGAGCTGAAGCTCAAACGTGCTGCGTAACACAAAAATGAACCTCATTAGTTCGCTGAAGCTCAAACGTGCTGCGTAACACAAGAATGAACCTCATAATTTGTGCTGAAGCTCAAGCATGCTGCATAATACGAGAATGAACCTCGTGTTGTGTTCGCTGTAGCTCTGCTCGCTCGCTTTCTCTCTTCTGGATTGCGAATAGCAAAAATGTACCACGGACAAATGGTGTAATATTATCTCATATAGAAACGGCTGGCAAATATATAATTTGCCAGATATAACGTCTTACACTTACTATTTATAATTGATTTTCTTAATTTCTCCAGTACTGACAGCAGGCAAATTTACCGGTTGCACATGTGCGACTGGATGTAAAATTCAGTTGCACACTCTCAAATTTTAGTCGCAAAATGCAACCTTTTGGTCGCAGTCTGGAGCCCTGTAGCTGTTTAGCTATTGGTTAACATTATCCATCAGCACATGCGGCGTGACACCAGCGGACAATGTAAGTTGTTTTACAGTATTAGTAAAGTTATTACATTTTGATTGAGATTTTCAAAGCCAAACTTTTCTCAAAATAACTTGCACCGATGAACCGTTCACAATATGTTCACAACATTCGTTACGAAAATGCATTGTGATTTTATCTTGGCTTTGCGAAACGCAGTTCCAAAAATAATAATCTTCTTGCTTGGCAATTTTTCTTGCATTACATTTCTGTTTTAGCAAATCACACACTCACTGTCCAATCGCACACGTATACGATCATCCCACATGCGGCTGTGTTGTCTCTTATGGCTCATCTGTGATTTTCAGCTGTGGGGTTTCTCCTTTAGGGCAGCTTGTGATTCAACCAAAAAGCCTTTCTGATTTTACATAACAGTCATCCGACTACACCAAACCACTCAGGCATTATGAAATAACAAGATAATCTTGTTTTCATTCAAATACCCCAAACAGTAAATTGCTTATTCATAATGGCTTTGTTACACAATCAAAAACCACCCGTTATAGATTCTGGTCATTTGTTTAGTAATTGTGAAAATGGGATAAAACCATCATTCATTCTTTGCAGACCTGTCTCAACCCTTCTGGCGGCCCACATGAAGGTCTCATCAATTTGCTGGCCAGACCATGTGATTATTGACTGAACCTTGTCAATTGAAATGCAGGAGAGTAGATCAGCATTGAATGTGGATTTGCTTCGAAATGTTCTTTTATTGATCCGTGACTTCACTTCTCAACTCAACCAGCTGAAAGGCAATTAGTCTAGTTTTTCAGCTGAGCACATCCCTTTTTCAAATTCACCTGATGCCATAGCCTAAGTCACATGCTTGACAATAAACGAATAAACCAAAACCTGAAAAGCTATGCGTTTGGTTTCAGGAGTATCGGTTATATGACAGCCAAGGCTTTGAAAACAGATCAGAGATGGCAGCACAGTTTGAAAAGCGCCGTCCACTCTGCATTTCAATTATGGGATATGATAGCAGCACAGAAATCTCTGGCTGTTTCTGCTTCAAAGCTTTGTTTGAGACGTCCTTGTTGAGGAAAGTGTTTGGAGGTGTGGAAATGATGAACAGCCATGTGTTGATTGTGAAGCATGATGCTGTTGTAGTGGACATCTGGTAACTGATACAATTCTTAGTAGTATCATCATTTGTTGTACATTTTATAATTACATTTTTTTTAGAGTGAAATGAAGCTATTATCACACAATGCACAAAAAAAGGTTGTTTTTATTGTTCCTAAATATAATTCTTGATGCTATTCACCCAGGCATATATAAAAATAAGCTTGTTCTTCTGTATAGAAGCAACCAATCAAAGTGGCATATTGGTTCATTTTATTGTTTTATTTTTTTTTAGAAATGGCTGCAGAACCAAAAGCATTAAATGCAGGACGGCTCAATCATTAGGTCTGATTTCGTGTCTCGCCACCTTCCTCTCTGTTCCTGTCTCTGTCTGGCTAAGTGATGAAGATGCTCTGTGGGGTTTAATAGAGAGCAGCATGGACGAGGCTGCCAGCCAGCTGGAGAGAGAACATGTTCACAGCGTGTACGAGAGGATCGCACCCTACTTCAACGACAGCCGCTACAAAGCTTGGCCCAAGGTCAAACAGTTCCTGTTAGAGCAGGAGCCCGGCAGCATCGTGGCTGACGTCGGTAAGGCTTTATGTTCAATCATTAATGTCTTTCAAACGAGAACTTAAACTCTCAGAACAGTAAGATCAATTCGTTTTTACTAGCATTTCAGCTTTTTTTTTGTAAACGACCGTCGTCATGTTTTTATTTGATGATTTGCACTGCTACTGCTAAAAGAAACCTATTTAATCTAGAATTTATTCCTCTGCTTGTGAAAAAAACTCTTGAGTAATGGCCTGTTATATCACAGAGATTTGTCAACAGCTTTTACTTCACCATGGCCTGAAAGGAAATGCAATTATTCATATTAAAGTTTAATAAGGATGAATGGGCACCAAAGTTATTACAGTACGACACTGGAAAACCAGCCAGATGAATCCATGAGGAACTATTTTATGATTTTGATTTATGATTTAGTTATTTTGTGACATGACTTATATACTTTTTTTTTTCAATTATTACAGGATGTGGAAATGGCAAATATCTGCACATCAATGATGAAATCTTCAAGTTGGGCTGTGACGTGTGTCGTCCGTTGGTGGACTTTGCATGGAGTCAAGGTCACGAGGTTCAGCTCTGCGATGGCCTGCGTTTACCCTACAGAGACTGCTGTTTTGATGCAGTCCTCTCCATTGCCGGTAATGCATCAACATAAATATTCTAAAACATTCAGTTGGATTCATTTTGGTTCTTTTTCTTATTCCACATCACAATTCACCTCATTGGTTCTTACTGAAGCTCAATCGTGCTGCGTAACACGAGAATGAACCTCATTGGTTCTTACTGAAGCTCAAACGTGCTGCGTAACACTAGAATGAACCTCATTGGTTCTTGCTGAAGCTCAAACGTGCTGCGTAACACGAGAATGAACCTCATTGGTTCTTACTGAAGCTCAAACGTGCTGCGTAACACTAGAATGAACCTCATTGGTTCTTGCTGAAGCTCAAACGTGCGTAATACCAGAATGAACCTCATTGGTTCTTGCTGAAGCTCAAACGCAAGGCGTAACAGAATGAACCTCATTGGTTCTTGCTGAAGCTCAAACGTGCTGCGTAACATGAGAATGAACCTCATTGGTTCTTGCTGAAGCTCAAATGTGCTGCGTAACATGAGAGTGAACCTCATTGGTTCTTGCTGAAGCTCAAACGTTATGCGTAACATGAGAGTGAACCTCATTGGTTCTTGCTGAAACTCAAAACAATTTTTTCTCTTTATGAACATTTTGACGTGTCAATGGAGGGACAGAAATCTCTCAGATTTAATTTAAAATAACTTCATTTTGTGTTTCGAAGATGAACAAAAGTCTTATCGGTTTGGAATGACATAAAGGTATGTAAATGATGAATGAATTTTAATTTTTGGGTGAACTAACCCTTTAATACTTACAGGTGGATTCCGTCTAGATCTTATTCAGATTCCACTTAACAATTAATTTCCTAATGATCCATTACTGCTGAGGAAACACTTTATTAATTGGACATTTGACTCAGGTCAGTGAGTAAGTGAAGAAGTCTGGTTGTGTTTTGTTGTTTTTGTGTGCAACCAGTGAGAAGCAATAACAGAAGTTAAAAACTGTTTGTTGAGAACTTAGTTCCAAATTATTATTTTTTTATGGTTTTCAATTATCTTCTTAGTGTAATGGACGTAGGCTGTGTGGCCTTAAGAGGCACGGCTGCGGTCTTTAGCGTCCTTGATAGAGCGCCAGCCTCCCAAGCTGTAAACCCTTCTTCAAAACCCGCTCAGAGCGGGTCAAATAGGTCCCGTTACACCAGTTGTTGTAAAAATTATTACATTGCTAACTTGGAAATTATTATTAATTTTATTAATAATCATGTTTAATTAAAAAAAATAAAAAATGTATGCACAGTCACACCCATGTTTTATTTTAGTGCAGAAAGTACTGGAACTGTAAAAGTTAATGTTGCTTTAAAAGGAACATCTAGTGCAGACATTTTCTGCACATATCAGCTTGATGAGCTCTGAGATTGGAATGGGATCATTAGCATAATGATCAATGAGGATTTATGTTTATAGGAGCACATTTCATGTGATTCACCCAAATGAACATACCAGTTTTTCCATGATCAAGCCATTTAATTTCAATCTGCTGGTAATACTGCCATTAACTAGAAATGGAGCCATTATATAGGTTTATTTAAGCTTTATGAGGTGGAGGAAACAAGAGGTGTTACTAGGCTACAGGAGATTAGTGGTTCCTGGAAGAGGCCTGGGAGTATTTGTTGTCAGGCTGTACTGCTGGGTCACCTGGCAACCCCTTGTCAATCCCCAGAGCAAAGATTCATATGGCCATTGATCATATCAGAGTTGCATAATGGTTTAAATTGTTAGTTCACCCAAAATTGAAAATGGTCATAATTTGGTCTTTAACAGTAATGTTGCTCCAAATTCCAAACATCTATTACTTTATTTATTTGTTTTATATATATATATATATATATATATATATATATTGCTTATTATTATTATTGAATTTGATCCTAACGAAAAATATAGACGATTTTGACTCAATGAATCAATATCTTTTTGTAAATAATATATTTAAATTAATATCTTATTGAAAATGGAAAAACTCTGAAATAATTACCTTTTCACTATTTATAATAATTATAAAAATAATGATGATGATGATGATGATGATAATAATAATAATAATAAAATGATACATTTTCAGTAATTTAATTATATTTTAAGATCGAATTGAAAATTAAAAACTTTATAAAACATAAATTAAAAAAACATTATAAAACATGACCCTTTTTTATTATTTATAATTTAAAAAAATTCAATTTAGTTAGTTTAATTAAAATATATAATTGTTGTTATTATTATTATTATTATTAATCATCATCATCATTATAATAGTAAATACTGAGACAAAGATGTAATATCAACAGACTTAATTAACTCTCTACTTTGTAAATCCCAATAGTTACATTATACATTAAAGGGGTCATGAATTGAGAAATCAACTTTCCCTTGAGCTTTTGATATATGAAAGGTCATGGTAATATAATAATTTCCTGTAAGTTTCAGAGCTGAAAACTTCCTTGTTAGTCAAAGAAAAGCTTTTATAGACACCAGCCCAAGAAAACGATAGAGTGCTTCATACTGACGTCATTGCACAACGAAACACCACCTCTATAGAATAATAAGCACGTCTAATTCAGTAGCCCCGCCCACCGACATCACGCTAGCCAGCAGCAATAAACAAGTCGAAGAAGACAGAAAGATATTGTGGAAGAACTCACTCGCTGCATAAGCTTCCTTCGGATACTAATATTAGGAATGTGTGATACTTCATTTATTTTTAATGAAGTTCCAGCTCACGTGGGGAAGACATGTAGGTGTGTTCGCTTCATTTCACTGAGGAATCGTTTGTAAACAAGTCTCAGGTGCTGGATTTGCAGACACAGTGTTGTGCCTTCTATATTGGATTCGACAGGAATGGTGCAACAAACTTATGTGAGTAAAACGTCTTTTTTATATGTAATAGCAGTCCCGGGGCTATGCGTTTTCCAGACGGCTCCCAAAACGTAAGCCCATCAGCAGGCCGATGAATCTCAAATAGTGAAATAATATTCCTTTCTTGATCTGGGTGCGCGCGCACGTGTGTGTGTGTGTGCGGTTCATGCTTATCGACCGTTCGGTCGGGCCATGTAACAGAGAAATAATATTCCGTGGGCGTTTACTTCCAAGTCTCCAGTGCGACACGTCCATCAAAAACCATCGTTCAGGAGAAAGCCTCAAAACCAGTGTAGAAAATAGCCTATTACTTATTCATTATAATGTTTTTGAATGTAAAAAACTCACAAACGTCATTAGTTGACCTCAAACAACAGTATATAAAAAAAAAAGCCAGTTCATGACACCTTTAAAAAAATGCATTATTTAAAGAGAGGACATAAATATATGTCTTGACTATATACCACATTACTTCATAAAATATATTGCTTACATGCCAAAAGTATTTAGTAACAAAGCAACAACATGTTTTTGGGGGGGTGAGCTATCCCTAGACTGTATATCAATGACCTATGAATAAGATTGAAATAAAGGATAACCACGATTTCTTTCAATTGCTTAGTCATCCACCACATGTCCACCAAAGAACGGCGTATCCGAGCAATAAAAGAGATGGCGCGCACCCTGCGTGTGGGGGGGCGGATCATGATTTACGTTTGGGCCATGGAGCAGAAGAGGCGGAAGTTTGAGAAGCAGGACATCTTCGTTCCCTGGAACCCCAATCCCCCTTTATCTCCTTCCCTCAGAGTAACCGGCCGAACCTGGCAGCGAGTCAACGGAACCCAAAGCATCAGCGACGACAGTGCTTCAAGCGACAAGCACAGGAAAGTGAAAAGCACATCCTGCATGGTGGACGAGGGCGACTTGATCAGCCCCAGTCAGCAGAAACAACAGAGGCTTTGGTTCTTCTCCAGATCTTTGGATTCTGTGCTGGATTTCGGCAGTCTGGCCATGTCCCGCTCCTCCTCCAGCACTTTACAAACTCCTGTTGATGAAGCAACGGAAAGCAGAAGCCGACGAGCTAGTAGTAGAGGCCTCTTCAGGCAGATGTCCAGCCTCTTTTCGTCATCTTCCAGAACCAGTCTAGAAGAAGACGTCTTCATCTCAGATGCTCACGAACAGGTCCATAAAATCGACAACAGAAGTGCTGGGAATGGAAATGAGCCTGCTCCTGTGGAGCTTGTCCATGATTGTTCCTCAGTTCCACTGCCCGACTTGGTGTCCTACCAGAGGGATCAATCGAATCTTGAAGGACACGAGAAGGTAGATGGAAAATCAAGCCTACAAGAGCCCTTGCAGAGGCAGGAAAGCACAGCGTCTCTTCTGGAAACTGAGGGGATGAATGGACGGATCAGCGAACAGATGAAGGACTCTTGTCTGCGGTACTACCACGTATTCAGGGAAGGAGAACTGCCGCAGTTGATCCAAAACCATGTTGATGAGCTCTATGTTCTGCACACATACTTGGACCACGCCAATTGGTGCGTGGTGGCTGAGAAGGTCCAAGTCTTGAAGGTTTAAATCTCATTTTAAAGATCTGATTTAATTTATGTAATATATATCTGTATTTTAATGTCTTTTAACGTTTTAGTTTGAGGTTTTAAGTATTGGGACCAGAGAGCTAATATAAAAAATGAGATGTTCAGTATCAATGGCAATAACAAGCAAGGTATTGATGCTCTGACGTGACCAGTGTTGGTCCAAATTGTAACACTAAAGCTAGTCGTACTATGAAAACTGCTATACTAAATTTAGCATTAGTCTAGTTTTTGTTGCATTCAGTTTAAAGTTACAAATAATTGATTAACTTGCACTGATTTTAATGGTGTATCACTGTTAATTGTCTTAAGCAATGCCTGCCTGAAACAGAAAGCATAGCACATCATTTTTTCTGAACCAAACAATGTGAGCACATAACTAGAGTTTGCCTGTGTAGGTGTTGTGTTGTGTGGTTAGTATTACCATAAAGCAGTTGTGTTGTGGTCTGAAGCTTTTAAACAAGATTTTAGCTAGTTGGCTGCTTGTTAATCGATTGCACATGAATTCCCATCTTGAAAACTTGAACAATTGAAACATGTCTGTGCTGTGTTGTTGTGAATCATGTGTTTGTATTTGTGTAACTTGACCATGTCATTGTCACAACAAAAGTCTTTAATTTTCCTTTAAACTTGAACCATTTTTATGTGTATTTTTGACTTATAATAAATGCAGTATATTTCGTTTTTATCTGATGTATTGGCTTCTTTTGTCTTTTTAGTGAGAGAGGTCATTGTTTCCCAGTTTCTTGAAATATTTTAATTATTCTTTTTAATAATAATGAGCCAAAAAAGTAATTACCCCTAAAAATAATTAATTCTCTACTTTGTAAAATACAATTCATAAGAAAATTACATGTATTAAAAAACAAATAATGTAATTTAATCACTTGTTTTTATACTGACCCACTGGCTCAATTTTTAAAGTCTTTTTAGTGAAAAGGTATTTTAAAAAGTATTTTATAAAATAATTTATAAATCACAGATTTTAAGAAAATGCATACCATATTAAAAAATATAATATTTTTATCTGACCCACTGGCTCAAATTAATATGTAATTACTTAATTTTCATTTTGTTTTATTACCTTTATTACATATTTCATAATAATAATGCACAAAACAATTTTAGCAGACAAGTACACATTTTTGTAAACCCACCCATTAAAAATAAAAAAATGAAAATATTACTAAAAGGGGACCAATATAGTTTAGCGCTTCAATAAATCTGCCATTTTTATTCATGAAATCTATTGCATCCAATAGCAGAGGCACAGCAGCATGTTCATATGGTCCCTCTCTGAACCCAATTATCTGTTTGTTTAGCATCTGCAGCCCATTTTCCTCCTGGAGTTAAAGTCCGTATTCTCTCCAAACCTAAGAGCAGAAATGTGAAACATTAAAAGCATATAAACCTCTTACAGAGCAATACTGATGTTTAGCAAAAGCAATACTTTGATGGTGTTCAGCAAAACCTGCTTCATAATAACATCAATACGAAAAACAGCACCATAGCATGTGCCCAGTTTTTAAAAAAATATAAAAACCAATGCAAAACACAGTTTTCTCATAATCAAGAGAAAAACAACTTATAAATATATAATAGCAATAGTAAAAAAAACAAATGTAAAATAACCAATAAATACTGTACATAGATTGGTACGAGGCACCAATAATATCCATGTTCACTTAATGCAGGTCCATGAAATACCATGTTACTTTCATTATGGATTCTGCGAGCTCACCTTTGAAGCAGCTCTGTGAATTATTGAGTGCCTGTGTGCCAGTCGATCAATATCTCTTGAATAGCCTCCTCCAATGACAGTGGCCACAGGGATGCCCTTTTTAATGACTGTCTGAAGTACATAAAGATCCCTCTGGTAAAGTCCTAAGTCGGGTAAAATGGACAGACATTGAAGGGTCAATTACATAAAAAACTGTTTCGATTATTATGATATCTGATATGTATGTGCATAATAGAGCAGAATGATTCACCTTCATCTGTGAGACGAAGTCTTCCAAGTTCATCCTCCCAGTGTGGATCCACTCCAGAATCATACAGCACCAGATCCGGGTGGAATGTCTCCAGTAACCAAGGGAGGTGTTCCTGGACTGCACAGAAAACTGCATTTTACCACAGATAGGCTTATTTAATAGAGATATATGTAAATGTATTGAAAAGTCAAAACTGCTATGCTTGTGCAAAGTGATTTAGAGTGAAATAAATAGTACCTTTGGAAAGATACTCTTCGTCTTCAGTGCCATCTTCTAAACTGACATCTAGGTCACTCTGCTGTTTTCGCAAAGGAAAGTTTTTCCCACAATGCACTGAGAAGGTAAAAACATTGGGTTCGTCCTTAAAGATGAATGCTGTGCCATCACCCTAGTGAACGCAGGAAAGGAAAACATCTGCTGTAATTTAGGAAAACAACAGCATCTTGGTCGGCACTAAAAATAATTATGTTGGCTTCACCCACCAGTAAACACATGATCAGAGAATAGAGCTACACGTACTGAGCTTTCAGTATGATACCGATACTTTCAAAGGCCAGTATCGTCTAGTCTAAACTGAACATTTATTAAATTACTAAGTGTAAAATGGGTAATGATATCCACCACTTAAGATTATAAAGGCATTTTAACATTCAATACGCCTTAATTGCAACTTATTACATGATATTTTTGTTTACACATGGTTAAAATATGTTATACTGTAGTGGTAACCATGGAAATCTACAAATACTATAGTTGAACTACGGTCACTGTAGTAAAACCATGGTTCTTTTTTATATTGAGACTGCCAGTGACAGGCTGTTGCACCATTTTTATTCTGACAGTGTATGATTTAAAGTAACAGTTACTACTAACAGAATAGAACATGATCAATATTCATTTTTCAATTTAAATAAATGTAATAGCACACACTTTGTAGGCTACCATTTGTTTATTGTGAAATAACTTAAACATATTATGTTTTTCTGTCTTCTGATAAGCATTGGTCTGGGCTGCCTTATCCAAAAAAAAAAAGCATCAATGGTTTGTAATGATACTTTTGGAAAACCCAGCCCTGTTTGAATGCAGTGTCAGCAGTGAGTGAGCACTCTCTGAGATTGATTGGTGCTGTCTTGCAGCATTTGCGTCTGTTCAGATGAGCAGGAAAATAGTTCTATCTTACACAATTATAGGTTATTCGTCCGACTCAGTATACGTATTCAATTTCTTTGTTAAATAAACAAAATCACTGGTAAAAAAAAAACACCTTAGTATCAATATCAGTATCTACTCACATCAGTATGGATATATCAATACTTCATATCCATATGCCCATCCCTAGCACGATTTTAGATAAACTGATAATCATGATTTTTAGGTTTCAAATAGAGATCACGATTCTCAACTGATTCTGAACAGACAACTAAACAAGATATGTAATTTACTAGAGGTTCTGGCAAAATGTTAAATGCTAGACTTTTTGTTTAAAGGGGTCGTATAATGCAAAAACACAGTTTTCATTTGTCTCTTTAAATGCAAATGAGCTACTTACAGTATTGTTCAAAATAATAGCAGTACAATGTGACTAACCAGAATAATCAAGGTTTTTAGTATATTTTTATTGCTACGTGGCAAACAAGTTACCAGTAGGTTCAGTAGATTCTCAGAAAACAAATGAGACCCAGCATTCATGATATGCACGCTCTTAAGGCTGTGCAATTGGGCAATTAGTTGAATTAGTTGAAAGGGTGTGTTCAAAAATAGCAGTGTGGCATTCAATCACTGAGGTCATCAATTTTGTGAAGAAACAGGTGTGAATCAGGTGGCCCCTATTTAAGGATGAAGCCAACACTTGTTGAACATGCATTTGAAAGCTGAGGAAAATGGGTCGTTCAAGACATTGTTCAGAAGAACAGCGTATTTTGATTAAAAAGTTGATTGGAGAGGGGAAAACCTATAAAGAGGTGCAAAAAATGATAGGCTGTTCAGCTAAAATGATCTCCAATGCATTAAAATGGAGAGCAAAACCAGAGAGATGTGGAAGAAAACGGAAGACAATCATCAAAATGGATAGAAGAATAACCAGAATGGCAAAGGCTCAGCCAATGATCACCTCCAGGATGATCAAAGACAGTCTGGAGTTACCTGTAATGTACTGTGACAGTTAGAAGAAGTCTGTGTGAAGCTAATCTATTTTGAAGAATCCCCCAAAGTCCTCTGTTAAAAAAAGGCATGTGCAGAAGAGGTTACAATTTGCCAAAGAACACATCAACTGGCCTAAAGAGAAATGGAGGAACATTTTGTGGACTGATGAGAGTAAAATTGTTCTTTTGGGTCCAAGGGCCACAGGCAGTTTGTGAGACGACCCCAAACTCTGAATTCAAGCCACAGTACACAGTGAAGACAGTGAAGCATGGAGGTGCAAGCATCATGATATGGGCATGTTTCTCCTACTATGGTGTTGGGCCTATTTATCGCATACCAGGGATCATGGATCAGTTTGCATATGTTAAAATACTTGAAGAGGTCATGTTGCCCTATGCTGAAGAGGACATGCCCTTGAAATGGTTGTTTCAACAAGACAATGACCCAAAACACACTAGTAAACGGGCAAAGTCTTGGTTCCAAACCAACAAAATTAATGTTATGGAGTGGCCAGCCCAATCTCCAGACCTTAATCCAATTGAGAACTTGTGGGGTGATATCAAAAATGCTGTTTCTGAAGCAAAACCAAGAAATGTGAATGAATTGTGGAATGTTGTTAAAGAATCATGGAGTGGAATAACAGCTGAGAGGTGCCACAAGTTGGTTGACTCCATGCCACACAGATGTCAAGCAGTTTTAAAAACTGTGGTCATACAACTAAATATTAGTTTAGTGATTCACAGGATTGTTAAATCCCAGAAAAAAAATGTTTGTACAAAATAGTTTTGAGTTTGTACAGTCAAAGGTAGACACTGCTATTTTTTAACACACCCTTTCAACTAATTGCCCAATTGCACAGCCTTAAGAGCGTGCATATCATGAATGCTGGGTCTCATTTGTTTTCTGAGAATCTACTGAACCTACTGGTAACTTGTTTGCCACGTAGCAATAAAAATATACTAAAAACCTTGATTATTCTGGTTAGTCACATTGTACTGCTATTATTTTGAACAATACTGTACTTTGGATAAACGACAACAACTAATGGAGTATGGAGAACCTCACACAGCGTGTAGAATTCGCAAAGATGGATAAATACCAACTGTTTGACCCACTTCATTTTCAGAACATGTAAGTACTGCACGTTATATTTTGTGAATGTACGTAAATGGCCTTTGTGAATGTGCTGGTTAGGATGCTATACGGTGGCTAAAGCTACCATTGTCTCTGTATTCACAGAGATCAGAGCTACTATGTCATTCATTTTATTTTCAAGAAGTAATAAAAGTGTGCTTGTGAATTGTAAAGGCGGTGAGCATTTTCAGGTTAAAAATAACAAGCTCTGGTCTCTGTGAATACAGTAAGAGACAATGGTACCTTCAGCCATATTAGTACATTCAGAAATCTATTTGCAAACACACATTATAAGGTGCAGTACTTGCTTGTTCTGGATATGAAGTTGGATCACGTAGAGTTGGATTGGGTCCATCTTTGAGAAGCAACTTTTGTACAAATCCTGTGTTCACTGACCCTCGTTTGCAAAGCAGTCCAGTGTACAATGATTCACACAAACAAGTACGAATTTAGATCATTTCTTGGGCACATTCCCTTCACAACTGAAATAAGTCCACTGCAGATGCCAGGAGTTTATTATTACAGCCAAAAACAGAACAGTTATAATGTTTAAATAGATCAGATAAGACATTTTATGACTGGCTGCTCTAGTCTACTTTTGCCATGCCGTTAGAACTGGTACACTGTTGTCGGTTTCGAAAACAAAATGGCGGAATTGTGGATTGAAACGTGCAGATTAAAGGGTGGTAATATTATAAGATCCCATTCCTAAGTCACTAGTGGAATGAAAGCTGAGCGGCTCGTTTTTTCACATGATTGCAGAGAAAAGCTTACAAAAACAGTTACTGGGTTGTCCTTTTTTATGTTTTCTGCGTTGGTAGATTTACCGGGGACCCGATTATAGCACTTAAATGCGGAAAGAGTCAGATTTTCATGATATATCCTTTAATTAATTTGAAAAAATTGGTTCAAATGAATTTTTCAATGACTCACTCATAAATGAATCACTCATTGATGAAACCGCATTTTTTAACAAATCTCTTGAATGAATGATTCAATGACAAATGAATGATTTCACTTGTCGCCACTTACTGGTGTAAGGCTGTAATGGACACAATCAAATATAAATACAATTGTCAATTTTTATTTAATTTTATGGTGACTAAAAAAAATTCTTACTCAAAAAAAAAGAAGAAGTCTTGTACCTGATGTACATCCAGATCCACAATGAGAATCTTCCTCTTGGATGCAGACTCATCCATCAAGTGTTTGGCGGCCACAGCCAAGTCGTTGAGGAGGCAGAAGCCTGTGCCGTAGCCTGGAAAGGCATGGTGGGTCCCTCCGGCTGTACTGCACGCCAGTCCCCTCTGCAGGGCGATCTCTCCTGCCAGCACAGTGCCACCTGGACCACATCTCAGATGAGAGAAATACATTACATGAGACCACAACTGGACATTTTTTTTGTAGTTTGACAATCTAGTACTGACTTCCGTATGCAATAACAAAATTTATTAAATGATTAAAGGCAAAGTTCACCCAAAAATCTAAATTAGCCCATGATTTACTCACCCTCAAGCGATCCTAGGTGTGTATGAGATATATTAAATCATGTCCTGACTCTTCCAAACTTTATAATGGCAATGAATAGAAAATAAGATTTTGAAACCCAAAAAAGCACATCCATCCATAATAAAAGTGCTCCACATGACTCCGGGGGGTTTAATAAAGTCCTTCTGAATGAGGCGATGAGTTTGTGTAAGAAAAATATCCATATTTAAACCTTTATTAACTAAAATAACTGGCTTCTAGCAGACGGCCATGCGCAAGTCAACTTACGGCAAAAGAGTAACCTCTGACGTGATATATGAAGCAGGAAGTATGAGTATCGCAAGCTTTAACGCCTCTCACAAGCCCCTCTTCTCTTATATAGAAATCCTCCGTCATTTCTCTTTAAAAATGATAGTTTTAGACTTCTAATTTGTGACCGGTGTTTAGCTTTATCCTCTGCACTTCTGTGTTCGTCAATACGTCATGCGTCAGGTCAGCAATCAGCAGTTACTCTTTCACCGTAAATCGATGCGTATGGCCATCTGTCGGAAGCTAGTTATTTTAGCTCATAATGTTTTAAATAAATAAATAAATATATATATATATATATATATATATATATATATATATATATATATATATATATACATATATATATATATATATATATATATATATATACATACATATATATATATATATATATATATATATATATATATATATATATATATATATATATATATATATATATATATATATATATATAATTGTTCGTCTGAAAGAAGAATGTCATACACCTAGCACCTTGAGGCTGAGTAAATCATGGGGTAATTTTAATTTTTGGGTGAAACATTTTTTTTTTTTTTTATAAGAAAATTAAGATTTCCTCCATTGTGACATTATTTTCATAACAAAAAGGGTCTATACTGTAATGCTAAAAATATTAAAAGATATTATTTATTTAATTTGTAAAGTATAATTTTAAATGCATCTCACAATAGTATTTCTTGTGATACATTTTATATATGCTTATTTTAATAAAAATAGTTAATGAAAAATTATGAAAACGTTTATATATCAGTTCGGTTATTGTTAACAAATATAAAACACATACTAAATGACAGACCTGTTTCATATCTGCAGCGCTGTACTAAACCAGAACTCCAAGGAAATCCAGTCCGTCTCTGATCTTTCTCACTGATTTTTCCACTGATGAAGTTGGACAGGTACTCCTCAGTATGCACACATCCCAAAAGCCCTTTGGAGCCAATCTTAGGGGCCCACACCTATAAGACGGTGTCAAGTAGAAGTTTTGTTAAATATGTGTGCTAAAGCAAGTTACAGATTCACCTAACATGTCCAACCTGTTTATCTGTGATGACTTGATCTCTGAACAGACTCTCCAGGACTTTGGGAAACTTTTCCATGGGAAACCTGTGGTTTTCAGGGAGGTCACATGTGTACTTGACATGATGAACTAAAGGAAGTGCTTTTGATTCAAGGCAAGCCTGAGAAAAACAGATGCAAATGAGTTGCAGCAATTCACTGCAATGGACTGTTAGTAAATGTCATGTCTGGACTAGTTGTATAGTCTGGTGGTTTTAATGTGATAATATCGAGGAAACATTACATGTTCAGCGTTGAAAGACCTCCTCCATGCCCCATGCATTGGGTTTCGTTTCAGAAGTGTTTCATTTTGGACCACGTGTTTGCATTTAATACTTGCTCTGTACGTAGATTGTTGACATAATACATGCAACATTGCTGCATTACAGTAACAACGGCTTGTTTACAAATGGCATGCAGTTACACAATTAGCAACTATTAAATAACGATCGAGAGATACATTACATTTTTAAAACGCTCTCTGAAAAGATTGAGTGTTATTAAAGATACGCACGTAAGAACACAAGTATCATCAGCCAGTGCAGGTCTAAAAGTGTGTGCATTACGCTCGTATTTTTCTTGTTGTAATGGAAGTGTGCTACTGCCACCCTCTGTTGAGGAGTGAGGCATTGACAAACATTACATCTTTTTGAAACATTATTTAGTCATAGTGCAAACTTGTTTCTGTTTGGTTTTATTCTACATTTAATTAAGAGGATATTGTCCACTTGAAGGAGAGAATGAGCACAATAATCAAACAAACAAGTAAGTATCCTAAATATGGTTCTGACAAGCTGACTTTAAAGCAGATGGGTCTTGTACCGGCTTAATCTGTAAACCCGGATACATATTGAATTGACTTAAAATATGAGGAAACTGGTTGCCTTAAAAATGTAAGTATTGAGAACTTAAACAATTGAATTAATTTAACTTACAATGTTTTGTAATATCAATTAATTTAGATTAGATAGACTTTTATTATCCCACAGGAAATTTGTCTTGGACACATACAGTACATTGTCTGCTGTTAAAAACAAAACAAAACAAAAAACCCACATATGATCCATACATGACTATCACTCATACACACGCACACAATACCTGCAATACATACCCAAACTACCATCAACCAACCATTTGCACACTGCCCTTCAAACTACACACCTAAAATTTGAATTAAACACTACATCACGGAGGTAATCCTCTTGCTCACTTATTTAGAGCTTTGATGGACAGGGGGGCACCCCTATTTTTGAGAATTTTCTGAAAACGACATACCCAAAGAAAAATGTCTGCAGCTCTTAAAGCCTATGGTCAATATTAATAAATCTAGTTTTATTTTAAACTAGACACTTCATATATTGTTACCCAAGAGTCATAATAGCTCAAAGTAGTATAGGAACAGAGTAATATACATGTAAGTGACTATTTATTATTATTATTATTATTCACTTAGGGAAAAAATTATGAGACTTTAATGTTAAGAGCCTGAAAATAACCTAAATATAAAACTGAATGATCATGTTTTGATTCAAATATGAGGACGATTCTCTCAGAAATGTAGCTTCTGTGAGCTTTTATGTCAAAAAAAAGTCTAGGTGTCCTTTCAAAAAGGCCATTTATATCAGAACATTCGTAATTGTAAAGATTATTTTTTCATTCAAATAAATCTGCAATAAACTACTGATTATAATGCATTTACAGTTTCTGAAAAAACTAAATCAACTATTTACTGTCTGTCATAGAGTCTGCGCGCTCCATTGCGGTGGTGTTGCGCAATCTGGCAGGCCCTGTTATGGTGCCATGGAGATAAGCATGAGGAATATTCATTCCATGCTTACAAACACTGCGCAAAATAATGCCTTTTGATTGGTTACTACGTCCATCAATTAAACATTTGCTGGCAAGGCATTGGCTAGGCATTGATTGCCTTTATCCAACGAAAACCATGGGCGGTTTGATTGACAGCTCAAGAGGGTTTCTCTCTGCTTCATCCTGTGATTGAGTGGTAAAAAAGTTGAGAACATTGCATGGATAGAGAAAACATTCTTCGAGGTTAGGACACTTTTTTGTTCTTATATATATATATGCCTTGCCCATTTTTCTGGTCTTTTACTTCATTTTTTATGTATTTTATTACCATGTAATGTCACTCTTCACAAAACTTTTAAATATATTGTAATATAACATTTTAATTAGGTACAAAATACAGGCTTACAGTATAAATAAATAAAATAAAAGTTAATTTTTTTTTGTTGAAATGATGACAATAGTTTAGATCAGAAGCAACATGACAATGTCCTCAACAACAGCAGCACAGATATCTTTCTGCCATTAATTGTTTATATTATTTAAAGGGCACCTATTGTGCCCCTTTTCACAAGATGTAATATAAGTCTCAGGTGTTCCCAGAGTGTGCCTGTGAAGTTTCAGATCAAAATTCCTAACAGATCATTTAATATACCATTTTGAAAATGGCAATTTTGGGGTTGAAGAAATATGAGCTGGTCTGTGCATGGCTCCTTTAATGCAAATGAGCTGCTGCTCCCACCCGAGAGGGCGGAGCCTACACATCTCATTCACAGCATGAAAACTGAAACATGATATCTGTTTGTTTTAATGATCATCTCTATCGCAGACAGGTTCATGTGACATTGCAGTTCTTCATCATCATGAAATATTATCAGCATGCATTTTAAAGCTTTATCACTCTCAACTTGAACACACACACACATGCTCCTGTCGCATGTGCACAGAGCTGGATGTCAGCACATCCGTAAGTAGTCTATTAAACTAGACTATTTCTCTATCAAACAACAGAAGATAAACAGAAATTCACTCACTGCTCTTGACTGACTGAACTTTAGTAGCTTTAATAAGAACACATTTCTTACTTGAATGCTGCTGTTAATGCTCTGGACTGTGAACAGCTCAGCTCTCTGAGGGAGGGGTCTGTGCTAGTATGTCAGTGTCCATCAACACGTGTGGGCGGGGCCTCTGCAGTGCGACATCACACTGCAGGAATCTGGAACAGCTTGTTCTGAGACACTGCTTATGATTTATGGCGATAAAAAAAAAAGAGTGGGTGGATTTTTACCATTATGGGTGGTTGTGTACACTGCCAACACACATTTATGTTCAAAAATAGCCTGGATGCCAGACGGATTTAGCCCCGCCCACAAAATTTTTTGCTCGGGCAATTCGGTCTGGACTCGCTCCATAGAGGAGTTATTATGCCCGAACAGAAACTGTTCGGACCAATGAAATTATCAGGGCGGGCTTTAGACAATGATTGACAGATGATAAACAGTATCGTAATCATCCACGTCATCAAAGGCACTTTGGGTTGAATTTGCTCTTATCCTAAACGGAGAACTTGTTCGTATATGCATTCACCTTCACTATTTCTCTCAGAAACGATGATCGTGTTGGTAAGTACTCTGTGTTTTCTTAAATTCTTTTATTACAATACTGGCAAAGATCGTTTACACTCATCTTTTTCTTGTAACGTTACTTAATCCAGCGCGCGTGCAGACAGGGTTGCCACGTTTTTTTTGCAATGTCGCGCACAATTGCTACTCAAAACTATAGCCCAAAACAATAACTTTCCGGGGGGTTCTCCGGAAAAAAATGGCGTTTGGTTGGCAAAATATGTTATTTTGGCATGGTTGCCTGCTAAAATTCGCATTCCTGGGTTTATATAATCACATAATTGGGGTCGCTTCAACCCGCGGACATGGAGAAAAACACGGACTTGACAACACAGTGCAGTTGAGTTCTGTTGACATTTGACAACTAACGTTACGCGTCGCTCCGTTGCTCTGATTGGTTGTGGGTCTATCCAATTGAGGTCTTTCCTGGCTCGGTTGAAACACGCCCCATAATCAAAGCTCAATGGAGCGGTACCAGACTCATATTCTGACTAGAATTGAGTATGGCCACGCCAGGCTAGTTCAAAAACCTTATAAAAGTAAATTTTGCATAATAGGGTGTCCTTTAAAAGTACAAAACAGATAACTACTTTGTTAAATATCCCTTCAACATTTCAGCCGTGAATTAATTATAAATGTTTATATATTATGTTCATTACCTCTCTAGCTGCTATACATGTTTGTTTAGTTTTTTTACTTCTTTCTCATGTTATGTGTATTGGTTTTACTAACATGATTATGTTTCGCGCTTCAGTATTTCCATTAAGGTAACATTGAGCATTGATGCTCCCTGGTTTTTGCGACACATTGTGGGACTTTTTAGGGAGTGAAAGTTTCAGTGCACTGGAAGGATTTTGTGAATTTTTGAGACAGCCCTTAAAATGGCCGAATTCTTGTGTCCTGAATACTGAACAAGGGAGTTGATTAAGATGCACACCTGGCTTACATAGGCCGTAGCCACAAATAAGTGTGCTGTTATTGTGCATGGTACCTTGCACATCTTGTCCTGATCAACCGTTCAAAAATGACCTCATAGATCCTTCTATAGATGTCTTCTGTTGTGTTTGATTTTCATAATGTTGGCCTTATTTTTATTTAATTATGTCAGCTCATCAGATGGGTTTAAAAGTAGCAAAGTGCTCGCAAAATCGTCTGCCCGACGTCCCAGGGCTAATGTGTTTTCCAGTCGGGCTACCAAGATGTTTCACCGCCCTACCTGACGGACTATCTTAAATTGTAAAATAATTCCTTTCTTGATGTGGATTGTTCACACTCTTGACTTGTAATTTAAAGGAAAATATGATTGCAAAAGTTTTGATCATGCTGATTTGACCGCAGAAAAGTTTTGCAGATCGGTTTCACACTGCAGGCGCAGAAGCTGTGCGTATGGAGAGCTGGAGCAGCGCGCGCCCCTTGTACTTTCACACAGGCAATAAATGAGACAGTCAAGAAAATAACGGAAACAGGAACTGAACATGGGAATAGAAAACAGAAACAATGGGAACAGTCCTTAAAGGTCCCATGACATGAAAGTTTTTCTAACATTAATATGAGTTCCCCTAGCCTGCCTATGGTCCCCCAGTGGCAAGAAATGGAGATGGGTGTAAACCAAGCCCTGGCTATCCAGGGGCACGTCCAAGCTCAAACCGGTGCGCAACAAGGAACCATGACAGTGAATTAGTGGTCATATTTTTATATTTCTTAATCTTCACTGCCCTTGTGTAACTTCTTTCTGTTATGTTATGTTATATGTTATGTTATGTTATGTTATGTTATGTTATGTTATGTTATGTTATGTTATGTTATGTTATGTTATGTTATGTTATGTTATGTTATGTTATGTTATGTTATGTTATGTTATGTTATGTTATGTTATGTTATGTTATGTTATGTTATGTTGTTATGCTATGTGTGCACATGGATACGTACACTAATAAAAAAATACTCTGTGGTGATGTGAATACTAAAGAAAAAACAAATGTAATTTCTACAAGGCAAGAATTTAAAAAAGGACATTTTTATACTAGTACTCAATTGAAGCTTGCAGAAATGAAAGCCTGACTTATAAGTAGGCCTGTGTTTTACTTGGAATTGTTTTTTTGTTTGTTTACAATGATTCTTTAAGCAAGTATCAAAGTTAGTGATGGGACGGTTGACACCAAGCACAGTTTTCAAAGCACTATTTTATCACACACTATACAGATGCTTGTATTGAAATGACAATACTACTTGATTGATGACAGAGTTTTGAGAAGATGAAGGAGAAGGAGAAGGAGAAGATGGGATGCATTGAGATTGAGGCAAAATTAAGGTTATTCGAGACAAACATCACTACTTCCAAGCAGGAATTGGATACAATGTTCAACAAGCTTGACTACATTGAAAACCAGAGCAGGAGAACAAATATTTTAATTGATGGCATTGCTGACGAGAAAGGTGAGAATTGGTGTGAATCAGAGAAAAAGGTGCGTGAAATGTTTTTAAAAAACTTGGGCTTAGATGGAATACACATGGACATTGAGCGTGCCCAGAGACTTGGTCAGTTTCAGGAGAGGGGAAGGCCAAGGAAAATTGTTGTCAAACTTCTTCGCATTAAAAATAGAGAGCTGATTCTTTCTTCTGCCAAGAAATTAAAGGGCACTAGGATCTACATTAACAAAGATTTCTCTGAAGCTGTACAACATAGAAGGAAAGAGTTGTGGCTGAAGGTGAAAGCTGCCAGAGAGAGAGGTGATAAAGTGAGTTTGAAGTATGATAAACTGATTATCACCCCAAGGGCTGGACAAAGTCAGTTATTGGCCTAATGAGCTTATAGCTCAATTTTATATATGGTTGTGTATATTCATGTGTGTCTGTGTGTAGAACTTATATGTATGTAGCCTACTTGATGATGATGATGATGATGATGATGATGATGATGATGATTGATGATGATGATGATGATAAAATAGCTTAGGGTACAAGATATTCAACTAGATTATAATATATGACTTATTTACCTTCAACTAAGATGACCAGTATAAATAAACCACCTAAAGGTTTAATCGTTGCACATATTAATATATGTAGTCTAAGGAACAAAATTCAAGACCTGTCTTTATTTTTGCAATTAAACAAAATAGACATACTTATGATTTCTGAAACTCATCTGGATCACTTTATAGATAATTCAGATGTTGATATAGGGGGGTTTTCAATTTATAGAAATGATCGAAACCGGTTTGGAGGTGGTGTGGCCATTTATATACGGGATCATTTCCCTGTTAAACTGAGACATGACTTAATGCTTGATGAAGTTGAAGTGTTATGGTTACAGGTACAACTTCCACATTTAAAACCGATTATTCTTGGTTGTTGTTATGTATGTAAATGGTTTATGTAGTATGCTAGACAAGGTGACTGAGGAAAACAGAAAGCTATACTGGCTGGGCGATCTAAATATTGATTGGCTGTCGGAAATTTGTCCTCTGAAGAAGAAACTTAAAACTATGACAGACACCTGTGGTTTATCTCAATTAATGGATCAGCCAACAAGAATTTCTAGTAACAATACAGGATCTTTAACATCAAAATGTATTGATCATATTTACACTAATAATCCTGATATATGCTCAACACCTGTTTCTGTAACAGTTGGTTTTAGTGATCACAACTGTATTGCTGTCTCTAGGAGAACTAAGCTAGAGCCTGTCCTAAATGTATTATGAAAAGATCTTATAGGGGATTAATGAGGAGAGTTTTTTAAATGAATTGGATAATATTAAATGGAATTTGATAAGTGACATTGATGAAGTGGATGCATCTCTTAATTTATTTTTGGATTGTTTTATGAGAGTTGTTAACAATCATGCCCCATTAAAGAAATTAACAGTTAAAGCCAAAAGTGCTCCTTTGGGTTGATACTGAGTTAAGGAGCTTAATGGCTCAAAGGGAAGAGGCAAAAAAGGTTGTGGTTCTTTCTGAATCTCTTGAGGACAGAAATTTGTATTGTATTTTAAGGAATCAGGTGACCTGAAAATATTTTCAGAAGAGAATTGACGATAGTGGTACAGATTGTAAGAGAATGTGGAATGTACTCAATGAAATTATGGGAAAAAATCTACTTGTACTTCTTTTGTTGAATTGAATGGAGTTTATTTGACTAAGCCAATACAGATTGCAAATTATTTTAATGATTATTTTGTTAATAAGGTTTCTAATTTTAGAGAGACAATGAAATACACTGTTGATTCCAACTCAAATGAGCTATTTGAAAGGTGTATTATGAAAGATAAACTGTGTAGTTTTGAATTTCATCAGGTTAATGTTGTGCAGGTGGAAATGTTGTTGAGATCTTTGACTGTTGGTGGGTCTGCTGGTACAGACAACTTGGATAGTCGGCTGTTGAAGTTATCAGCTGGACATATTTCTAAACCAATCTGTCATATTTTTAACAGATGTCTGATTGGTGGTGAGTGTCCAAAACTTTGAAAGGAGGGTAAGATAATTCCTTTACCCAAAGACACAAAATTAACTTTCTGTGGTCCAAATAGTAGGCCTATAAGCATTTTGCCCATTCTAAGTAAATTATTGGAAAAGATTGTATTTAAGCAAGTGCAAGATTATTTTTCTAAAAATGATTTGACAACAATGTTTCAGCATGCTTATAGGTATGGTCATTCCACCTGCACTGCAATGACTCAAATGTCGGATAGCTGGCTAACATTAATTGATAATTCAATGCTAGTGGGTACACTACTATTGGACTTCAGTGCTGCCTTTGATGTGATCAATCATGAAATTTTGATTTCCATAACTTATTAGTTATGGTTTTACTTCCTCAGCAATCAAGTGGTTTAAAGGCTATTTGTCGGAGAGGTCGCAAAGAGTTTATTTTAATGGTGCATTATCTTGTAGCAGGTGTTCCTCAAGGAAGTTGCCTCGGACCTTTGTTATTTTCAATTTTTTTACAAATGAAATGCCGTATATACTCAGTAAGGCTACATTGACTATTTGCTGATGATACTACTCTTTATTATGCAGCCTCTACATGTTCAGAGCTTAATCAGGTTCTGTCTTGTGAGATTAGCAAATTGTATAACTGGATCAAAACAAATAAACTTGTTCTAAATATTTCAAAAACTAAGAGTATAATATTTGGTTCTAAGTATAGAGTATCTGATAATCCTAAAATTAATATACAAGTAAATGGTCAAAATATACAGCAGGTAAAAAAGGTGAAGCTTCTTGGACTTTTGCTTGATTCCACATTGTCATGGTCTGATCACATTAACACAGTTGTTGCTAAAATGGGTAGAGCTGTTGCAGTTATGCGCAAATATGCACAGTTTCTAAATTTACAGCTGTTTAGTCGTGTTGTTTGTACATTGGTTTTGTGTCATTTGGATTACTGTTCTGTTGTATGGTCTGCTGCGTTAATGACTTAAAAAAATTACAAGTGGCTCAAAACAAGGCCGCAAGACTGGTTCTTGGTTGTTCTTCGAGAACTAGTGTTGCAGTGATGCATGAACGTCTTGCTTGGCTGATGGTCAAGGATAGACTATCTGTTAATATGTTAGTATACCTTCATAGAATAATTAATACTCGGACTCCAACATTTTTTTATGATAATATAAAATACTATTCAGATATGCATTCACATTACACAAGAGGGGTGAATAGTCGACAGATTTCTTTACCCCTACCTAAATCTGACTCTATGAAGAGGACCATTTTTTATTGGTCAATTGTGTTTTGTATGTATTGTTTGGACCCCAGAGGCCTGTTGCACGAAGTTAGCTGAACAAACTCTGAGTTTCAGAGTAGGTTTAGAGTTGACAAATCCAGATAAATCCAACCTGGTTTAGATAAAGTTCAATTGTTTCTCAAAGCTTGGTATAAACTTTCTCTGTCAACTCAGGTTCAATCCAGAGTTTGCAATTAACACTGAAGCAAGTGCACCTGAAAGCGTGACACATGCGGCAAACAGCCAATCACAGTGTCTGTTCGATTCACTTATCTTCTGAAGATTGAGAGATCGTTCTGAAAATGATCATGAAATTAAATGTGTTTAAAGCAGGAATAAACACTTATGCTGCAGCGTCAATTTAAGAAGGCAGCTGAAAGAATATCTGACTATATCAATGCATGATGTTAATCAAAGAAATATGCCTAACAATTATAGGTTCACAAAGAGCTCAAATAAATACACGTTGTTTAAAAGAATTATGAATGCATGTTTTATATTTATATTAATATTTGGCTACTTGTCAATGTAATATAATTATATGAATATATTATGTGAATTAAAAGTGATTATAATTTATGTATTATAAATATAATAAATAATTTGCACCAAAAGATGAGCAATTTTGTCTCTAAAGTTTTTCACTATAAACTACTTTAATTTGAGAGATACAGGTGGTGTGAGTTTTACTTGCAGCTGATTGGTCCAGTTTGAGTTTGTAATCTCTAACCCAGAATAAAACCTGCTCCAGAGCAGGTTATCTGTGTAGTGTAAGTTACCATGGTGATTAACGCTGCTAAAAACCAATCCACCTTCTTGAGCCCGAAAAACCAGAGTTTGCTCAAACTAATCTCAAACTTACCTGGGTAGCAACTGAAACCAGCTTTGTGCAACAGGCCACAGGAAGACTAGCTGTCGTCTTGGTGTCAGCTAATGGGGATCCTTTTAAATAAACAAATAAACAAATAAACACTGATGTCTATGCAACAATAATAATCCTTTTCATTATAATTTGAACGTTTTATTTATATTAGATACACATTGTGTAAGTAACTTTAAAGTTTACTCTATTCTTCTCCCAGTTTATGAATGCAGCGTAATGGAAGGCTAATGGAGATGAAGATCACTGGATGGATAAAGGGCTCAATTTGGATTTGTTTCTCACAAACATATGGATTCTAACAATTTGGATTACAGCGAACGAATAAAGTGTTGTTTTGTGAATTGATGTTATGTTTTGGTGTATCTTGTGATCGCCAGTTTAACATTAGGTTATCTTTTAAAAGCCACCTATTTATTATTACCTTTCATGTTGTATAATGATCTTTTACAATTTACTGCCAACTCATGCCATAAACTCCATGTGAAACTTTTAATTAGCCGGTTGCTTTAATCCCTCTATATTTGTTACAATATCTTGCAATTGACCATGCTTGAGTCACACACAGACGTCAACATTCAGCATACAAAACACAACAGTGCTAACAACAATGGTATCTATACGAAGTCAAGAGTAAATGATCAAGTATGCTCTAGCCAGAGGTAGTGCTGGCTTGAAACCCTGGCCCTTTGAAAGTGAAAGAGGGACCACCACCACTCTTTATTAATTTTACTTAACTTAGTTAATTCCATACATGTGAAATATACTTTAAAAATATGAGTGTAAATTTCACTTGTTATTCTTTTCAGTGAAGAACTAGACCTTGAACACTGGTACACTCGCACAAAAACAGGAACTCAAGACATGCAAATACATTTGAACATTTGACCTCTTCATAATTCGTATGCCATATTTGATCTTTGCCCATGCAGGACACCCTGGATCTTATGTGTGTAAAAATGACTCATCTTCCTTCAATCGATATGAGAATATTATGGTTTTACACAGGCTCTGTGTCTGCCTATCTCGCGCTGCTGCCACACATCACAGGGGTTTTCAACTGATGACTGATAGCATTGAGGATTCAGACCTTAAAATTAGTTCAACACTTAGCATACACACTTCACATTAAGTAAATTATAAAAGCACGGCTGTTTCTGGAACTTCAAAATCTTCCTCTGAGATTCTGAAGGCAACAGTTTGAAAAACAAAGGTTAGTTTTTGGAACCTTCTGAATAAATGGTCTACATGTATTTCTGTGCTTTGTCTTTTAATGCATTGAGAATGGCAGTGAATGCATGCAGACGTTTAACTTTTCCTGCTTATTAATTGCAGGTTCATCATGGCAATGCTGAGAAGTTTTCTGCTTCTTTTCATTATCTTCTCTGTGGGGAATGCAGGAGGTAACCTTTTTTTTCGGATATTTATTTTTTTGGAAATGTACACTATTCAGTTAACTAATATTTGCATGTTTAATGAGGGGGTTACAGTGTCTAAAGGACATATCTTCAGCACATAATCACACAATCGTAAAATAATCGACATAAATAAAAAATAAAACATTCTTTTCCAAGAATATTACAAGAACCCTATGACGTTAATGTACTTGATGCCCTGCTGGCTGGATACATTTTGGGCTCCGATGCTTCAAGTTCTTCTCTCAAGTGCCTGACTGGATCACTGCAGAGGTAATGTGTTACAGCAAGGGGATCTGGTCACTTTATATCAGGTGTCTTTAACTAGATAATATACTTTTGGTGGTAATGTGTCAGGGAAGGTCAATAGTGTAATCCTTGATCTAATTACATAAATTAATTACAGCTATAAGTGAATTATATCAAATTATTAATTTAAATGTTAGTACATATTAAAGACACTTAATATAAATTGGTAATGTGACATTTCTGTTTTTCTAGTAAAACCTTATTTTCTGCTAATAATTAACACAGAAAACTGATAATGAGCGAATTATCAATCAGAGCAGACTTTGTTTGCAAATGTCTAAAATGTTGTTTAAAAAGTCACTTATGCTTCATGCTAAAAATATTTGATTTTATTTTGACAATAAATTAGTGCACAATTATTGCGCACCTGTAGATAATAGATAGGTGCATTGGACGAAGGATAACCAGATCCAAAAATCAACAAACAAACAGAAATCCCGCACACTATCAATACTTGTAAAAATCAAAAACTTTTTATTAGCAACGTTTCAGTCTCATGACCTTCATTAGGCATATATTGACAATAAAAAAAATCTCTTTTTTAGAAAAACTGTCAAAGTCTTGGTGCGAATCTCGATGTGCGTAATCAACTGGAAAATGATTTTGTGATGAGTCTTGCCTTCTTCTTCCACACGTGCTTGGATTGGTGGTCATGATGCTGTACAAGTAAGTTAAATTGTGTTTCCTAAAGAGATTCATTTTTTAGTCTTTTAACAGAAGATTGTTTGACTTTAATTAGCTTCTTCCTGATGTCTGACAGTAGTGCACTCTTTGTATTCACTCTCTTCACTCTTTAGGACGGACAGTGGCTGTGGAGTGATGGAACTGCGTTTTTATATTCCAACTGGTGCTCTGGAGAACCGAACAATTTACATGTTCCTGAGAACTGTTTGGAGACCAACTACTCCTGTAAGGATTCAGTCTGTTTTTTTTTTTTTTTAAATATAGGCTTTCAATTATAATTTACAATACTACAATTTCATATCACAAGGTAACATGAAATGCCCCATCTGGATTGTTTTGATTCTAACACCATAATGATCAGAATAACTTATTTCATTATTTCACCCTACAGCTAACCATTGCTGGAACGATGTGCGCTGTTCACGAGCAAAGGACTATGTTTGTGCTAAGGACCTGTGAGATCATATGTAGTCATCATATTACAAAAATGTTATTCAGAAATCAAATCTCTTCTCAGTGTCTTTGGGAAAAAAAGATCTTCTCTTCAAATTAATAAAAGCATTCATAAAGAAAATCGTGTGCACAGTGGACAATCAAATTCATGTAGCCTAAATAAAAAAAATCCTAAAACTGAAATTATTTTAATTCAGCTATCTGCAGCAAAATGGCTCTCAATGTCCATACTCTTTAACCATATGGGATTGACGTAAATATTGTGTGTGGCAAGCAGCGAGGCGAGGACCGTGAGAGCGAATCATGATGATGAGCGCCAGCTGTGCGCTACACCGGTCTTGCCTCATGGAGGAGTGATGACAGGAGCATAAAAGGAGGAGCGACGACAGTGCAAGACGAGAGAGGACCAGGCCTGGATTTACGGTGTGTTTGTGTGCGGGCAGTCGTCAGTGAGAGGCTGCCCGCGGTTTACTTTTGTTTTGTTTATACATTTGATTAAAGTTGTTGAATGTTCGCCGGTTCCCGCCTCCTTCCTTCCACTATTTTTCCATATACATTTAAATAAAATTTGTTCACAGATATAACAACTTTCGGGGCAGTATATAAAACATGAGATAAATAGATAAGTTTGGATATTCCTCAGTTTTAGTCAAGAGGATTCTACCTAGTATAGATAGGTCTCGAGATAACCAGTTTTTTAAAGACTTTTTCATACTTTCTATTTTAGAGTCAGGATTTAAATGGACCCTATTAGCAACATTTTTGGTGATCATAACCCCTAGGTAACTAATCTTCGTTTTCACTGGAATGCCTTCTATAACTTCTAGCTCTCAATTATGAATAGCCATTAATTCACATTTTTTAAGGTTTAGGGTCAGACCTGATGCCTTTGAAAAGATAGACATTTTATTCATAGCTAGTGGAAGCACCTCTTTATTTTTAAGAAATAAAAGAGTATTGTCTGCAAATTGGCTTATAGTAAAGGTCCTACCAAGAATGTGTATGCCTAGATTGTCCTCAAAGGATTTTATGAACAGAGACAGTAATTCAACTGCTAAATTAAAAAGTAATGGTGGGAAATCCTTGACGGATTGCTTATTTGATATGAATTCTAGGTGATGAACCTAATTGAGGGCAACACTACTAAAAATGTCACAATAAAACATGGAGATTACTCTACTTTAAGGACTAAAACCAAAAATTTCAAATTACTTAAACAGAAAAGGGTGTTCGAGGGTATCAAACGCCTTGAAGAAAAAAAGTTCACTTGTCTGAGGAATTAAAAAGTTATAATCAAACATATCTAGGACTAATCTAATATGACTGTGAATACTTCTGCCTTTAATAAAAGCTGACTGTGTTTCACTGATGATTTCACCAATGCCTTTTTTAAGTCTATTTGCAAAAACGTGAGAAAGCAATTTAAAATCGTTACATAAAAGAGTTATTGGTCTCCAGTTGTCTAAAAATAACTGATCCTTGTTAGACTTTGGAATTAAAATAATTAAACCATGCTTCATTGATGGCAATAATTCAGCTTTATCTATACACTCTTTTAGTGCTTCGAAAACTAAAATTCTTATTTCGGGCCAAAAATGTTTATATAGTTGATGCCAACGATACCTGAGGACTTCCCATTAGACATTTCTTTAATAGCAATGTCTAATTCTGAAATCACAATAACAGCTTCCATCATATTTCTAAAATCAGAGTCTATAATAGGGTCTTTGTCTCTTAAAGGGTTAACATGAATCTCCGCAGCTCCGAGCCGAGTGCTGTGAGTGTGATGTTGAAAACATGTGGAAATAGCGCCTCCTGCTGGCTGTAGTCTTCAGCCTCTGGTCAAAATCTCCTCCAATGATGCAAAATGACGATAATTGCATCATCGGAGGAATTTTTCCAGAAATAAAATACATAATTCTCTTGTCTCAGGGGGATATGAGGGGGGAAAGTACGATAATACGAATATACTCCTGGGTTTCTACTGATACAAAGCTAAATGCTAATCGCTGAAGTAACCCTTTAAGGAGGAAAACAAAAAAAAATCACAATCTTTCTCAGTAAATTTTGATTTATATAAATCATTATAGAAGGAATGTGATCATCGATCAGTGTTTTATCTTCACTTATATAGTTATTAATGCTAAGTTTATGGATAGTTTTTAAAGCTTGGTTGTGTTTTTCTAAATTAAAGAAGTATGAAGAATTTTTTCCCCCCTCCTCAATCCACCTGGCTCTTGATCATATAAAAGCTCTAGCCTTTAGCCTTTTCAGTATAAAAATCATCCAGTTCACATTTTGCTCCTTTTCATTAAAGATAATTTAATCTTGATAAAATTTGTATCTGTCTTATTTTCCTAGCATTTACAATTTATTTTCCTTCTTTAATCATTTATAAATCTGTTGTTGTCAACAAAAAGAAGCACTAAGAAGCACCAAGATTTAATGTTTGAAAGATCAACATTCCTTGATTTTAAAAAGTCTCCTCTGCTCACCAAGGCTGCATTTATTTGATAAAAAATACAGTAAAAACAGTTACATTTTGAAATATTATTGCAATTTAAAACAGCTGTTTTCTATGAGATATCAAGTAAAGTGTAATTTAAATGAAAATTGAAAATGAAAATGAAAGTATTAAATATAATTATATCTGTTATATCTCACTCATTTTCTATAGTGTTCAGGTCAGGGAACTAGGACAACCATGGCAGGAACTTCATTTTGTGTTCAGTGACACATTTGTGTGTTGATTTTGATGTTGGTTTTGGATCTTTGTCCTGATGGAAGAGCCAACCACAGCCCATTATAAGATTTCTAGCAGAGGCCGTCAGGTTTAGATTTTTTATCTGCTGGTATTTGCTAGAATCCATAATACCATGTGTCTGAACAAGATGTCCAGGACCTCCAGCAAAAAATAGGCCCTCAATGTTAAAGATCCAGCTTTAATTTTAGCTGTGGGCATGGGGTACTTTTTATACCAGTTTGCACAAAACCTTTCTGGTAGATTTGCTGGCAAAAAGCTCTTTTATTTTAGTTTCATCTGTCCACAGAACCAGGTCCCGTCTGAAGTTCCAGTTGTGTCTGACCACTGAATATGCTGGAGTTTTTTCTGAATGAACGAGGAGGATTTTTCTTGAATCCACAAACAACATGTGGTGAAGTAGGCGTTGTTTGATTTTTTTTAGGCTTTCTGACTCCAAGACTCAACTAATCTCTGTGATTCTCCATCTGTGAACCTTGGAGAGTCTTTGGCCACTCAAACTCTCCTCCTCGCCATGCATTAGGATGAAATAGCGCCGCACCTGCTGTCGGATCGTATTAGTCATTACAGGAGTGCGCACAGAGTAACAGTCAAGCTCAGTGTTTTGACTTATAGTATGCCTCCTGAACACTTTCAATTTATGGCGCGCGTCTCACTGTATCATTGAGTCACACTTTTGTATAATTTTTGTAATGTTTTAACCTGGTCGCTATCCACTGCCGTTATAGGAAGAAGCGCGTGCAGGACTATTTTTCTAATTTCTGCTTTTGAGGTCCAAAAGGGGTAGAAGGACATAGGGCATTGAATTAACAGCAGGGTGAGTAAAAGATGGCTTTCATTTCATTTCAGGGTGAACTATCCCTTTAAAGGGGTCATATAATGCCATTTTTGCAAGTTAATATGATTCTTTAGTGTCTAAATTAAAAGTTTGCAATATACTTTAATTAAAAATTCTCATTAGAATTGTAAGAAATCACTCATTTTACCTGGTCAAAAAAAGCTCTTTTTTCAGCAAGCCATTTCAGAGCATGTGGCTTTAAATGATAATGAGCTTTGCTCATCCCACCCCCTCTTCTGTGGGGCATTTTGACACCATGCACGTGGAGTGTTGCCTTGACAACAGTTGAGCATATTTATCATACAGTCTATGGTATATATTGGAGAAAGAATGGCAGTCTCTGAGGACACATCTGTGCAATTTGAACCAGAGTCGGACCCGGAACAAGATGACGCCCCCAACGAAATTCGACAATTACGGCTCGAACAAGACGTTTCTGAATGGTTGGTTAATGTAATGTCACTTTGATCTAACGTTATCTTTGTATGTACTGGCAGGGTAGCATAGTGAGATACGAATGCTGTGTGTTTACTAATGTATATGTTAGTTCATTGACAGATTGATGTTACAGCTAATGGTCATGAAAAACTTTTTTGACATTACTTCTTAATCAGTAACAGACACCGTTATAAACCATCTACAAAAGTACGCTTTTACCACGTTAACTTTATCACCAGCGTACACAGTTTGTAATAACACAATAACCATAACGCATTGTTCATTATAAACGTGAGATTATGAATTATATTGAGAACGTCATACATAGAAAGGACGTTGATCGGGGGGGAATATTCCCTTCAAAAACAAAACTCTGCCACTGCGTCTTCAGCGGTTTGGATTTAGGAACATCAAAATGACTGCTGTGTTCGTTATTACACCCAAGAACAGAACACAACCGCTTAGACGGCATTCTGCTCCAGCGTATCAACAGTGGCGGACTATGATGAAAGCTCGCTCAGGGCGGGTCTGTGTTGAAACGCTGCTGTCAATTAACAATCGTGGGAGAGGCGTCCGACCGAGTGACGTCACACGGTAAGGCGGATCATTTGAGACATGGGAAAACAAAACAAAAAACACTGGATGGATTTTAATCATTATAGGATGGTTGTGTACAGTCACTGTCAACACACATTTCCGTACAATCAACTTGTAAAAGCGCATCTACCATTATATGACCCCTTTAAGACTTCTCTCTATTCCTCAGTAAAAGTTGCTCTCACCAGCTTTGTGAATAGGTTTTAAGAGAAAATTCGTAACTACGAACTTTTACTGCCATTTATGAAAACTCCTAATGAAAACTGTTTTGTGAATCCGGCCCATGATCTTCAATTCCCGCACTATATCCAGACAACAGCTATGAGCTACATTTTATTGATCAGCAGCTAATTTGAAAATCAAAGACCGCAATATGAGCGAGCGTGGCAACAGCACTGGTAAGATCATTCAGTTTCTTTACTTTTAATGAAGATGACTGTATGTTGAGCACCAACGACTTTACTTACGGTTTAATTTGCAGTAGTTTGTGCGTTGGCTTAATGAAGAGATACTCTGTGGTGATACATGATGCGGTAGAGGTCATATCTGTCATATAGATATGACATACTTTTTTTTTTTTTACATATGTGGTTTCAACAACCAGATGCATATAGACTTTAGTTTTTACTGTGGCCCAGACCACCTCTTAAAGTGGCTTAGTATATACAATTTTGTATTTATTCTAAATGCTCCTGTCTTACGTGCCCAGACTTGAGTATTGCTTGATTTTTGATACATTTAAGAAGCTTGTTTTCTTTGAGCTGGTAAAATGAAAGGTTCAGTTCATATATATGACTGCTTGTATTTATTGACAAAATTGTATACATGAAGATGCATTGTGATGCATCGTGATATCGAATTGAACCGAATCGATGACATGATAATCGTCATCCATCCGAACCGTGAGAAGAGTGGAGGTTCACACACACCAGAGTTGTGGACTCGAGTCATGTGACTTGGACTCGAGTCGAGTCATGAATTTGATGACTTCAGAAAGTTTTGAACGAATGCTAAGCACCTTATCGGATGTACCCTAACTAGCTGCTGCATATTTACTGTATCAAGGAGACAGTAAACGCACGTCTCCCTTGCTGGTTCATGCTAACAAAAATCATGTTTTACCAAAACAGTGGCGTTGCTAGTAGGGCACCAGCGCCTATGCCTCGCGAGTGGATGATAGCCCTGAAGACGCCTAGCAAGATATAGCCTACCTTTAGTGGTAGTATACCTTTAGTTAAGTTATACCTTAAGAGTCTTCGCAGCGCACTAAGAGACAATGTTATCGGGAAAAGCAGCCCAGGTATGATGCGTTTCATGCGTAATGGAGATTCCAAAGCACTCTTCTGTAATCAGAACCGTGCGATCGCGGATAACAATGCAACAAAATATTTAAAGAGCATCAAGCTATTAAAATCTATATTATGTATATGCACAGATAATATAACAGTAGGCTATATTAGTCAATATTTTTTATTGGGTTAAACAGTGATTGAATAACTTTTTTTTTTTTTTAAATAACATTTTTAATTTAAGGCCCACCCACAATTGTTCTGGCCCATCCAAAACTGGAATCCTGGCGCCCTGGCACACCGAGCTGTGCATAACGCCCACAGACGTGAAGTGAACGAGACAGAGGCTGTCCTGTACTGTCTGAAATGGTTAACTCTATGCATGTGCAAAACAGATTTAACTAATCATAAAGTCAATCAGGATACATAACACAGCCTACTAGGCCTACACTTATTTTTTAGTTTTTTTTTTTACTGTATTTAAATAATGTCATTGTATAAAAAGTTTAAATAAATAAAAATCTTACAGACATAAATGATTTGTAAACATTTTATTTCTGTGGTAAGAGGACGAAACTAAAATGGTAGGACTTTGGACTCGACTTGAGACTTGTTAGCTTTGACTTTTGACTCGACTCGGGACTTGCCTCATCTTTGACTCGACTTGACTCGGGACTCGAGGGCAAAGACTTGAGACTTACTTGTGACTTGCATAACAATGACTTTGTCCCACCTCTGACACACACCCTTATGAAACACAAGATAGGAATCAGTGAATTAGTGTTAAGATTTTCTTATTTCTTAAGCTTCACTTTTGACTTGTGTAAGACTGCCCTTATGTAACTTCTTTCCGTTAAATTATGTGCACATCGTGGACACACCTAGACTGATAAAAGTTATTCTGTGGGGAAGTGAATACTACAGAAGAAACTAATGTAATTTCTTCTACATTAGAAATGTTAGTTCAGGCAAGAATTTAACAAAAAAGGAAATTATAAAATGGTCCTTAACAGTACCAAATTAGGGTTCTTTGGCTTGTTACAATAGCAGAACCCTTTTTATAAGGTTCCATAAAGACCCATGCTTTGAAAGTGTTATATAGGACCTATAAAGGCAGCACTTGGTGTTCCTTTTTAATAATTTATTTTCATTAATATTAGTATATTTTATATTATTAATTAATTAATTTTGTATGTATTATTCTTAATATTATTAGTATTATTTTTGCATGTTATTTATTAATATAGTGTTTTAGTCCTCTATCTGCCTGGTCTGATAATACCCTCTATTTGGGTTTTTCATAAAAAATAAAACAAAAAATAAACCCCAGCATGTTGTGTCAATTAGATATTTATTTTTTATTGACATGGCAAATTGTATCAAAAATGACAGTGCTCTAGCAGTTGTTAGCTAAATACATCACAAAGACCATAAGTTCCAAGTATCAAAGTTCAAGTAGAAATTAAGTAAAAGCTATACTAAAAGTTGAGAAGGTTGCTTTCATTGTTAGCAGACATGGGGACTTGAGACTTGGTGACTTGGACTCGAGTCAACTTGAATTGCTATTTTTATGACTTGATTCATCTTGACTTGGACTTGGAAGTTAAAGACTCGGGACTTGACTTGACTTGAGACATGATGACTTGAATGACTTGAGTGTTAATCACATCATGTTTTCAGTTTGAGTATAAAATATATAAATTATAAAAATAAAAAAAAGTGTAAGTGCAGGCTGAGAATAGCGTTGTCATGACTGGATCATGACACTATCATCAGTCATGCCCTCTCTTACCTTACGCACACCACGCCCACTTAGATCATTGATTGCCTGAAGGTTCCGAAAAGGACGACCCTATCGGCTTTTTGAAAAGATCGCTGCCGACGTTAGCACTTTTCGCTCTTTTTATTCTAACCTTTACACTTCTGCCGGTGGCCCTGACTCATTTGCATCCTTTTTATCCAACCTGAATTTACCTCGGTTGTCGGATTCCGATTCTGAATATCTGGCTGAACCGATTACTCTTCAGGAGTTGGAGACAGCAGCTAAATCTATGAACAAGGGGAAATCCCCAGGCATAGACGGTATACCAATTTAATTATATACAACTTTTTGGTCTGACTTAGGCCCTTTAATGTTAGATATGATAAACTTTTCAGTTACTCAAGGTTCATTTCACTGATCGATTAATATAGCTATTATTTCTCTCCTGTTAAAAAAAGACAAAGATCCAACTTCCTGTTCTAGCAATCGACCACTTTCTCTGATAGGGACAGATGTTAAATTGTATGCTAAAGTGCTGGCCCGGCGTTTAGAGAGATTTATGAATAGACTAATACATTGTGACCAGACAGGCTTTATTAAATCTCGTTCCGCTTTGGATAATTTGCGCAGGTTTTGTCATATTGTTAATTCAGTGAGTATGTTGACTTCCCCTTGCGCAGTATTATCTCTGGATGCGATGAAAGCTTTCGACCAGCTAGAATGGAACTACTTGTGGGCAGTTCTGCGACATCTGGGTTTAGGATCAACATCTATAAATATGATTAAAGTTCTGTATACCAACCCTGCAGCTGCTGTCCTTACAGGGTCAGTTTGTTCAAATCCATTCGTTATACATCGAGGTACTCGTCAGGGTTGTCCACTTTCTCCTTTGTTATTTGCCTTATCCTTGGAACCCTTAGCTCAAGCGGTCCGCCAATCAGAAACTATTGCCCCAATTATTATCAAGAACACATACCATCATATTTCATTGTTTGCTGATGACATCTTATTGTTTTTGGAGAAACCGTCACATTCTATTCCTCATGTGTTACATTTATTTGATCATTTTGGATCTCTGGGTTTAAAATTAATTGGAGCAAGTCATGTTTACTCCCACTAAATTTTGAAGTTGATCCCACACCCCTATTCGTATCTATTCCGGTGGTTAAATCCTTTAAGTATCTGGGCATAGAAATCTTTCCAAACCTGCAGGAAATTATTTTAAAAAACCTGAATAGTATTTTAGTGAAAGTATCCTCTCACTTTGAAAATTGGTCCCATCTCCCAACTTCCTTTCATGCTCGGGTATCGGTGATTAAAATGAACGTCCTCCCACGTATTAAAACTTGATGCATGTGTTTCTCGTTATATATGGAATGGGAAACGTCCTCGAATTAAGCTGACAACTTTACAGCATTCTAGATCACATGGAGGTCTGTCTTTCCATAATTTTAGACTGTATATGCTCAAGCCTTTACTCTTCGCCCTTTAACAGTCTGGTTTGACCCTGATGCTTCTGTGTCATGGAAAGCAATTGAGGAATCTATAGTCTATCCCTATGAATTGAAACATCTTGTTTTCTCGGGGGTTCCACTAAGGCAGTGCAAATCTCAGTTTGGTCCGATTGTAACTCATCTCATCTCCACTTGGAGAGAAGTGGAAAAACAAACACATCAAGTTACAATCTGGCATAAACATTCACCAATTTTCCACAATAATAATCTTTTGTCAGGCAAGGCCCCATTTCACTGCCCGCAAAGTAAACACTTTGGGAGATATATACGATGATATGGGTCTAAAATAATTTCAGAACATTAAAGCCCAATATAATTTACAAGCTACATCTTTTTTTATGTATTTTGCGTATAAGATCAGCCCTTGGGGTTTATGGGGTGCCTTGGGACTCCCATTTACCTATTCAACCTTTATGGAAATGAATCTGTTTCAGTTATTTATTTGTATCTTCTCGAACATTTATACAAAACCTTATCTATTACAAATGTTTGGGCCAAAGATCTTAATTAAGATGTGGATGTTGTATTTTCGGATTAGGTATGGAGGATGTTTAAGCTGTCTTCAAAGAACCCCAATCATTAAATGATACACTGGAAATTACTTCATAGGGTTTACTTGACTCCTATGAGATGTTTCTATATGAATCTGTCCTCTTCTCCTAAGTGTAATCTTTGTTCTGAAGGATCTTTAGGCACATACTTGCATTTCTTCGGTGACTGTATTTCTCTCTCACCCTTTTGGGCTCAGCTCTCACAGGACTTATCATATCTGTTGGGCACTGATATATGTCTCACCCCACGCCACTTCTTTTTTAATGATTTTTGGAACCTTACCTTATCCATTCAACAACGATCCTTACTGTTGGCCGCACTCACAGCGGCAAAAAAAATGCTAGTTAACCGCTGGAACCCTCCTCACACAATGGACAGACGAACATGGATAGCGTTTTTGTTGGACATTAAATCGATGGAACTCTCAACTGCTCGTATGCATGGAGCTAATATCAAGACTGTAAATGAATGGTATGCTGCTTTTGATATTGTTTCAACCTTTTTAACATCTTTGTAAAATAATTATTTTTATTTAACTATTATTGTTTTAATTATTTATTATCATTATTATTATTTTTAATAATACTTTTTTTTCTCTCTTCCTGCATTCTATGTTTGTATTTAATTTTTATTATTGAAGTCTACCAGGGGTGGGACAGGGTGGGTTGAGTTGGGTTCAAGATTTGTATGGTTTTTGCTTTGTATTTCTTGGCATAAAAGAAAGAAAATAACTCAATAAACAGTTGTTAACAAAAAATGTGCTTTTTCTCTTTGTTAATTTGACTTCACTCAAGACACACACATACATTTGAACATTTGACCTCTCTTAATTGTTACTACAATTCTTAACATGCCATATATGGTAAGGATTGATCTTTGAGTATGATTGGATGGCCAGGATATCCTGGACGTTATTGCCTGATCTTAGTTGTATAAATATGACCCATACTCCTTCAATAAATATGAGAATGTTATGGTTGTTTCTGGAACTTAACAAAATCGAATTGAAAGCAACAATTTGAAAACTACGGTGAGTTTTTGAACGGAGACCTTATGAATACATTATCTACATAAAGTATTTTTGTGCTTTGTCTTTTAATGCATTGAGAATGGCAGTGAATGCATGCAGACATTTAACTTTTCCTGCTTATTAATTTCAGGTTCATCATGGCAATGCTGAGAAGGTTTCTGCTTCTTTTCATTATCTTCTCCGTGGGGAATGCAAGCGGTAACATAAAAATTAAACAAAATACATTTGTAAAAACTCTTGATTTAATAATAAAAAAAAACATATTGGAAATGTACAATATTCCATTGACTAATATTTGCATTATTAAATTTTTTATAAGTTGCTTTGGTTATTATTTCTGGAAGAAGACTTTTCAACAGACCAGTATAATATACAATGATAGACATGACATAAGCAACTGCACCAAAGCGATTGAGAGAAAATTGAAATATTTGTCTAAAGTACACATTTTCAGCACGTAAACATACAAACATAAAATAAGCTACATAAATACAAATAAAAACATTATTTGCTGTGAATATTACAAGAACTCTTGTAATATTTTTTATGTACTGGGTGCAGTAATTAAATCCCAAAGATGCCCCACTGGGTGGAAACATTTTGGACTCCAATGCTACAAGTACTTCTCTCAATCGGCTGACTGGATCACTGCAGAGGTAATGTGTTACAGCAAGGGGATCTGGTCAGATAGATAGATAATATAGATACGAATTTAGTTTTGCAAGACTTTGTTTGCAAAAATTTTGTTTAAAAAGTCACTTATGCTTTATGCTAAAAAGATTATATTTTGTATTTACAATATAAACAAAAAATCTGTCTCTTTAGAGAAACTGTAATGGTCTTGGTGGGAATCTCGCATCTGTGCGTAATAAAGTGGAACATGGTTTCCTGATGAGCCTGTTGCCTTCTTCTTCCACACGTGCATGGGTTGGTGGTCATGATGGTGTAGAAGTACGTTCAATTGTGTTTGTCTAAACAGAAATTTCTACTTTAAACAGTAAAGGCAAAGTTTCTAATGAAGATGGTTTGCCTTCAGAGCTGAACTTAATTAGCTTTGTAATGAATCACTCTCTTCACTCTTTAGGACGGACAGTGGCTGTGGAGTGATGGAACTGCGTTTTTATATTCCAAATGGTGCTCTGGAGAACCGAACAATTCAGCTCGTCCTGAGGACTGTTTGGAGATCAACTTCCTCTGTAAGAATTCAGTCTGTTTTTTTAACACTTTAATTATATAATTTACAATACTACAATTTCATATCATATGTAACATGCAATGACTCATTTGGATTATTTGGATTCTAACACCATAATGATCAGAATAACTTGTGGCTTTATTATTTCACCCTACAGCTAACAGTTGCTGGAACGATGCACCCTGTTCAATCCCAAAGTCCTATCTTTGTGTTAGGGACCTGTGAGATCATTTTTTATCTTTGATCAGTTACTTTGATTGAACTGTATTTACTTTCCTGATTTTATCTTTACAAAAATTGTATTCTCTAAATCTCTTGTAAACTGTAATCTTGTCTCAATATCTTCTCTGAAACGCTCTTCAAATTAATAAAAGCATTGATAAAGCAAATCATGTGCATTGTGGATGATCAAATTCATGTATATAAACTAAGCATATAGTGTAGCAATGTTTGAGAATATGGTTATTAGAATGGCATTAAATTATGTCATCATCAGGGGAGGGGTTTAAGCAAGCCATTCTTTTGTGTGAGAACCTGTAAAGAATCAGTGATTGGGTGAACTGTTTGAACAATCAAATTGAATCATAAACAAGTTCAGGCCATTTTCCAAACCTTTTTAATTAGATCAGTTGTGATTCATTCACTATTCTGGCATTGCTGATTCTAAACAGCTGATAGAAAACACAATCAGAAAAAATATTCTCAGTTTGGAATTACCTCCAACATCAGATGGGGATTTATCAGCAATATTGTACTGGAGCACAGTGTGTATTTAACTAGTGTGTATTTTTAAAAAAGTCTAGCGAAGCCCTCTAGATCTCGATTGCATTGCAACATTTTTAAACAATAAAACTTTTTTTCGTTCAGCTATCAGCATCAAAATGGCATTTTCATGGCGGGAAATTTGTTTTGATTTATTTTTATTTGACTCGACTATAGTTTTAATAACGTAATTCATTTTATTTGTATAAGGTCATCAGGTCATCAGTAGTTAGTTAGTGAATCAATTCTTGGATCCAGAAAACACATTCGTTCATGAACCAAACACTTGGCGTCAACATGCCAACATTACAACTGTTCAAAGGATGCCCAAGGCTACAGGAAATCTACAGTATCCATCCTAGTATTCAGTGTGTCCCAAATCGTAGCATGTTGAAATTAGTATTCCAAAAATACCCAGTGTCACAGATTACGTGGCTGTATTCAACTGAATGAGGAATGAGATACTGATGGAGTCTTTAATCCAATACTTAAACATGAATGTACAACCACATAATCACATCAAACTCATATAACACTAGACAGTCAGTTTGTTTAAATGGTAAACAATACTCCGATATTAACCTGATTAAGACAATACTCTGATTAAGAAACTAATATGTAAACAGTGATTTCTAATTACCTTAATCTGGCTAAAGTTGTAATAGTGCATACAAACTTCACAAATATAGCTACATACAGTAGGCTACATACTTTTAGGGCGTAGTATACAGTAAGTAGGTGAATTGGACCACACCATATGAGGAAAGTAGTAGTTTCAAAAGAAAAGTACAATTCTTTAAAGCACATTATAAGCGTTCTAAAACAGTTTCCTGTATAAACCTGTATATATATATACAGTATAAGTCCTGTCTTGAGAGTTTTAACAAAATTGTCTTTTAAGCCCTATTTTTGCTGTTGTGCATTGATGTCACATGCATAGCTTGTCGATGATTTTTCTCAATCGATTTGACACATTTCTCCAAACACTGGTCACTGTTCTCAAAACAGTTAACAGAAATCTGAACATGTTGTAACTGTCCTAAACATGTTGTACATTTTCCTTAATTTCATTCAAATTACAAATCACATGCATCATTTTCTCAAAACACTGTGCACAAAATTCTCTTTTGCAGCTCTTTTTATTGGTTTTACAAAAATCACAATCACTTGTGCACCATTTTCCAAACACAAAAATACAAATCTGTCAGGACCAATATCCTCAAAGATGATTGATTGACTATTTAGCATATAGTTTGGATTGTCGGTATGGTTCTGTTCTGGGCAAGAACGTCCTGTGCATCCATGCAGCCTTGCATGGATAAGAGCAGGGAGAGCAGCAATAACCCTTAGGGTAACAGAACAGAACCAAAATAATGTATTGCAGATATCATTAATGTTGATATTAAATGTACAAAATAATTCTGGAATTTAGTCTGATTCAAGGGGAATTAGAATACCAAATCCTGACTGACGAGAGGAGGAGCCGGGGGTGGAGTAGGGTAAATGAGCTACGGAGAACGCAATAGCTGTTGATAGTACTGAAGGAGCCCTGGGCAAAACTAAATCACTCACCCATAATGTCACCTGCGGGGTTCCTCAGGGCTCTGTGCTGGGTCCCACACTTTTCTCTGTTTACATGCTCCCCCTTGGCAAAATCATTAGCAGACATGGTATATTGTTCCATTGTTATGCTGATGACACACAGCTGTATATTAAGATAACCCCCACTTCTTCTGCTCCCTTTCCAACATCCACACTGACCACCTGCATGGAGGAGATAGAGACGTGGATTAAGCTCAATTTCCTTCAGTTAAACAGCTCCAAAACAGATGCTATCTTGATTGGTACACCACATCAGCTTCGCTCTTCACCCATCACCAGTTTCACTTTCTCTGGCCACAATATCTCCCTTTCCACATCTGTCAATAATTTGGGTGTCAAAATGGATTCAAACCTTACTTTTGACAACCATATCAATCACCTTTGTAAGACATCATTCTTCCACCTCAAGAACATCGCCAAACTCCGTCCAACACTCAGCCTGGCAGATGCTGAGAAGCTTGTCCATGCCTTTGTCTCCTCCAGGCTGGACTACTGTAATGCACTCCTCATCGGGATCTCTGGCAAAAGCATACAGCGACTGCAGTACATCCAAAACAGCGCGGCCAGGATCTTGATGAGGGTGCGCAAGCATGAACACATCACCCCCATCCTTAAATCTCTTTAATGGCTCCCTGTCTCGCTCAGAGTGGAATATAAAGTCTCCCTCCTCACCCACCAGTGTACTTACGGACATGCCCCCCTTTACCTACAGGAACTTCTCACCCACCCAACATCCCTACGCACACTTCGTTCTGCTAACACAAACACCATCCAAGTTCCCAGAACAAAACTTTACAGCATGGGCGGTAGGGCCTTTTCATCGGCTGCTCCAAGGCTGTGGAATACCCTCCCGGACTACCTGAGGGCCCCACAGACTACAGATGTTTTTAAACGAAACCTAAAAACATTTCTTTTTACAAAAGCTTTCCACTGAATGTGTTTTAAATAGTTGTTCTTGAATAGTTTCTTAAATAGTTTTAAATAGTTTTTCTTATTTTTTGTATTTAATTAACTGTTTTTTATTGTACTTCTAGATACTCTGTAGAACTTTGAGATTGCAGAAATGTAAAGTGTAGCGGCCCCTTGGATATATTGATCAAGCGAGTTCTAGTCTCGGGATACTTGTGACCTTTGAGGGTGCCACCCTTGCTTTCGCCAACACGAGATTGCAATGGACTTCATCCTTGTCATTTTGATACCTTGGGTAAGAACATGCACCATATCCCACACAGCTAGAATCCGAAAAATGGTGCAACTCCACTCTGACAAAGTTATGGAAGTCATATGGGTGGTAATATCTCTGAATTGAAACCTCTTTAAACCTGTGAAGCCCATTTATCCACTCCTCCCACCGTGGCCTCAAATCTTCTGGGAGTGGATCATCCCATCCGATGCCTCTGTGACACAGCTCTTGAAGTATACACTTTCCAGTTAGGCTAAATGGAGCGATGAACCCAAGTGGGTCATAAAGAGAGGCAATGACAGAAAGGCAACCACGCCGGGTTGAAGGCTGATCTTTCAAGCTGCTGCTAAAGCTGAAAGTGTCAGTTCTAATCGACCATTGAATGCCGAGTGCACGCTCTGATAGGGTTGGAGCCAGTCCTAGAGGATCGATGGTTCCTGCTCTTTCGGAGGGATCTAAGCAGGCAAGGGCTCCTTCCTCATTTTAGTTGAATTTATGGAGGCGTAGGCCTCCTCTTTTGCACAACTCCTGTGACTCTGTGATCAGTTTCTTGGCTTCCTCAACCGATGGGACGCTGACTAGCCCGTCATCAACATAAAAGTTTTTCTCAACAAATGTTGATGCTAGTGGATAGATAGCTTTGTGTTGCCGGGCCAGATGTTTCAAGCCAAAGTTGGCACATCCCGGAGATGAGGCGGCTCCAAAGAGATGAACCGTCATCCTGTATTCCTGTGGTTCTTTCTCCAAATCTCCACCTTTCCACCAGAGGAATTTCAGATAATTCCGGGATTCAGGAGTGACGGAGAACTGATAAAACATTCTTTCAATATCACAGATGATCGCTACGGCCTCCTTCCTGAAGCGGCAAAGAACTCCTACCAGAGGATTGATAAGATCAGGCCCAGTTAGTAGAGTGTCGTTTAGTGAAACACCATGGAATTTGGCTGAACAGTCAAATACGACTCTTAGCTTGTCTGGTTTTCTGGGGTGATAGATGCCATGATGCGGAAGGTACCATTCAGTCTCTCCCGCAGATGTTGTGGGGGCAGGCTCTGCATCACCCCTGTTAATCGTTTCTTCCATGAATGTTTTGTATTGATCATAATATTGTTTATTGGTCTTTAATTTCTTCTTAAGGCACTGCAGGTGAACTGTGGCTAGCCTCTTGTTGTTTGATAGGTTGGGTGGACTGTTGCCCTTTAAAGGGAGGGGCATCTCATAATGTCCGTCTTTCCTCTGCGCAATGTCTGATTCGAGGGCTTTAAGAACATCTGTCGTCGATGGAATTGGCAGTTCTTTTACTGTGAGTCGATGCACAAAGCTCTGACCTCCTTGCCTGTCTAGGTGAGGATTTGATGAGCCTATGATACTCCATCCTAGTTTTGATCTCTGTGCAAACAGTTGATTTTTGTCCCCAATGATAACCTCAAGAGGAGCTAGTGCTGATGGACAGTCATAACCAATCAAAAGCCCTACGTCACAGTCTTGAAGGGGTGGTAGCTCATCTGCCAAATGTCTGAGATGAGGCCACTGTAAGGCTGTTTCCTTCGTTGTGACGTAAGACTTGTCCACCGGGATAAAGTCACGGCTGTAGGCCTGCTGTATTTGGATGTGGTTCTTAGAGTGCAGTCCTCGAACTTGTAGACCATGGACGTTCTTGCTAGATATGATTGTGTCAATAGCCGTCATAGTACTCAGCTTCAGTTTTACTGGTTGGGCATCAACATTTAGCTTGTCAAGTACGTCTTCTAAGACAAACGTTGAGTCACTCTGTGTGGCCAGTATTGCGTACGTAAGTACTTCTCTGTGTGGCTCTTGTATTGAAGACACAAGACTGGGACGATACTTGAGGTAGCAGAAGCATATTGTGTTGATGCATGGGATATGACCTTGTGCGTTTCCAATCTTGCATTGTTTTCTGTGGAAGTGGAGCTATTCGTTGTTGCTTCCACAGGTCTTTGTTTCCTATCTTCGTGCAAGCAGGTTGGGTGACGACGGCTGCATATGTTGCATGTGTGTCGCCTCCTACAATCTTTGGTCATGTGACCCTTCCTCAGGCACCCAAAGCAGAGCCGATTTTCACAGATGAATGCCTTTTTGTCTTCACCACTCTTTGCTGCGAAGGTGGGACATTTGGTGATGTTATGAGCTTCACTTTTACAGATGGAGCAAGGTGATTTTGGTTTACTACCGTTTGTTTCTTGTTTCTCTTGAGCGAAACTCCTTGTTTGTGTATTTGTGTTGAGAGCTTTGGCTCTCTTTGTTGATCTTTCATCTGTGGCCTTGAAGTTCATCAACTATGGAGAAGCAATATGGTTACAGGCTATCTGTGCCTCTTTGTTCAGGAACTTTGTGAAGCATGCAAGATCTGGATAGCTTCCGGATGTGTCAAGTTCCTCTACAACAATTCGACTCCACTTGCGCACAATCCATTCTGGTAGTTTTTTGAGTAACTTGTGGTTTTCCTCACAATCGTTAAGGATAGACAGTCCTTTGATGTGTGGAATCGCCTCAGTGCAGCCTTGGAGGAAGTCAGCAAACTCTTGTAGTGCTAGTGGGTCGTTTGTGTTGATCTTTGGCCATCTCGTGAGCTTATCTCGGAAAGCCTTTTGTATGATGAAGGGGTTCCCATATCTGTCTTGTAAGACTTTCCATGCTCCATTGTATGCGCTCTCTGAATCTCGATAAAAGAAACCTTCTACAGCTTTGCGCGCCTCTCCAGCAAGATAATTTTTTAGATAAAACATCTTCTCACTTGGTGGGAGTGGATTTCTGTCAATAAGAGCTATGAATGACATCTTCCAATCTGTAAACTATAAAGGGTTACCACTGAACGTGGTTGGTTCAGGTACCGGCAAGCGGTTCATGCTTAATGAGCTGGCGATTGCTTGGGCTAGACTAACAGATTCCTGGGTCATTGCCACTTCAGGAGCAGCTTGGTGAGGTTGGAATGATGCAGCATCAGGATTTAATCGAGGTTCAGTTTCCTTTTTGTAGTAAGCAGGGCTGGGCTTGTCATCAAACTCCTCATCATGGTTCTCAAAACCTTCAAAATCGTCTTCAAAATGCTCTTACACGTGCTGCTGCTATGGCAACGTCCTTTGCTGCTTGTAACTGCTGCAATTTGGTTCTCTCTTGTTCCAACTGTTGTTGCATTTCCACCTCTTTTTGTTTCATTTCTAATAACATTTGTGCCTCTTTAAGTTTCCATTCACCCTCTAACTTGTGAAGATGTGCTTGCTGTGCTTGGATTTCTTTCATGGCTTTTGATTGTTCCAGCTTAGCCGCAAGCTCTGCTTGAGCATCTGCTCTACTGCTGTGGGTACTGGCTGAGCTGGAGTGGTTGCTCAATCTCTCCGGTGACTTCGCTGAGCTTACTGTTTCAGTTTTAGTGTGGCCAAAGACAGACCCATATTCATCTTTGTTTAATGTTTCTCTTACCCTTTCCTTCTCAAGCTGGTCATTATAATCTTGATTAATAGTCTCTAGACGGTTACTTATGAGATCACAAATGTCCTTTGTTAGCGTAACACAGGCATCCATTTTATTCACAATCTCTGGTGTGGTGTTACTGTTACGTAGGATAGGTTCACACTGCTGGCTTACGTCGTCGTGCCTTGCTTGAATGTCTTGCTGTAATTTATTAAGGTCTTCTGATGAACAGAGGGTTTTTAATTTTGTCCTAATCTCTCTTGCTACCAGCTTCCAAGAGTCATAGGTCTTGTTAAATGCTTTCTCACGTTTTCTGGTGTCTTGGTCATGCATCTCTTGGCCCTTTTCTGTTAGCTTTCTTTCACATGAGCTAGACCTGCATGGGGTGTCTTTATGTGACATCTTGTTTGTTTATGCTGCTGCTTTAGGTCGAGTGTAGCCTTTGATTGTCCTATGCCTGAATTTACACTTGTAAGCTGTAGTTATCTTTTACCACAGAGTAATGTTTAGCATTAACAGCATTAACAGAGTATGGACATCCAAATGATTTTTTTTTTTTTAGCATAGGACTGTAACAACAAATTTCCCTCTCAACCTTTTCATAAATAGACATGACACAAGCACATGGGTCAGTTTCTCTAGTCACCATCTTTTGTAAGCGTTAGGAACAAGTTATTTTGACTTTATAATACCACGTTATTATTTAAGTCACTTCAGTTATTTTGTAGGCTTGCGTGTTCAGATATGGTCCCCTTTTAGCATTTTTGCTCCTTGGCATCCAGTGTCTCTTATTGCATCTCTACACCTTAAGCATACTGTCCATTTTAAGTCTTGCCTGGGTGCAGGAGCTGGATGCAAGCGAAGTAAACTGGCTTGTATATGGTTGGACCTCGGATGTGATGGCGTCAACTTCTCAACAGGGATGGCTGGTCTGGTGCAGCGATGAGTTTTCACTGTAGCGGCCCCTTGGATATATTGATCAAGACTGTTGAGTTATGTTACATTACTGTTGCAGCTAGCGTTGCATTCGGAGGAAAATAGACGATAGAGATGGATCATCTTTAGCCATCCTTGGCATATTTATTTTTCTAGCTGCCGACACATCAGTCTCACGGCCAGACAGCTTCTTTTTTTTTTTAAGAGAGAATCAGAATCAAAAGGGACAAACATAAAAGAAAACAAAACGCGTCTTCTGTAGTTTCCCCTTTTAGTGCCCCCTTGTGGCATTTACATATGCATAATACAGAACAGTACAGCATTACATTAATATACAACTGAGGACATAATGAACATATTTTTAACACCCCCACTTGTACTCAGGTTGCTATACAAACAAAAACAGAAGGTAGAATGAATATGGACCCCTGTCATACACATATCAATCTCCAAAAAGAGCACCAGCAAACCTATTCAGTTTCAACTTATTTACAGGTTTGGTCATTACATCAGCAATCATGTCATCAGTAGAACAATACATCAAGGTCACCCTTCCCTCATTCACAGTAGACCTGATAAAGTGATACTTTATGTCTATGTGTTTACATCGCTGTCTGTTTACAGGGTTTTTGGCGAGAGCGATTGTTCCCTGATTGTCCTCATGTACTACAGTTTGTATGTACTTGTAGCTATCTATACCTTCCAGTAACTGTTCTAGGTATAAACACTCTTGTATGGTTGAAGCCAGTGCCATATATTCCGCTTCACATGTGGACAGCGCAACAGTTGGCTGTTTTCTAGTCTTCCACGAGACTAGAGAGCTGTTCTGACTAAGACTCACACAGTATCCCGTAGTACTACGCCTGTCACTGGTATCAGCTGCCCAGTCAGCATCACTGTAGGCTTGTATACCTAGTTTGTCACAGTCGTTTCTTCTAAAACTTAACCCTTTCCCTGCTGTGCCTTTGAGATACCTAAGTACATGCTTCACAGTGACCCACTGTTCCTCTGTAGGTTCTGCAAAATACTGTGATAACCTGCTCACTACGAAACTCAAATCTGGTCTGGTGCAAACAGTCAGGTATATAAGACTTCCCACAGCTTCTCTGTACATTCTGACATCTTCCATCTTTACTGCATTCTCAGTATACTCTAACTTTTGCTCGCAGGGTGTTTCTCTGGTCCTACAGTCAAGCATATTAAAACGCTGTAGTATCTTGTTAGTATACTTTTCCTGTGTCATTTTTACACACCCATCTGACTGACTGAAATGGATACCCAGAAAATGTTTGAGTTCACCCAAATCTTTCATTTTAAACTTTTCTTCAAGCATCTTTTCACTTCTTTCAGTCTCTCTGATTGTTTGCTGCAATAATCAAGTCATCGACCCATGTAATTATGATCACCTTCTCTTCTTTTGACTCTTTGGCATAAACACAGTGGTCGGCTGGGTTTTGTGTGAATCCATTCTCAGTTAGACAATCGTGCAAAACCTTATTCCAATTTCGCCCGGATTGTTTCAATCCGTAAAGGGATTTCTCAAGTTTATAAACTATACCCTCTTTCTCCTGATAACCCTCTGGTGGATTGATGTAGATCTCATAGTCTATGGGAGCGCAAGTATGCGGTTTTAACGCCCATTTGATGCAGGAGTAAATTTTCCTGGGCTGCTTTCTGTAACACCACCCTTACACTCCAAGTCTGCCGTGGGTGAAAAAGTCTCCCATAGTCTATTCCCATTCTCTGGTTGTAACCCTTGGCCACAAACCTCGCTTTATATCTATCTTTTCCGTCTACATCAGTCTTGATAGAGTAAACCCATCTACCCCCCACTGTTTTCTTGCCTATTGGCAATGTCATCGTGGTAAATGTTTTGTTCTCGTTTAGAGACTGGATTTCCTCATCCATGGCTTTTACCCATTGTTTTGAGTTAGTTGACCTCATTGCTCCTCAAAAGTCTGTGGAATGCCACACACCGCTCTGCAGCAATAGTCTACCGTGATATTAACCCCGTCACTATCACTGTCTTCAGTTACGAAGTCATCTAAGTAACTCGGTGTTTTTCTTTCTAATCGGATACCGCCTATTCTCGGTTCACCACACGCCACACGCTGTTGTGTTTGATTATGGTCACTAGACCTCGCATTACACCTGGACTATCGCAATGTGTACTTCTACTCTGTACACTTGGCTCTGGACCATTTTCTGTACTCCTACTCTGTGTAGCCTCACTAGTCCTGGGTTTCACACTGCTGTAGCCATCGCTGATCTGGTTCACCTGTCTGTGTTTGTTTTTCCACAGCTACCTTGCTCATAAACTTCACTAGCCTGTGTTTTTGTACTTTGTTTGTATCTGGATGATACACCAACACGGGCTGTTCTTGTCGTGAACCTACAAAACGACCCAGGTCACATCTGGAATCAAATTTTCCTTGTCCTGTTTGTACGTGTAGCATACAGATCCAAACTTTTGCATTTTAGACACATTAGGCTTCTTGTCTGTCATCGACTCATAGGAGTTTGCCCTGTACGCCTGTTAAAACACCTGTTGCGTATCATTGCTGCTGTTTGTACTGCGAGTGCCATAGTTGCTTTGGTAGTGTACTTTCAACTATCATGCATCTACCCATCTCAAAAGAGTACGCCAACCCTCTCTGCGGTTCCGCTCTGGTGCGGGAATACGGAGCTGACGCTTCATGTCTGATTTTGTTTTTTCTCAACAGTGCTTGAAAATCACTGCTCGTAAACTCGGTTCCGCTTGTCGGATCTGATGCACCTCACTTTCCCGTAAGGATACATCTGCTAGGAACTTTTCAGTAGCCTGTACGGGTGTCACTTTTCTTCTTTAGAAATACACAAATACTGCGCCGAGTAATCGCCAGTGAATGACTGCACATATTTGTAACCATCTATCGACTCTGTGGCTACTGGACCGGCAAGGTCTGTGTGTACCATCTGTAAGGGAGCCTTTGCTCTGGTATCAGGGTCCCTATTTCTGGTTTGGGCAAACTTTCCTGAATACACACCTCACACTCTTGTTCGGTCTACCTGTTTTACCCTTGATCTGCATACCTCAACGACATCCTGCAACTTAAGAACATCACAAAGTTACAGTGGCCTAAAATCTCGTGCCATGTTTGTATGTCGTGACATGCATTACACTTATCATTAGATTCAGCTCCGCATGCAAATAATACAACTTGCCATATACGTGCATGTTAAATCTGGTACCATCTCTGGTTATCAGGGTGTCTTTATCTTCTTTAAAGACAACCGTAGCCCCACTTGTGGTCGCTGCCTTCACTGAAAAATGCTCTGGGGTACGACGGTACAAACAAAGCGCCTTTCAGCACCGCCTTGTGTTGATGTCCTCTGCTGTCGATGAGGGAAACCTCAGCATTTCTCCGCTGAGCGATCCCGTTACACCGAGTGCCGCCTGCCAGCTCAACACTGTGCGCTTCTGGCCTGAACGCGCTGTAAACTCTTGAACATACCAATGTCCGTGATGATATGAGAGGTAGCCCCCGTGTCCACCATCAGACCCTTCTCCTGGATGTTGCATGTCGGCTGCCGTTGGAACACGTAGTCTCTCGCCTTGAACACGTAGTCATCGACATCTTCTGATGCCTTACTCGCACCATCCTTTTGTCTTTAGTGTCCTTGTCCTTACGCCTACACGCTATGCCTTTGTGTGTGTCAGTTCTGCAGATACTACACCACGCTTTCTGTCGACATACTCGCCGATGGCCTTTGGTACCACACTTGAAGCACACTATCTCTGTGTCGCCTTTGATCCAGCCACGCGGCGCTTGTTTTTGCGGTCTGCCGTCCGGCTTTCCCTTGAGTCTTCATCACACTGTCGCCGACTCAGCTGCTTTGATCTTTTCTGTTTCTTCAAAACTACGTAGTTTAGTCTTGAACTCCGCAAACGTGATTTGATCATCTGTATGTGCCACATGTATTGCGAATGGCTTAAAACTCTCAGGCAATCCCTTTAAGACCATAGCCACTAGCAGTCCATCTCCTAACGCTTTCACCAGCATTACGCAGCGCTGTGATGGCGGTCTCTGCTCTGATGATATAGTCCATTACACTTTCATCGCTTTCCCTTTGAAGCGATGTCAACATGGTGTACAAGCTGATTATGCGGGCTTTCCTCCTGCATAATACCCCTCAATATTTCCAGAGCTTTTCTTCCGTTGTTGGGCGATCCTCATAACTAACGATAGGCTTTTGTCATCTAACAGTAAAATCAACTCCGCATATGCGCCAGCATTTTTCTTTGCATCCGCTGTTATCTCGGCTTCCGACTGCGTTCTTTAAGCACCGTGTCCTTTAGCCCTGATAAATGAAAATGTCCCAACATTTTGGTCTCCCAAAGCTCATACTTAGTCTCATCTCCGAACGTCAGTCGAGGTAAATTGTACGCCCTCCGTTGTTCCGCCATGTTAGCACGCAGTCCGTCGCGACTTTCTAATCGGTGTAAAACAACAAACTTATCCTCCGGACAACTCCTGGGCCCATAACCTGTTGAGTTATGTTACATTACTGTTGCAGCTAGCGTTGCATTCGGAGGAAAATAGACGATAGAGATGGATCATCTTTAGCCATCCTTGGCATATTTATTTTTCTAGCTGCCGACACATCAGTCTCACGGCCAGACAGCTTCTTTTTTTTTTTTAAGAGAGAACCGTAAATCAAAAGGGACAAACATAAAAGAAAACAAAACGCGTCTTCTGTAGTTTCCTTTAGTGCCCCCTTGTGGCATTTACATATGCATAATACAGAACAGTACAGCATTACATTAATATACAACTGAGGACATAATGAACATATTTTTAACAAAGACGCAGAGAGTTTCAAACGGGTGTCGATTTATTTCTTCCTTCCAATGAGAGCCATGTAGCACAAGCATCATGAACACCGTGAAAACTACAGAATAAAAACAGAAGAAATACAAAATGCTTCTATGTAGCTTCACAAATAATTTGCATATAAATCATGTCCACATTTTAAATAATGTTTACATCTAATACAAATCATTTTAACTAATATCCGATATGAAATGACATGCTTTTTCAGCCTTTATGATATAATACAAACTCCACACATTTTCTCTCATACCTCATTCCGCTCTCCAAGGGCGCTAATCAAAGTGTTTCCGCCATCGTCTAGTATGACTCTCTAGCTCGACACACTCTCACAGTTCAGAACTCTTAGAAATAACATGCACGAACAATACAAAAATAATACAGTAAATCACAAGTTAAACTCTTTCTTTACAAGATTCAAAATGGATGAAAATTATAAATAACTAATGTATTTACAAGTTTTACCGTTCTTCCGACGATGTGCGAGCACCACATTGTGAAGAGAGTAGCAGGAAGTTTAACGTCACAAAAAACATCAGAAGAAGAAAAACGGTCCGTTTTTCAAAATAAAAGCGGAGCGGACAAGGAGACACTGTGGAACCACAATGTCTTATATTAACAAATAAATACTGTGTAGGATAATATTAATGTAATTTATCGTACATTTACATAAAGTGCATTACATATAAAATTCATTATTATTATTATATATACGTGGAGATAGTTGTATTCCTATAGGTAGATGTGATCAGCTGACAGACAGCTGAAGCTAGTTAGACTAAAGTGACCTGCCAGAACTGACGCTATACGCTTTATTATGTTAAATTCTCAGTTGCACTTGTAATGTTCTCAATTAGCCCCAAATAAATATCTGCCAAGTTAGTAATACATGACTCTACAGGTCGTTTTTCAAGCACCTTATTACGACCTATATTTATGTTTTAAAGTCATGCGCCCTCTAGCTGGCGTAAAAATAATGACAGTGTTGTGTTACGTCTGACATCATGAAATGACGTGTTGTTATCAATCACAATGCCTGTTCATTTTTATGCAGTGTGTGGACTTTTTAACACTATTTGTCATACTTCCATTTAGCAAAAATATATTTTTATTTATCTACAACTACACCCACCTCATCCCTAAACCTACCCAGTGATTTATAGTGCATACACACTTTATGAGCATAAAAAGGGGAAAATGCTTTGTCAGTAGGACCACAACTTTAGAAAACCCTCCTATGGGTCATATCATTAATTAAAATATTGCCAATAGGGGCGCAACTGTCGTGAACGCTTCTATGGGTCATATTTAAAGGAAGTGACAAACGACCTATAAGTGGTTGGAGGACATGTTGCAAATTTCCCAAATGTTTACAGAGCTATCTCAATTACAAAAAACTACAAAAGGAGAAAAGAAAAACAAAAAAAATAGAAGATTGAGAAAAGGAAGAGGTGTAAGAGTGAAAGGATTTGGAGAGGATATAGAGGAATGGTAATATTGAGAGGGAGAGGAGCAGGAGAAGAAGTAGAAAGAGATGAAGGGAAAGTAATAGGTGGTATAGGAAGATTAGATGGAGCAAGAAGAGCTGGGGATGTAGGAAAAGCAAGAACAGCTGAGGATGTAGAAAGAGGAGAAGAGGGAGGAGTAGAGGGAGAAGAGATTGGTTGAGTTGAAGGCAATGGTATTAGTGGAAAGAGCTAGAAGATAAAATATAAGAAGACATGGCCAGAGGGAAAGGGGAAAGAAAGGTGTAAGAAGAGCGAGGAGAGGTAGAAGGTTAGAATACAGATGAGTTTCAAATGAAATCAGAGCCACCCTAATTGACCATGTCATAAATGATGGTCTTTCTTTGAGGGAAGCTGGACAGAGAGTTCAGCCCAATGTAAACATAATGCCTCAGTCAATGTCCCTGGAGCATCACCCACATTTAGGATGCTGCATATTCTCCTCTTGGAGATGGAAAGTATATGATCACAACCCTTACAACCAAACAAGTCTTTTTCAAGTGATGGAATTTGGATCAAAAAAGGATAATTTTTGGTTAACATTTTCCCTTAATAGTGATTATTAATTTGAATGAATAGAATTAGTATAATTATTTGTGGGACAACTGCATATATTATTTATGTAGGCTACAAACCTACAACAAGTTGTGAACTGTTTTATACGTCACTAAATCAAGACAGTGCCTAAATGTCTGTATTTACCATATTTATACTTTGAATATAGGCTACTTTGAGTTATTAGTTAATTGTGGCACCTGTAATTGTACTCTCATTTACTTTAATGTCAATTAAAGGTGCACTATGTAGGATTTTTGCCAAAAACCACTAGGCCAGTGTTATAAATTTTTGTTCAGTTGAGTTCTTACAATATCCCAAATGTTTCCAACTATTTGTAAATCATGATAAAATTGCTGTTTTAACCAATTGAACTGGGATGTGTGAGGGAGTCGCCTGTCAATGGCGTCATATCCAACACGATCTCATGACAATGCGTATAAATGTACGAGTGTGCAATCTCGTAGAATGTATACGCCAAAATGAGTTTTGCCGTGCATATGGTACGCCGTTTTTGGCGTGCAAATGATATGCACTTTATGGCGTGTAAATGACACGCTTTTGGGTAGGGTGAGGGTGGGGGTGTGGGTGGTTCGTACATATAATACGCCATAAAGTGCGTATCATATGCACGCCAAAAACGGCATACCATATGCACGCCAAAATGAGTTTTGGCGTATACATTCTATGAGATTGCACACTCGTACTATTGATACGCATTTTCGTGAGATCGGGCTCTCATACAGTATTGTTCAAAATAATAGCAGTACAATGTGACTAACCAGAATAATCAAGGTTTTAAGTATATTTTTATTGCTACGTGGCAAACAAGTTACCAGTAGGTTCAGTAGATTCTCAGTAGAAAACAAATGAGACCCAGCATTCATGATATGCACGCTCTTAAGGCTGTGCAATTGGGCAATTAGTTGAATTAGTTGAAAGGGGTGTGTTCAAAAAAATAGCAGTGTGGCATTCAATCACTGAGGTCATCAATTTTGTGAAGAAACAGGTGTGAATCAGGTGGCCCCTATTTAAGGATGAAGCCAGCACTTGTTGAACATGCATTTAAAAGCTGAGGAAAATGGGTCGTTCAAGACATTGTTCAGAAGAACAGCGTACTTTGATTAAAAAGTTGATTGGAGAGGGGAAAACCTATAAAGAGGTGCAAAAAATGATAGGCTGTTCAGCTAAAATGATCTCCAATGCCTTAAAATGGAGAGCAAAACCAGAGAGAGACGTGGAAGAAAATGGAAGACAACCATCAAAATGGATAGAAGAATAACCAGAATGGCAAAGGCTCAGCCAATGATCACCTCCAGGATGATCAAAGACAGTCTGGAGTTACCTGTAAGTACTGTGACAGTTAGAAGACGCCTGTGTGAAGCTAATCTATTTTCAAGAATCCCCCGCAAAGTCCCTCTGTTAAAAAAAAGGCATGTGCAGAAGAGGTTACAATTTGCCAAAGAACACATCAACTGGCCTAAAGAGAAATGGAGGAACATTTTGTGGACTGATGAGAGTAAAATTGTTCTTTTTGGGTCCAAGGGCCACAGGCAGTTTGTGAGACGACCCCCAAACTCTGAATTCAAGCCACAGTGCACAGTGAAGACAGTGAAGCATGGAGGTGCAAGCATCATGATATGGGCATGTTTCTCCTACTATTGGGCCTATTTATCGCATACCAGGGATCATGGATCAGTTTGCATATGTTAAAATACTTGAAGAGGTCATGTTGCCCTATGCTGAAGAGGACATGCCCTTGAAATGGTTGTTTCAACAAGACAATGACCCAAAACACACTAGTAAACGGGCAAAAGTCTTGGTTCCAAACCAACAAAATTAATGTTATGGAGTGGCCAGCCCAATCTCCAGACCTTAATCCAATTGAGAACTTGTGGGGTGATATCAAAAATGCTGTTTCTGAAGCAAAACCAAGAAATGTGAATGAATTGTGGAATGTTGTTAAAGAATCATGAAGTGGAATAACAGCTGAGAGGTGCCACAAGTTGGTTGACTCCATGCCACACAGATGTCAAGCAGTTTTAAAATACTGTGGTCATACAACTAAATATTACTTTAGTGATTCACAGGATTGTTTAATCCCAGAAAAAAAAATGTTTGTACAAAATAGTTTTGAGTTTGTACAGTCAAAGGTAGACACTGCTATTTTTTTGAACACACCCCTTTCAACTAATACCCCAATTGCACAGCCTTAAGAGCGTGCATATCATGAATGCTGGGTCTTGTTTGTTTTCTGAGAATCTACTGAACCTACTGGTAACTTGTTTGCCACGTAGCAATAAAAAATATAGTAAAAACCTTGATTATTCTGGTAAGTCACATTGTACTGCTATTATTTTGAACAATACTGTATCTGCGTTACCCTCAAGTATTTTAAGTGTTTAAGTGAACAAAATATATAACACTGGCCCAGTGGTTTTTGGATATTTGACTGCAAAAATCCTACATAGTGCACCTTTAACTGTGCAGTCCATATTTGTACAGACTTCTCCTGTATCTCTTCCCCATCGTCAAGTTTATATGTCAACCATCCACCCACTCTCATGGAGGGATGTGTCTCAAAATCTTGTATTTTATAATTTCCCCAGAAATGTTGTTTCAAAATCGTGTGATCTATAATGCGCTGCTCTCACCATACCTAAAATATTGACATTTTCAGTCTAGCCACAAATGAAATGAATGTGCATCCTTTTTACAGCTATTCTTATGGCATTATCTCTGCTGTCTGTCTGGAGTGGGGGCCTTATGTTTACAGAAGAAGCTCAAGATGTTCCCATGCCTTGCCTAAGGCTGTTGATTTAAATCCAAAATACCATTCTTCAGATACTTCTGCCATTATATCATGCAGCCAGTCTGTGTCGTGCATCTGTTCAAGCAGGCTGGTGGAACCACCACGCAAAGCTTACATAAAGGATCCTTATAAAGGATCCTTCAAATGCACAACCAGCCAACAACTACACATGAGTGCTGTGTGAGAGAGAAGACCAGGTTCATTCACTAACTGTAAATGTAAACTTACTCCAGCATCACTCAGTGAATTTGTCAAGTTTCAAATGATTTGCTGGGCATACAGTCAGCTTAAACTCGTTTAGACATCCTCATGTTGTTCCAAAACCAACCTTGTTTAGGAGAATGTTCAAGCTGCAAACCGACAAAATGCAATGTCATAGCATCATGAAAGTAATTCATATGACTCACAAGCAATTCTACAGAAGACTTCATGTGAGGGAAATGCAATTCCACTGAAGGATATAAGTTGAATGGATTTGGAGCGACATGAGTAGATGATGATGTAGTTTTCGTCAAAGTTATTTGACCTTTCAGTTTAGCAAAAGTACAAAAGTTTAGTGAAAGCTTAATGTTCAAAGATTTGACCTGGTAACCCAAAGGTTGCAGGCTCAAAGCCTGCAAGGTGTGATGATGCATGAACCATGAGTTACGCCACTGTCCTTGAGCAACATGCTTAACCCTTAGTTTTTTTCTCCTCCAGGGACTGTTTCTGTTTTAAGCGTGCTGGTGGTTCCTTTAGATAAGAAGGTGTCTTCTCAATGACAAATTGCATTTTAAGTACATTAGGTCCCTAAGTCAAGCCAGCTGGAAATCTCCTCAGATGTGAGGATGAGCTGTCACAGTTCAGTCCCTCCAGCACATCCACCATGGTATGTATCAGCTACTGTACATGTTGAAACGTTGCCCTGTTTGCTCAAAGTGTGCTCTGGAATGATTGTCCACTGAACAGATTATGAATGTTATGTTCATTTTCATCACCACCTTAGAGTCTTTCACGGCTAATCGAGATGCAGATGTTTTCCACAATACCATATTCAGGATCAACAAGAAAAGACCATACAGTGCATACCATAAAGTTTATACATTCACAAATATTAAAACAAATTTTTTTGCAATATTTTGGTTATTGTCAGATATCGGCTTATTATGGATGTTTCTGCATGTTCGCAAGTTGATATTGTAGAAAGTATTAAAACATAAACATTGTTAATACTTATAATAATGGTATTCGTCAAATAAAACATAAAAACATATTTTCTGTTGCATTTCCATTATGCGTTTATGTATAATGTAGTAGTGTTCAGATCTTGAGGTTTTCATCTTTGCATAATATATCCATTACTATGCACCGCAGGGCCCTTGCAGCACCCGTCTGCTTTCGGTGCACATTGTTCAATCTGTGATGGGCTAATGAGACCATGACCTCCTTTTGTTAGTATTCTGCTTGAATCGAAAAATTTGAACATTACAGTCTCACTCCTAAAATATTGTGTTGCAGAACCGTGAAAAGGCTCACATTTGACCATTTTCTGTTCTGCATCCACAGGGATAATAAGATGAATCTGTCCCCGCTGTTTTTGCCCAGAGTGCTTTGACCATGTGACAGCAGTCCCGAGTGAATTCTTATCTTCCATATGGCTTTCCCCTCCTCTGTGTGCTCACATTAATCAGGGATCGGTTTGATTGAAGGGGGTGGTCGCCTTGTTTCTGACACAATGACAACAGTCTAAACACTTCATCGTGACTAAAAGGAAGAGAGATTTCTTCCAAGAGAAGACGTTGATGACAAAAACAAACTGTCACTTCAGTAAAGGGTGGTAAGTAATGTGCATTGTGTTGTTATTATTGTTATAGAGTAAGTGATAAGGGATTGAGGAAGGAGGTGCTCATGTTTAAACAGCCATGTAATTTGGCACAGTAGGTTATTCTTTGTTAGACTGGAGAAACTGACTAATGTTGTAGATGTGTCAAAACACACTATGGTGAATGTTGGGGAATTGGGAATTTAACACTTTATCAAGATTGCTTTTAATAAGTTCATGTTCAGTGTCTAGTGACATTTTTTGTTTCTTATTGTTAGAGCCAAATAGTGTGCTTGATACTCTTGCGTGTTTGTGTTTATGCATATTTTTTGAAAACCCTTTATAATGTGGTTATTTGCTAACATTAGTTAACACATTATCATGAATTAACAATGAAAAAGTATTTTTTTACACCACTGTTAATCTTAATTCATGTTAATTAGTAAATAGTGTGTAGTTTCTGCCTCGTGTCCCTCAACAGGTTTGACTCAGTGGTTCAATAATCCAGTTGCAGCGGCATATTAATTACAATTTAATTTCAATCTGTTCCTAAAAACAACAATTATATGCCTCAGATAAGCCATTAATTATTTTCATGTTATGGCCAAAAATCAATAAATCCATGATATAAAAAATTCTATACTTTTTTGTCTGAAAAAAATCATCCAAATAAAACAACAAAAAGCAATTTTCACATCTTAAAATTCTATCTATCAATCTATAAAAGAAACATAGCAGTCAAAAGTTTTGGGTTGGGAAGATTTTTTAAATTAAGTGTGTTTTATGCTCACTAAGGCTGCATTTATTTGGTAAAAAATACAGTAAAAAAATAATAATAGTCTGAAATATTATTATGTTTGGAAATAATTGTTTTCTGTTTTCAAATGAAAGAGGAATTTTCAGCATCATTACAGTGTTTGGGGTACCGTGAGTTACAAAATCAGATTACTTTTTTCAAGTAATGAGACTTTTAAATAAAAAAAAAGCATATATATATATTTTTTTTTAATAAGTAATGCAAGTTACATTGTTTTCCCATTTATTGACTGATCCCTCTCCTGTCCCCATTTTGAGAAAACTCGTGAGTTGCAGAGGCGTTGTGTGTGCCATTGTGTGTAATGTTAAAGGATAGTTCACCCAAAAATGAAAATTAGCCCATGATTTACTCACCCTTACTTCATGGACCGAAACTTTTTTAATATAACTCAGATTTTTTTCGTCATATGAAAGAAGAATACCATATACACCTAGGATGACTTGAGGGTGAGTAAATCATGGGCTAATTTTCATCTTTGGGTGAACTATCCCTTAAGCCGCGTTTCCCCCTCAGGAACTTTGTCCAGGAACTAGAGGTTTTGGGGGTGGTACTCTTTAGGTGCGTCTCAATCAGCTCCCTAGTTCGGTAGTCAGGGCACTGATCAGGGAGTAAGCCCATTGACTTATGTCCTGATCAGTGCCCTGACTACTGATTGAGGGAGCTGATTGAGACGCACCCTGTGTGTTTCGACCACAGGGACCAGGTCTAAAAGAAGTTCCGGGTAAAAATGACCCCCTCAGAAAGTCCCTGCTCGCGAGGTAGTACTTTTTCAAAGTTCAGGAACTTTCAGGGGTGGGACTTGGGCGCTGAACATGTGGATTGGTTGAGCTCACGCAGCATTTTATTCTAACAACCATTTTTAAAAGTCTGTTGCGTTGCATGCAGTAAGAGTTGTTTGCTATTCGGATCAACAATGGAGTTTAAAAAATATGACCGATGGATTGATGACGAGGTTCAGGCGTAATTTAGTTTATATGAAGAGGACGAAATACAGTGGAAAGTCACACGCAGTTAACGGACAAATTTGCCTAATCTTCATGGTATTTTAGTTTGCGGTGGAAATGCAGACAGCAACAGGTCTGGGGTGAAAAATTTCCTGAGACAAATTGTTCCAGGTAATTTTGGTGGAAACACAGCTTTTTTTAGGGAGTAATGCAATTTTGTAACACATAGCTTTTAAAATTAACTTTCCCCAACACTGGTTACTTCAGAAATCATTGTAATGCTAAAGGACCATTTCTTATTACTAATTTTGAGAACAGATGCTGCATAATATTTAACTTGTTTCTGTGAATTCAGAGAGACAGGCTATCTGATAATAAGTGCAAAAGGAAGTGCCAAGAAATTGATCGTGCCTGCACTGTATGTGTGCTCTACAAGATAAAAACTGTTTGTGCTGAAAGTGAATCCTCTGAAGCATGAAATGCACTGAAATGGTCTCAGGTGGAGAAATTGCTTCTCTCATTATATAACATATAACTGCAAATTCAGTGACCATGTTCACCTTCCCATGCTCCAGTTATTTAATCACACAGAACTTGCCTCATGCGGGATACAATCGATTTGCCATCTTATTGCAAATCACATGCACAAGAGTACTTTTTGTTTCTTTTTATTTTCAGCTAACATCTTGTTTTATGTGGGTTTGGTTTCAAACTGTCCGCTCATTAGGAGTGGTGAGTCACGCCGTTGCTTTGATACACATGAGAGAGAGGCAGCTGTCTTGTTCAGTTGGTGTGGATTGAACAATAGGACGGACAGGTGCTGGTACAACTGCGCTCCTGGCACTCATTGCCTGGCAGCTCCGCCTCAGTCTTGCACACGTTGCATCTCAATGCCTCCCCCGCCAGTCCTTTCTATGGCCTGGCAGAATCAGCAAGTCTAGCTGTGCGTTCATGCACTGTGTACTGCTGTGTTGTTGGCCTGGAGGATTATTTAAAAAAAAGAAGAAGAAGATATTTATATTGGGAAACACTCACAGTTACATGAAGTTTTAAAAATAAAAATCATGATATTATTTACTCATCCTCATGTTGGTCCAAGAATTTTTAAAGAATGTACATGTTGTTGCAACACGTTCTCATACCCAAATCATCACATATTGACGTTTGGACACCTTCGGCGTCACTTTTTAAAGGGGTCATCGGATGCAAAATTCAATGGTGTTTGCATATAAATATGTATTTGCAGTAAAAATCCATTCACTCCTTTTTTTTTAAATCCTCAAAAAGCCTAAACACTCTCAATAATAAAGGCGTTTTATTGCTCATATTGCATCATGTTGCTCATGCTCCACCCACGACCGCTGACGGACTGTCCCATATTAGCATATTTCTGCCCTCAGCCAGTTGTACACTTCACTTCACTTAATTTCGCCCAATGGAAGAGAGGGGTGGGGTGTGCAGTCGTACATTATCATTTAAAGAGGCATGCACCGAAACGGGTCGCAGTGAACAGAGCTGTTTTTGAGGAGATGAAAGGGGTGTTGTTTTACACAAACTTTGAGCATTTTTAACCAAAGCATCTTACAGACTTTACATGAAGACCCTAAAGAGACCAACTTGTGGAAAATAGGCATCCGATGACCCCTTCGTCATTTTTCGAACCGCAGGGTACTCAAATTATTTCCATGAGAAACCAGACAGCGCTGGGCATGAGAATGTTATCGTCATGATAAAATTATATATTGGGTTATGATTTTGTCATTATGACATATTGGAGTGTAATTTTCTCAATTTAATTAGCCAGCATCATTTTATTTACATTTATTTTGAACACATAACCCAACCCCATCCCGAAACCTACCCATTTGTGTAGTATATAACAAGATATAACAGGCAGATATGACTGCAGGCACAATTTACAAAAAGTACAAATATTTCCAAATGTTCTGAGGCCAAACGATTGATTCGTGTGAAGAAAATCCCCAAAAGCGATCAGCGTCTCCATCCGCTGAAGATCATGCACACATTAAAGAATTGCTGCCTGAAGAAACGTCAGCTGTGGTAGTGAAATTGCATTAGCTCTCGTGTGTCTCGTGAGTGAATTCGTCACGCTAAAGAGTCAGTGTATCTTTTAAAGGGGATGACTGAGTCGGGATCATCATCTCAGCGATTAAACATTAGATCAATTCTGTTTATTACATAAAGATATCGTATGACTTCAGACTACTGGAATGTAACATGAGTTAATAATAATGTCCAGCCTGCAGTCCAGATCTTTCACCCATTGAAAACATTTGGCGTATCATAAAGAGGAAGATGCAACAAAGACCTAAGACAGTTGAGCAACTAGAAACCTGTATTAGACAAGAATGAGACAACATTTCTATTCCTAAACTTGAGCAACTTGTCTCCTCAGTCCCCAGATGTTTACACTGTTATAAAAAGAAGACGGGATGCCACACAGCGGTAAACATGGCCTTGTCCCAACTTTTCTGAGGTGTGTTGATGGCATGAAATTTCAAATCAATTTATTTTCGCCTTAAAATTATAAATTTTCTCAGTTTATACATTTGATATGCCATCTATGTTGTATTCTGAATAAAATATTGACATTTGAAAACTTTCACATCATTTAATTCTATTTTTATTCACAATTTGTACAGTGTCCCAAACTTTTGTAATCGGGTTTGTATTACCCACCTAGTTTTACTACCAAAAATTTGATTTATTTTAAGTTTGTTATTATTTTTTAAAATAATACCATGTATTACAACAAAACTCTCCTGTACATTTAATTAAAAGTAAGTTGCAGTTTAGTGTTGGAGTCAGTTGCGAAACCTGTCTAAACAATGAATTGAATGAATCTTTGTTTTTTTTTCTTTGTGTTCTAAAGAATAAAGACCTTACAGGTTTGAAGCAAAAATGAATAATTTTCAGTGACAATTTAAATTTTTTAGTGAATATATTTGTAGATTATAAATAGCTGGTATGAATACCCCTATATTTCAAAACAGGCGATTACCATCAGCAGTACATACAAAGCCTTGAAAATCACCTTGTCATCTTGAACATTTTTTTTTCCCCTCAATGTCCACATGAGTTGGAAACAGTGACCTTTGGTTTCATGTTTATATGCCATTACTGTTATCAGGCTTTTTAGTGGTGTTAAACAAAACAGAGTTCTACTCGCTCATGTTTTCTGGTACACATGAAAGGAATGTATTATAGATACATTGATTGTAGAGTCACATTTTACTGTAAATACTGCAGCCTGGAACAGAAACAGATGAATGTGTAAGTAATTAGCCTTGGAAATGAAATCTACAACCTAGATGTCATTTTCAGAGAAATTCTCTTGACTCATGTCTTTACCTGGGCATCACTGCATTGTTAAATGTGACTCAGCTGATCAAAAGCCAACCACTTCATACTTTAATGAAGATTCATTGTGGGCTGATAAGCGTGCTACAAGTGTGCACAGCTGTGAGCTGCGTGTGCCTGGGTCTCTGTTGAAACAAGCTTAGCCTTTGTGAACTCAGTAGAAGCTGAAGCTGAAATTATCAACTGCTTGTCTAATCAGACACCTCCTATGACCTCCTGCGCTACTGTTATTGAGTCATTAGGAATGAGAGATCTGGCTCTAGATGTGTGCATGTGTTGCCAAACACATCTCAGTGGCTAACGTGAATGTCTTGAATTTCCCGTCCAGGCTGATGTCTGTGTTTATAGTATGGATGGATGGATTGATTCACTGCTAATACAAAGACAACCTTGTTTTTTCCAGGCAGCATATGTAGTAGGGGAGAGCGGGGCACAACTTAACGCTTTTTGACTCCACTTAGGGTTCAGGGTATTTATTTTTTCCCACATTCATTTCCCACATCTAGTACAATTATGTGGTTTTGTTTCATTAATACAGTATATACTTTTTTCTTGATTTACCCCGGAAGAATAGAAGTGAAATATAACAACATGCCCCCACAGGTGGGGTACATTGTAACATGAGACAAAATAAAATATTTTGTCAATAAAATACAATTATAATTTTTTTCAAATAAAATAATGGCATTTTTTAAAACAAAAAATATAAACAAATTTGAGTTTGACACTAAACACACTGCAAAACCCAGCTATACTGCATAGTTTAAAACAATAATACTTAATACTTTCTGAACATTGACTCTCATTATTCACCTCTTTCTTATGGTTTCTAAATAGAATTCATAAAAGTATAAAATAGCATTGCGTAGTTCATCGTAACGCAGTGTTACAACATGCCCTACCTGCACAACTGATGAAAAATGAAACTTAAGAAATGTACTTTTGAATTGAATAAATGATAAATGAATATATTTTTTAATTTTAGAGCAATTTCTTTTTTTAATCAATGTAGTGTTGATATGGCAACTAGTAAATACACAAAATTTCGTTATGCTGGCACGGTTGGAAAGTTTTAAAACGTGTGTTTTTACTACAACTAACCCCACGTTAGGCTGTGCCCTGCTCTCCCCTACCCAGAGCAGGGGTGTCCAAATATGTTCCTCAAGACCTTATTGGAAAGTTCAGTTCCAACCTTTATCAAACACAAGTGAACCACCAAATGAAGATCTTCAGGAGCGCTTGATAATTACGGACAGGTGTGTTGGAGCAGGGCTGGATTTGAACTCTGCAGGTTGGTAGATCTCCAGGAACAGGATTGGGCACCCCTAAACCATGAGGAAGCTTTCAATTCTTCTTAATGCTAGTTGTTCGGTTTAACAGAGCATTTTAAGTCAAAGTTCCTGAGCTGTGATGTCAAAGGTAACAGATAATAAAAAGGTTAATGCCTTTCATTGTCATCCAAAAAGAATCAGGAACTGTCAGAACATTGACTATAACAAAATATTAGTAAGATATGTTGTATGTTGCATCCTAAAGTATTCTGCAGGAATACATTATATTAAATTTGTGTTGACATATTTGCCTGGAATGTAGGATTAGGCCTTTTTTAAGGTTAAGTGTGCTAAGCTATCTGCCTTTACGTATCATAAACTGTTGGGGAAAGTTACTTTTAAAGGTAATGCTTTACAACACGGTGCCCAATCCTGTTCCTGGAGAGCTACTTTCCTACAAAGTTCACCACCAACCCTGATCAAACACAACCAAAACAGCTGATTCTTCAGGAGCACTTGATAATTATAGACAGGTCTGTTGGATCAGAGTTAGATCTGAACTCTGCTTGTAGCTAGATCTCCAGGAACAGGACTGGGCAACCCTGCTTCATAATATTGCAGCTACTCCCTAGAAAAAAAGAATAGCGTCATATGGAAAGTAATGCGTCACGTTACTTTTGCATTACTTGGCCCCACTTTATATTAGGTGGCCTTAACTACTATGTACTTACATCAAAAATTAAGTACAATGTACTTACTGTGTTCATATTGTATTGCAAAACACCTTTGCTGATATTGAGGTGGGATACGGGTAGGGTTAGGGACAGGTGTGGTGGGATGGGTAAGTTTAAGGGTAGGGTTAGGTGTAAGGGAAGTGTCAACTGTGTAATTACAAATGTAACTAATTACAGATGTAATTACATTAAGGTATTTTTATAAATGTAAGTACAATGTAAAAACATGTATGTACACAATAAGTCCAATGTATCAAATTATTAATTAAAGTGTTAGTACATAGTAGTTAAGGCCACTTAATATAAAGTGGGTCCAGGCCCTTTCACACCATAAGTGAAAAGAATAAGCCTCTGGCTGAAGGAAATGCAAATGCACACCTGTTCATTAGCGGGCACAGCTCAAACCTTTCAGCTGTGCTGCCATTCTGAATCACAGAAGTATAGAGAGGTGCAGGTATGATGTCACTTTGTAGGCCAACCGGCGGTTAGCATCACACTGGTTCCCTCTGCTAAAACCCAATTGGATTTTTCCATAAGCTTTTGGATTATTGCAAAAAATAAGCTCTATGATCAGCAAAAGTTTATACTTACACATTTTGTTAATCAAGATCCTTTTCACAGATTAACACAACTTTTATGAATTTTGAAGCCTAAATGCAGAAAAAAAGCTGAAGGTAGGCTATATAAACGGACTACACCACAGTCCCACGAAATACACCACAGTCCTCACAAAATGCTTTTTAAGAAACAGATTATGAAACAGAAAAGTTTCATAATCATTACCAGAATACATTTCTAAGACATTAAGAGGGAGTGCTTGAATAAGCTATTATGGTTAATGCTGTTTTTTGTTCATATAGCTTATTTGTTATTTTGCACTAAGAAATGAGATTTGCTGTTGGAATTAGATTTATTATGATGATGCAGTCTAGAGGATAGTAATTTAAGAGTATGTTGTTGCTTTTAAAGAAGTACTATGTGATGATGAAATGTAACATTAAGCTCTACTTTGTAGGAAACTACCTGCTTGATTCAGTTGGCCATCACAGCACATGTTCCCCACAACTGCCACTGCCTTTCAGTAGAGGGAATTTGCTCCCTGATTTTTCCCATCAACTGAGCAAGTTAAGGCAGGTGAGGCTGGAGTGTGTTTGTGAGGTGAATTAATTTGCCCCTCATTCCATTGAATATTCCTGACATGCTGTGTTTTTCTCCGATGAACACCGCAGAGGTCACATAAAAACACATACTCCCTCCGCATGCGATAATCACAGGGAGACTCTAATTTACACTGCTGAAATAACAGGTTTCTGACAGGTTTCTGCTATCACGACTCTTGTGTTGATAATCAGACTCACTACTTGAACGTCCGTCATCACACACCGTCATCTGCTCATAAAAGACATCTGCTGTGTGCAACAAACAAACACGCTCAAAGCAGGGCCGTGTGGAGGAAGTCTGAAATGAGGAGGGAAAGCTTGCTCTGTTTGTTTGTTTTTTTTCAGTAAAATACAAATTCATGTTTGATTTAATGTTTACATGGGTTCCCAGTTAAAGGGAACACAATTTAACTTAAACAATTAACGAGCAACTACAACAATACAAAACATTTAAATATGTTTTCTTGATATTTATTAGTTGACAAGTGTCATCAAGTTTACACCTTTTTAAATACAAAAAGGCGATATAGGGTAAAAAAGGAACTAATAGATATAACCGTACTTCCCCAGTTGACTGATTACATTTCGAATTGCAAAAATGTTTTCTGAACTATTTATATATGCAAATGATTCATTATCTAATTAAATATGCACTAATTTGCATTTCCAGATCAGAAATCAGACATTTGGATAAACCAGGTTCAAAATCTTTTCATTTTGTTGACTTTGTTTTTAAAGAATGGATTTTTGATACCTCTTTTTATCACTCCATAAATCAGAAAATATCATCAACAGCTTGATATTATATATATATATATATATATATATATATATATATATATATATATATATATATATATATATATATATATATATATATATATATATGGACAAATCCCTCTAAAAACCTGCAATATAGATAGGAATAATGTAAAGTTTGGTGTTACGTAAGTGCTACCGAAGTGGAGATTTCTGTTTCAGTGCATGAGAAAAAACTACAGATGCAAATAGAAACACTTAAGAGTATATTTTGTCGTTTTCTTTCCACAAGTCTGAAACAACAGGTTATGAAAAGCCACATATCCCAATATGTCAAAATTGACCAGTGCATTAAAAACCTTGAGAAATATAGATATGAAGGTTACAGATTGCTTAGTAAAAACACCTCGCTCACATATTATTTCAAGTCAATTCAAGTTGATTTCAGTCTGAACTGATTTCTTTGTTCCATTTCAGTGGAACAGTTGTGAATAGGATAGAAGGGTTTTATTGTGTTGACAGGATAATCTGCCAGTCAGAGTCAATGTCATTGTTTGTAATTCATTTTATTTTCTCGCTTGATTTTTGTGGCGGCACTGCATCCTTGCCTCCTCAAACAAAAAGTCTCTGACTCAAAGTCATAAAAGTACTAGTGCTCTGATCTATTCCTGCAGCGTTTGCTCTTTTAGTCCTTTTGTTCCGAGGCATTTTCCTGTTGCTTAGTTTAAAACTGGTGTTTTCAGCTGGTGCCAGAGGGGCGTCTAGAGGCCCCGGCGGTTCCCTGCTATTGGTTTTGCAATGAATCTGGTAATCTATAAACCCCAAAAGCACAAATGAGGGAAAATATCAACACTGAGGTTTCTTATAATCCTCTTGGGAAGTCACCAACCAATCATGTTGTCATGAAAATAGGAGCGAGTCCGCCGCACAGCCGGAGCAATGACACTCTGGTTATTCATAAATCTGTGGAATGTTGTCATCTATTGCCACATGGCCTAAAATATGGGCGCAATGCTTAAAATATGGGACGCTGGAGATTTGATGGAATGTAAATGTAAACCAAAACCAGTATTTAAGACCTGAGATATTTCAAAAATGTTTCTGCATAAATGTGTCATGCAGAAATACTGCAAATAGGAAAAACTACTGATAGGCACACAATGGAGATTTGTAAGATCGGGAAACTGTTATGCTTATTGAACGTTTGCTTGCATTAGTGTTATTGTTGGCTTCTTGAAGTGAACTAATCTTTTTACAAGTCAGCAACAAATGCTTGTATGTAATACTAATAATTCATGAACATCAGGAACACTTTGGGTCCACTGAGCAGATGGACTGAGCACTGAGGAGGTTGAAGACATTGAGTTATTCAGTCAGCATTTGTTGTGCCATATGCATCAGATATTGCTTCACTGAAGTGCTTCTCTTCTTAACTGGTTTCTCACTAATTTGTCCCCTCACCCCCTTTAATTTTTTAAGACACAGGGCATTTAATGAATCTTAGTTGTTGTAGTATTTCAAGATGTACTAATACATCTGTTAATATCTAACAAACTAACAATGCACAGTATTTTTTAGTAAATAACAGCAAAGATTAATAAATACTGTGACCACTTTTTGTTGGTAAAAATGTCAACATTCATTACAATAGATCCCATTCTTAATTATTTGTCAGATTTTACCTGAGATATATTCTTATTTTCAAATGAAGTATTTTGACTTATTTAATTGGTGGTTATTTCTATGTAACCTGTTTTGTACATTAACCACTACATTTAGCAAACAAATAAATCATTCGGAATAATGGAAATAAAATAAGACATGCTGACTAAAAATATGAGTTGTAGTGTCCCATGTACCCTATTCCAAGTCGTGGTTCTCTAAAGAGGGTTGAAAGGGTGCAATCATTTCCCTTTTGTTGAAATGATATCTACATCTACAGTTTGGGAATCATAACCAGCTTTGAAATCCTTTTTGCGTGCTCTTATTTATTCAACAGCAAGTAGACCATCACCTTTTCTGACACGTCATGTACAACATCCCTTAACCACCTCCAAGCAGTTGTTTTAGAAACAACTATCCATTGCCTCTTCTTGAGCCTGACAGCAGCACATAATGCAAAACCCAAGGCCGGTGAGTTAGTTGCCACCGAGGGCATTAAGTTAGATTTATAAGGATGGGTCAAGTGTCTTAGGGTGAAGATGGAACCGGAGTGTGAGGTGAGGAGATAATGCGGAACACCTGCCTAGCGTTTCTGGAATGTCGGGAATTTTTCAGAAAATTGAAACGGAATGGGAATATTGAGTCAAAGATAAAAGCATCACTGGAATGTTCTAACAAGTTGTGGTGCTGGGCTGTTTTTTTTTCTATTCATTTTTGTCTTTTGTGCTTTTTTTCTGAGGCAGTTTAATGTTACATAAGTGTCTGATTCTCAAGGTTTAGTGTGGGATGAGGCTGGTTAGAAGTGCTGGAGGTTAAATGCCATTTGAGCATGAAAATATTGGGCAAAACATTCCAATCCCACCTGTTTTCACCATGACTTATGTTAGTTAGAGTATTGTTAAAGCTCATGCCAGACTGTACCTTTCTTTACCCATGACTTAATACAGTAAATGCACCAACACTCCAATGTGGCCCACTATATTTCAGACATACCTTTCCATGTTTCCACTCTTTTCTTCAGACTCTCTGTTAACACTAGTTAGGTGAAGCTTCATAATCTTCACTTAGAAAAGAGCAAACAATGGCACAATAGCACCTTTCCACATTAATCTGTGGAATGCCGCTTAGCAAATGCTTTGACTTTTTTTCCGAGTTAAAGTCTCCTGCTCTGGCTTGTTGTGATTTAAAAAATTATTATTATTTTCACCACACAGACATGCAAATCTGGATTTTAAATAGTGCAATGTAACATTTCATGGGCATTTGTGGTCCATATTAACTTACTGATGCAGAGATTTCACCAACAACTAAGACAACTCAGATGTACTTTGCGAAAAAGGAACAGACCTGATCCGTGCTGAATGGAGGTATGTAAATATTTTTAGATTTAACGAGACGCACCCTGCTTGAGGTGCTGCCATATTTTATGGCAGATTGTGGAGGTTGGCATATTGATCATGGTGGATGTGTCTGTATGGCTGACAACCTTAGATAAGACAGTATGTGAGGAATAATTCTCCACTAGGGCTTCATATAAAAAAATAAAAACAAACTATTTGTTTTTGTGATGTTTAGCTCTTTTTCATTTTCCCGCAGACACACTACTCGGTGGAATTCAGTAAGAATGAATTGTGTTGCTTGTTAAAAGAAGTGTTTTAGCACCCGACTTACTAAAGAAATTATGCAAATCAGGTAAACAATGTAAATTGGGCTGAATGCCTTTTTCATGGGCTGTTTTCCATTATTTTGAGTTTTAGTTTGTGAAAATCTTGCATTGCTTTACAGGGAGTGCTCAACACTGATGTGATATGTAATCTTTAGGTAAGTAAAAATAATTGTATTATTTATTATAGGCCTACATGCTGGCATTTATTCAGTAAATGTGTTTCCATCTTTTCATATTGAATTAAATATGGTTCCTTCTCAAGTGGTGCACATTTTTATGCAATATCCCTGACATTGTGTTTCAATGGTAGATCGTGTTGCTGTGCAAACAGCATAGAAAATGATAAACTACCCAGAAAGCTTGATGGCCTCAGGCACTCTTTGTATCATTTTGTCTGTGCAAGGCTATCTGCTTTCCCCCTGGACCAGCCTTGACATTGCGTTCATAGCCTCTTCTCTTCTATACATCTATCTTTATGTAGATATTGACCAATTATTGATACACCTCTTAATGGAAATAACATCACAACATTTATTTCCATCAAGAGGTGCATCAATGTTTATTCAGGATTTTGTTTTGACTATGCAAGAGTCATAGCCTGACAAGCCAGACCCACATCAAGATGTTGGGTCTGGGAACTCACCATTGACAGGGCTCGATCCGATGTCTTTCAGATTCCCTCTGCACGCAATTGGATAGCGCTACAACCAACCAGAGCAACGTGACGCGGAGCTAGTTGATAGATTGAAGGGATAGTTCACCCAAAAATGAAAATTTGATGTTTATCTGCTTACCCCCAGTGCATCCAACATGTTGGTGTCTTTGTTTCTTCAGTAGAACACAAATGAAGATTTTTAACTTCAACTGTTAAAAGTCATACTGCATGTGAATGGGTAACATTTCTATGAGAACAGCAAAAAAAAAACATGCTTAGACAACATGCACAAAGAGACACATTGATATCTTAAGACACAAAACGATCAGTTTGTGTGAGAAATCAAGCCATATTTATATCATTTTTACCTCAAATACAACGCTATATCCAACAGCCTGGAAAGCGCTTCATTTCCGGCAAAGAAGGTCAATATACACTCTGGCGTCGGTACATGTAAAGACATCACTTCTGGTACACACAATGTGTATATTGTATCTTGTGTATACTGACCTTCTTTGTCGGATGTGAAGCGTGTTCGAGGCTGTTGGATATAGCATTGTATTTGAGGTAAAAAAATATATAAATGACACAAATTATATAAATGATATCAATTTTATATCAATTTTCATTTTTGGGTGAACTATCCCTTTAAACTTTAGCCGTATTCGGTTGGCAAACTCCGAACACATCTTCCTTTCTTAAGAATGACTTTATTGCCGTTCTTTGTTCTTTTCTCAAAGAAAAGCGTAACTCCAAGTCTTCCAGAGTCGCGGCCAAAGCTGATTCGAAAGACTGCCGTTCGCCTGCTTCTTTGTTTTTAAGTAGCACGTGGAACCTCTGCAACTCTGCCCTCATTATGTTAAGCCCGCCCACCAACTCTATACACGATTTGATTGGCCTGTAGTTTGGTTTTTGGTCTATGGAGAGTCTATGGAGAGTTGCTAGACTATCCTGGCTGCAAATTAGATTTGCTGCCGCTAGGGTGCGTCTAGATTTAGGCTACAAGAGTCAAACACTCTGTAAAGACTTCCCGAAGACTTTCAATCAATTTAAGCTCTGGATGACCCCTGTACACCTTCGAAAGCATCTACAATGGGCACGTGTTATCAACAATGACGTAATTATTCAGTTTTAGTTCTCTGATCTGATCTCATCTTAGAATCTGTGTACATCATTTAAACATGGACAGCATTTTGAGTTATGATCTTTGGAGATTTTGGGGTTGTTCAGAATGCTGAACAGACATAGTTCCTGCGATGATTGTGATTATGAGACGAGCACAACAGATGCACAACTCTTCGTGGCATTCAGTTGAACGTGAGCTATTGCACAAGAGAGAGAGAGAGAGAGAGAGAGAGAGAGAGAGAGAGAGAGAGAGAGAGAGAGAGAGAGAGAGAGAGTTTCTTGTCTTCCTTCGTCTCAGTAAAGGAGCCCTACAAATCTAACAGAGAGTGTCCAGCAAACAGGGCTGCTTTCAGAGCTGGAGGAAAGAGATCAGAAGAGGGCCTCTTTGGCCGAGCTACATGAAGATCCAGCTGTGTTTAAGCTGGACCTCCACAGCACAAAGAAGGGTCACCTCACCTCCAGGGCTTCACCACCACAAATAAAGACATCCATTCACACAGTCCTGCCAATCTGCAGCTTTTCATCAGCTGCCCTTGTGGTGATCCCCATGTAGTACAGACTGGTGGTGACATAAGCCCTCTCTTTTTTAAGGTCTTGCTTTTTTCTTGCTCGAGTGCCTTTGAAGATTATGGAGTCTCAGAGTAAATTTTGGCAGCATCCATGGCAATGCTGAGCCAGCTTTAGTGTTTCTTTATTTCTTTATTTTTTTGGTAATGAATTATGAGGGTTATTGCTATACCTTATAGTGTCAAATTGGGTTAAAAAAAGAAAACACTTTGATGTAAATGTGCTAAAATAGTGGATATTTTGATGCATTGTGAACAATCCCCTAAGTATTAAACTTTGGCTGTTAACTTTTTGCTGCTTTGTTTCAACCCATGTTTGTGTCAAATATGGACAAACCCAACCATTGGTTTACATTTTTAACCCATCTTTTTTTATATATAGCGTACGAACATGTAAGATATGTTAAATTGTGGCATGCTTTTTAAGCTTTTTACTGACTTGAGCCATATCTATGGTCCAGAATATCAAACAAACTTAAAGTGGTCTCTGTACTTTGCTACTAAGCAACCGATCAGGGATGCTTTTCCCAAATCATTGTTAGCCAACTATATGGTTGGAAGTTCCATTGTTACCAACATAGTTCAACGATTCTGTGTTTCCCAAAACCATAGTTCAAACAAACATTCACAAACAGCATTGCAATAGCGTGGTTGGAACTACAGCTCTCACCCTATTGTTAGAAGCATAGTTGAGTGTACTTAAATAGATCTTGCTCTTGGGCACAATAAGCAATTTTACTTTCTTTATCGTTAATTTACACAATTTAAATATGAGTTTCAATCTATATATTTTTGCATGTCAACAATCAGTGCTATTTTTGAAGAGTGCATGTGCATATGCATAAAAGGAGACCCTGGAGTATGATGTAGGCCTACTGTAAGAGGAAATCCATGATGAATCAAACATCAGATAAAGCAAAATGACAGGGAACAAAACAAATAGGCTGTGTCTCATGTAATTTCGAAGGCTGCGTCCTCTAGAGGGCACATCCTGTGAAGGATGCGGTATACAGAGTGTCCTCAATCAGAATGAAACGAGACGTCCTTTGTAGGACACACAGGCAGGAAGTATCACGTTGCTATGCCAACACATTCAGCCTCATTGCGCTCTCACGCCAGTTATATGAATGAAAATTATTTATAACTTGAAAATGACTATGAAATGTTTCTTGCCTTGACAAGTAATGTACTGTTCTAAACGTTTAAAAATCAATAAACACTTGTAATCCTGTTTACCACACCTGCCTGTTTGAGGTAATACAGCTTAAAAAACAAAAATAAGCTTGAAATTACTTTCATTTAAACACCACATGAACGCTTGCATGTATATCTGGCGGCGGTGCCATGTTTTCAAATAATATTTAAAAAATTGGACGGTTGTTAACGGCGACGCAAAGAATTGTGGGTTATCTGCAGCAGCAAAGGCTACACCACATGCACACTCCGAATTCCTGTAAAAGAAGGGCGCATTCGAAGGTCGCATTTGGAGTGTTCTACTCACTTTTTTGAAATGAGACAGCCTCATGACGTATGCAGCCTTCGAATGCGCGCCCTCCGGAGGATGCAGCCTTCCGAAATGAGACACAGCTACAGTAAAGCAGGGATCAGGTGCTATGTTCGTTAAAGCAGCATCTTTGACAAATGACATTGTGATGAAAGCTGCTGACGAAATGAACCGCATGTATACTGGATTAAATTGTATGCAATTACATGCAAAGTAGGTGTTAGTTAGTTTCTCTATCAATTCTCATTTTTTTAAATAAATAATGTTTTAAACTAAATATTGAGAATCAGAGCATAAAAACCAAACCCAAGTTTTTATTTATATACAGTCCCGCTCAAAATTGTTGGCACCCCTGATAAATATGATCAAATATGGCTGTAATAAATAAATCTGCATTGTTTATCCTTTTGATCTTTTATTTTAAAAATTCACAAAAATCTAACCTTTCATTGAAGTAAAAGAATTGAAAATGGGGAGTAAATCACATTATGAAATAAATGCTTTTCTCCAAAACACGTTGGCCACAATTGTTGGCACCCCTTAAAAATGTTATGAGAAAAATATCTCTGAAGTATATTCCCATTAATATTTATATTTTTAGCACACCAGGGTGACGAGGAACATAAAATTGTCCAGCTATGATGTCTTGTTTCACAGAAGTATAAATATAAGGAAGCACAAAGGCCAAATTCCCTTAATCATTCATCACAACGAGTAAAAGCACAGAATATAGTTCTGATGTGCAGAAAAAGATTGTTGAGCTTCACAAAATAGAAAGTGGCTGTAGGAAAATAGCTAAAGCATTGAACACCCCCATTTCCACCATCAGGGAAATAATTAAGAAGATACAATCAGCTAAAGATGTTATGAATCTGCCTGGAAGAGGACGTGTGTTTTTTTCGTCCTAATGCACAGCGAGGAGGAGAGTTTGAGTGGCCAAAGACTCTCAGAGGATCATAGATGGAGAATCACAGAGATGTCGTTGAGTCGTGGGGTCAGAAAGCCTAAAAAAAAAAATCAAACAAACCCCTACATCCGCGCTCATCCAGAAACAAACTCCAGCATATTCAGTGGTCAGACACGACTGGAACTTTAGACAGGACCTGGTTCTGTGGTCAGATGAACTGTAAAAAGAGCTTTTTGGCAGGGATAAAAAGTACCCCATGCCCAGGGCTAAAAATAAAGCTGGAACTTTAACGTTGAGGGCCTATTTTTTGCTGGAGGTCCTGGACATCTTGTTCAGACACATGGTATAATGGATTTTAGCAAATACCAACAGATAAAAATTTCTACCTCTGCTAGAAATCTTATAATGGGCTGTGGTTGGCTCTTCCATCAGGACAAAGATCCAAAACCAACATCAAAATCAAGGCACAAATGTGTCACTGAGCACAAAATGAAGCTTCTGTCATGGCCATCCCCGTCCCCTGACCTGAACCCTATAGAGAATGAGAGGCTGAACTGAAGAGAAGAAGCACCAACAGGGATCTGGGAATCTGAAGGATCTGGAGAGATTCTGTATGGAGGAATGGTGTCTGATCTCTCGTCAGGTTTCTCCAAACTCATCAGGCATTAGAGGAGAAGACTCAGAGCTGTTATCTTGGGAAAAGGAGGTTGCAAAAAGTATTTAATAAAAGGGTGCCAACAATTGTGGCCAACCTGTTTTGGAGAAAAGCATTTATTTCATAATGTGATTTACTCCCCATTTTCAATTCTTTTACTTCAATGAAAGGTTAGATTTTTGTGAATTTTTTTAATATAAGATCAAAAGGATAAACAATGCATATTTATTTTTCTACAGCCATATTTGATCATATTTACCAGGGGTGCCAAAAATTTTGACCACGACTGTATATAATTTACATAATTGTTTTTATAAATTGTATATAATTGTATATTCTAAATTGTCATTTAAAAAAACTTTTTTTTTGACTTTTAAACTTGAGATTCCTTTTCTACCAAGAAATAAGCATTGTATCCATTAAACATTTGCTTGGTTATCTCTTGAATTTTGTTCCAGATCATTAGATGTGATGTCACGGTTCCCTGGAAACTGAACTGAAGTACCTTCATAGAAAAACACTTTCTGATAAGCCATTGACATATCCCTTAGGATTTGAACAAAGCCACAGAACTTCCTGGGTGATCCAGACTGCTCTCCTGATGGTAAAAAGCCATGGTGAAGTAAAATATCCTTTTCTTTGCTTGTCCGTGCATTCCTTTTGTTTTTAGAAAGTGTCCGTATAGCTTTCTGTGGATAATGGTGGTGTAACCTGGAATGGATCCAGCCCTGTTGAACTGGGGGTCAGAGCCATACACTGAGACATGGATCTCTTCTCCTTCACAATTAAAGCCAGTGCAGGCCATTTACATCCAAATATACTTTGTGCAGCGCCTTGTTTACACAACAGTATCTCCTCTCTTCCCCTCTCTCTCTCTTTCACCCTTTCCCCTCAGCCATAACTCCTCCTCCAAACCATCATTCTAACAACTATACATTCTTCCTTCCCTTCCACTCTTACTCTGAATGTCTTAGTCACTGCATGCTGAGGCTTCCCGTTGCCTGTGGGGATTTTAGGGAATTTGTGATGACAGCACCTCTCCCTCTGCGGAGGAGTTGCCTCGAATATCCAAGGAGAAGCGCAAAAAGAGACGCTTTCAAAGGCTGAGCGCGTCCGCACGCAAGTTTCTTGATTTTAATGGGACCTTAGACACTTTCCGCGCTCCTCATCATGACCTTGACGCCTGTTGGACTTCCCAGCACATTTGAAGTACTCTAAGGTGAGATGGTCCTCAATCTGTTTAGAGGCTTCAGCTTCAATTACTGACCTGCTGGAGACTCTTCAGTGCAGGTGGATGACGGTTGAAGTTCACGACAGAGAATACTGATGAAATGCACCTTGAAGTCACTTTGAACGAATGTGTCTGGCAAATCCATATCTTTAAAGTTTAATTTGCTTCTAGATGCGAAAGTGAAATATCAGAGCTCATTGGAAAACATGGTTTCATATGATTTCCACAACTTTATACGGGTAGTTCTCATGTTCTGCGACGCGACGTTCTGCATTTGCTGCATCTAAAACTATTTTAAGTTTTAAGTTTGTTAGTTATTGTATAATTATTTATGAATGCAATACTACATAACAGAAGCCTTCTGAACAGAAGTTTCCTTTTCCGAGTAATTTATATGTCCCAATGTGGATTTATATCTTTTGACTGTTATATTGTGAAATTGTGTCTATTTCTCATAATTGAAAATTAACTTTATATCACACAATTGCATCTATATATTTCAATTTGATTTATATTTTTTCTCAGTTGTGACTCTCTCTTAATTGCTACTTTATTTATCATAATCAAAACTTTTAAACTTTACCTCACACACACACACACACACACACACACACACACACACACACACACACACACACACACACACACACACACATATATATATATATATATATATATATATATATATATATATATATATATATATATATATATATATATGAGAAGGAGTTAATGGGACATGTTTTTACACTGCAGGGCCATTTAAAATAAACTTTCCCTTAAACACATTTGAACATTTAAAATCTTAATCTCACTAATAAATCTAAACTTAAATACTCTGAATGATGCAAATCAAACATCAAGAAAATATGGTAGAAGCCACAGGATTACCTCAACTTACACGTGTCAGTAACTCTATGTACGTTTTACTGGACCATTACAGTTCTGTTGAAATGTACACTGTGTAATGAATTAATAACGATCTCTGTAAAATGAATGGGAATGGCAGCGTTAACAGTCACTCACAGTGTGTAAAGCGAAAAGAAAACACTGCTCGCCCCTTTTCATGTATTGCAACACTTTGCGCTCAACGAGAAACTTGTAGGACGCTTGAGTGACATTCACAGTGCAGAATCCGCTTTGGCTGTTTGGATCAAGTCTTTTATACAGCTGGGAATGAGGAGGCCTCCTTTTACTGTGGCTTTAGAGAAAAACGGGCTAAAGGAAAGGAGGTGAGAGGACTAGATCTAATCAGGGTTACACTTGCAACACTGTTTCTCATGAGAGACAAAGTTTTTGGGCAAGTTAAGAACAAATGTTGTAACTTTAGTTAGCATAATTGCAACATCTAAATATGAATACTGTCTTATTGAGTGGGTGATTATTTAAAATGATATTAAAGCCAGTATTCTCTTGTGTTTTAGCGGGCTTTAGGCATATTTATAATATTTTAGGAATTTACATGATTGCATAAGGAAAAGTGTATATTTTAGGTCACTAGATATCCTCATTATTGTAAATGGTCTGATCTGGCTAATTATTTTTTAATGATCTTCCATTAAAAATGCTGTTTAAAGTAGTTGTAACTGGAGTACAGCGTGGTGCAGGATATCTTCCAAAGTATTTAATGTCATCTATATGCTTAAGTTCTTTTGCATTGTGATATTTGACATATGTTGCATATTTCGAAACCTCTGTTAAATACAATGTGTAATTTCATATGAACGTTTGCATGTGTGTCACGGGCACATGTGAAGTCAGAGCTGTAGATGGCTGTGAGTCACTGACCTTGTCCGGTGTTTGGTCAAATTTCTTATCAGCTTTTAAAGTTTAAATGTTTTGTTAAGGGCAGGTGTGTGTTTTCCTTTCTCTTGATGAAATTGGAGCATGTTTTCGTGAGCGTGTGACACGATAGAGACAGAATGAGAGCAAAGCACAAGGCAAAGTGTTAAATGAGTGAAGGCCACAGTCAGGGCTGCCAGCTGGCCCCCTTCTCACATTTAACACCACAGCACAGAGAGCTCTGATTTTCTATGCATGCTTGAAAGTACACAGGAATATTCAGTGTTTCCATCTGTTGATGACCACTGGAAAAAGTTCAGTACTGGAAGAAGGTGCATGAAAGTTAATACTATCATTCAGTGAAATATGCTTTGTTTTTATCTCTTCTCTGAGTTGACAGCTAAAAGAAAGACTGGGAGATAGACCAATATTGTCTTTTAATACATATACATGTACATAATACTACTGTATATAATGCTTAAATATAAAAAATATCCTTATGTATAAAATACAGATGCATACAGTAATAAATACTAAATGTTCACACAAATGATTTGTATCTATGTTTTAGGCATAAAGATCGACCATATAATATCTTTCATCTTTAAAAGATGAAAATAAAAAAATAAAAAATCTGTCATTTGTTTTTATATGTTTGACAAATATAACTAGATTACTGTTAAATGAATTCACTGTAATTTTTTAATTTTTTTCATATTTCTAGTGACTGGTCACATCTAAATTTTTCAGTTGTCCAAATTGAATTTCTGCAAATTAAATTGTATCAATTCATAGAAATTCAATTTGGACAACTGAAAAATTTAGATGTGACCAGTCACTAGAAATGTTTTACTTGAAGAGGCCTGAATTTTTTTAAAGTGTTGTTGGTTTTAATGCTATTATATCTATGCAAAGTTGCTTTGAGACCAAAATGCAATAATGTCATTGTTTTTATTCAGTTAGGATTATTTAAATATTTGAGTAGTTGAGTGATTTTTCTGTCTATCAAATGTTGCTGTTTATTGATTAAAAGTGTAAATAATTATCAAAATTATACCCTTAATTATATACATGGGTAGTTGCGAGACTATATGGGATATTTGTACATTTAATAAAAAATTTCACATTAGATTACTACTTAAGTGCTAAAAATATTATTTAAAATGGTGAAACTTAAATGTGGTGCTGATTAGTAGCAGCATATACATGATACAAAATATATACATGTATATAAAGAAGTGTTATTTGTAATTTACAAATTTCTTTCCACACCCTAAAGTTCACTTCTGAAATGATCACAGCCATGTTTCCCAAAAGCATTGTAAGCCTAAGTTGATCGTAAACCAATTGCTTCTCTGAACTGCTTATGATGCTTTTTGGAAAGGCAGCCCTGTTGTCAGATGCAATTCGCATAATAAATTGATAAATCTGACAAAAACAAACCAATCACATCTTAATATAGCACAATTGAGTGGCATGATTTCACGCTATCAGTCACTTGATAGCAACGTCCTGCCAAGAATAATCTTGGTCTTTCACAGTTCATCTGTCTAGATGATGTTCTTAAGCTAAAGGTGTCAGAAAGGAATGTTCTTTCTTTCTCCACCAATCAGACGCATTTCCTGTGGTTTAATGTGTGTTTTTGTGCAGTGTGGTTGGGGGGTAATGAGGGGGTTAGCAGGGTTGCTAACCACAGCCTGGTCTGGGACATTTAGGTCGTCTGATGAATGGACGAGAACATTGTAAATCACCAACTGGAGAGCGAGGAGCCAGATTCCTCATAGCACTGATGTCACCATCGTCGTGCCTTTAACAGATCCAGACTTGAACGCTCTCAGTCTGAGCCAGATGTTCAACCCCTCAGATCCCCTCACTGAAAAAATGTTATGTTGACTTTACTTAATTTTATTATGGTAAGTGGTTGCACGAAATAAATTTGTCTAAATCCAGATATATTTTTTAAATTAACTTTACGTATTTTTTATAAGTTGAATTTACGTATATTTTATCAGATGGATTTATGCATATTTTATAAGTTGAATTTACGTATATTTTATAAGTTTAATTTACGTATATTTTAAGTTGAATTTACTTATAATTTATAAGTTAAGCGTACTTATATTTTATAAGCTAAATGTACTTATATTTTATAAGATGCATGTATTAAAACTTTCAGTAATTTCAGATTAATTATATTCATAATTTTACCTAAATTCTTATGAGTAGAATTTACAAAGACATTTTATGTTCAGTACACTAAAATACATAGTAAAATTAAGTTTAATCCAATAGTTTTTTAATATCTTATTGTATTTTCATTAATATTCAGACAAATAAAGCAAACCGATATTTTCAACTGTAACTTTATTTTTCTAATCCAAGAGATAGATTTTTCTCTCCCAAACAAGAGTGCCAGTAATGTAACTCAGTAGTCACCATTTCTCAAATTGCTTTCTTAGAACAAAATGCCCTAGTATCATCCATTAACATAAAATACATTAATTTCATTAATTTTCATTCATTTCACATTGTGCCATTCGTGACAAAAACAATTGATCCAGAATAGCTGAAAGACAGCAAACTCTGATGAACTTGTGTGAGATTGCATTAAACTGCAAACACTTATATTGAGTCAACACTCCAAAACATACCTAGTACAGATTTAAATGTTAACAACTGTGGTTGTTACATATAGCCACACACATTACTAAGGTCCATAACTCACTTTGGAACATCTTCTACAGCTGCATTTCACATCATACTAAATATGCTTTATCACTCCGTAAACACAATAACAATGGGTTCATAATTGCAGCTGAGGAAATCATAGTCCAGCATTGAATTTAGGTTCTTTAGTCCAAGGACTTTGGAGGAAAGCCTCTCCCCATCCATTTTCAAGAGCACTTTTGAATGAATTCATAGAAGTATTTCAGCTTTTGGGGTAAGCCATGTTCAGTACATAGATGACTCCAAGCATCATTGCACATGCCTGAGCTACATATCCAATGTTGTCCAGAATGATTACTCCTTCAACATAAATGCCAATGTCATCATGAGCTCCAATTTCTTCACCCTCCTTGTTGATGACATATATGCCCATGGTGGATTTCTGCATGTCTCTCAGGATGTCATCCCCTTCAATGTCCTGTATATTTGTTGAATATAGGTGACAAAAAAAAAAAAACATGAATTTATGAAATAGATTTTAATGACCTGAAAATTCTACATTTCTTTATATTTACAATATATGATAATTATCCTGGTCAGTAAAATTATTGAAAATATTTTTGTCAGTTAAATAAAGCTTCATGTGAATTAAATCAGTTTTTTTTTTATGGCATTGTGGAAAATATCCAAAATTTTCTGCAAATGGAGCAGACACAGAAGTCAGAATAGATGGACTAACACATTACATTGTTGGTTTAGGTCTTTTAACTGAAAAATAAGAAAATAACAAATAAAGCCTGGCTTATCGTGTCAAGAACCAAACTAATAGTTTAAAATGTTTGAGCCAATTTGGAAAATGGTCAGCGCTAATGTTAATGCATTTGTCATCAATGGGCTAAAACATAAAAACACCAGTATGATCCTTTGTTCATGTTAGAGCATTTTTTAAGTTTTGTATTAGTTGATTTAAATAAAAAGCAGGCTTACACACAATAATAGCTCTAAACCCCAAAACACGACAGCATGTAGACAGTGATAGGACTACAGGTGCCATAGTTGTGGTGTTCACACACTGATTTTGTTATGCATCAGGCTTGTTTTTGGTGGGCGCCATTTAAATCACATTGTGAAAGCCATTTTCTTCTAACTAGTGAGTTAGTGACATTAGGATCTTAAAACATTTTCTATAATACAACACAGTACATCTGACTGACAAATAAAATTACAATGACTTGCCTTATACTCCTGAATGAGATGTCCATCATCCTCACCAAGGTAGATGCAAAGTGCCTTGATGACTGCTGCCCTTTAAGATTGATGTCACTTCCAGCCTGTGTAAAAGGATTACAACTATTAAAATATAATGATTAATTAAAAAAAATCTTGAAACTGTAAAATATTTCAAATCTGTGGTAAACTCAAAAATAAATGACAAAAATAAGTGATTTTCTTAAAATATCAGGTCTGAATGTGTAGGGCGATAGCACTATTGTAACTTCTACTTATTCAGGGAAGTTTCACTGAGAGCAATGGTCTCTCCTTCACTGATTACAACTATGTAAAAAAAAAAAAAATTTGAAAACATACAATTTCCATCCACACCTGTGTTTTAGCTGCTTATCAGATTTGATCTCGGCCTATATTAAAACTGTACAAAACTAACATCAGTTGGCCATTCAAGTACATTGGGCATGCCGGTGTAAACATGACGCCTGCTTCTACTCCGCAGTTACTGAAGATTTGGCGAAAGAAAAAAGTATACTACAGATGAAGACCAATACCAGAGATTTTCTTTGCTTGACACTTAGGTAGAACTGTTACTAAAAGTAACACTGGAATAGAAAGCGACTGTGGCGGTGGGAAACAGACTGGCAATTGTTCCAAAGCAAATATGGCGACATTCACAGAATAAAAGTGTTATAAATAGGGATGGACCGATACCATTGTTTTCAGAATTGAGTATCGGTCAATAACGATACTAAACAGATCCGATACCAATGCAGTTTTGTTTAAAAAATCTATGTAGAATTTCTAAACCTTAGTGTGTTGAATTGAAAATCACTCTTTGTGAGTTAAACACAATCAACTAAATACAGACTTCATTATAAAGAAAAACAACAAATTAAAAATATATAAAATCACAATCTATGACAAAAATAGCTTACTACTATAGATGGTGAATAAATTAGATTAGTGAATAATTTAGCAGCAAAAGTTACAAAATCACGAGTGCACAATAATTGTTCAAAGTGGGTAAGTTAAATTACGGCATGCTTTCTATGTATGACGTTCTTAATATAATTCATAATCCCACATTTATAATGAACAACGTGTTATGGTTATTGTGTTATTACAAACTGTGCGCTGGTTTTAAAGTTGCGAAAATCTTGTATGAAAAGGCCTTAAAGAGGTGGACCCAGGCACAGGTTAAGCCACAAAGAGACGCATCTAATGTGATTGCTAACTGCCTCAACATAAGGCAACCAAGCCTAGTGTGAATACACCCTTAGAGTAAAAGTGTCTACACATGATCAGTGGCAGATTTACTTTGCACTGCTGTTAGTCATTACGGTTATAGAAAGAACAAATACACAGAAGCATGCCTAGCAGGAAGGTAGACATGAAGAAAATGTCTGTGTGTACTGCTACTTTTATAGCAGCACTTCTCTATGAATTATATGATGACAAATTAACAGTGTTGAGATCCCCCCATAAATAAATAACAAAATGTATACCACACAGGTAACAGAACATTTTTATATTTTTCCTTAGCAGCACTGCTATGATCAGTATAGCTATAGTTGTGTTAATAGGGTTGTAACGGTATGAGATTTTCACGGTATGATAATCGTCTCAGAAAATATTAAGGTTTCACGGTATACGGTATTAAACAATCATTATTTTGCTGTTTATTATCGTTATAATCATCAACTACAATGACCCTTCAAGAAATGAAAATGGATAAGGTTTTTTGGTTGAACATAAGGTTTATTATCAGTCAGTGTATTCTGTGATTATTCTTTATAAAATTGTGAAATGCTCATTAAGTTCTCTCAGAGCAGCTCTATTAATGTCTTCACATCGTCATATAGTGAGTGAGATGGCTGACGCTTTTCAACACCATGACGGTACTCAAGTGCACGCCTACTTGAGTATGTACTAGACGAAACGGCGCTGCTCATTCACAAATATCTTAGACACGCACAACAAGCAGAATATAAATGTACAGTATATAGCAGTCTTTTGCGCTATATATTCATAGACAAACGATATCACAAATTGATTTATTGCAAAGCTATATTTTTCATTTATTCATTCATCTATCAAATCACGTATGTGACATCTGCGTGATACCTAAATTCCATTTTCATGACTGGATTCCAGGATTCAACCTGCATCATGGAAATAAAATTGCCTTAAGTTATTAACAGAACATAACTTTATCTTCACGGAGGGATGGTGGACGCAAATATGAGAACATGTTCAATGTATTTCATCCTTGTTCCGCCCCTCTTCATTCACATTTCTTGCAAACTGGATAACCACCTTCAAGAACAACCCCGTGTTCGTTTTTTGGATACCCAGACTATTCCCATACTGCAGATTTTAACTTTTATTCGCCTGAGAGATTATTCAAATTTGTACCCTCTGGCTCTGACATTTTTTCAGCTGTACATGTATAAGTGGAGTCTTAGCAGTCACGTTTCCAAAACCGTATAAGCAAAAATTTTCAAGATATGATAATCGCATATTTCAATATCGCGATAAACTGCCATACCGGTATACCGTTACAACTCTTGCTGTTAGGATGCATGTTAAATGCACTGTCTAAAATGTAGTTAAATGCACTTACCAAAACAATATGAGCTTCCCTAAGAATTAGGTCACATCACACCAACACATTCAGATATGAGAATAACCTGCAACAGAAATAAAAATGAGCAGGAATTAAAAAGATAAATTGTAAGCATATTGAGAAAAAAAGTAATTGTTCAATAATCACAAACTTGTGTCAGCACAAAACTGTTAAATCCAATGACTCAAATCAGATCACTACAGACTATTTTTGTGGCTAAGGTTAAATTTTTAATAATACCTTATTATTACTATATAATATATATGCATAAAAATTCTAACAAATGGCAGATTAAGAGGGTGGAAGTGGACAGACAGACAATGACTTCATTTTCAGGAAATAATATTTTATTTATCAACTAGCTGGTCCTCTCGTGTCATCTGCAAAGCTCCTGCTATTAGTTATGAAGCATTTGTATGCTTCTACTACATGTACTTTCAGCCCCACCTTCACGCTTTTAAGTTTCGATAAGGCGAGACGGATACCTTCCACGATGACTGCTACCCATGCCACTACCACAAAGCGAAGAAATTGAGAATACGGAGATGGTTGTATATATATAATTATTATATAATTGTATTTTATATAATTTATATATAATTGTATATATATATATATATATATATATATATATATATATATATATATTAAAATAAAAAGTAACATTAATGATGTATGAATATATATATATATATATATATATATATATATATATATATACACATACACACATTGTAAAAGCACTTTATAAATAAAGGTGACTTAAAATTTTGACTTGACAAAAGGTGAAGCAACTTACCTCTGCAGTGAGTACCAAATGAGTACAATGTTTTTTTCAGTTTGTGGGCTTGTAGATGACCAAGACATGCACCCAGTCAAGTAGCAGAATGTCTATTTTAATATAAACATTAAAATAGAAAAGTAACATTAATGATATATGATAATTGAGATGAATATTAACTATATATATATATATATATATATATATATATATATATATATATATATATATATATATATATATATATATACATACACATACATTAAAATCAAAAGTCATGTTTATTTTTATTTTTTTAAACACATTAAATTGTATTATTTGTGTCCTAATAAGATGGAGTGTATAACTTGGGGAAAAAAATGACCATTGTCTTAAATACATAAATCCAGGCATTCTAAAATAGCGCGACAACCTCCTCTGCTAAAAACACAAACAATGAATGAAACGGTTTTGGCGGCCAGCATCCCAAAATGGCGGAAGAAGGAGGTGCGGTGGGGTTTCTGTGAAGTGACCATAGACATAATAAATACATATACATATATATATTATGTCTATGGTCGTGACGACATCTCCTCATTCTCAATAAGAAAAGCTTATTTTATTTTGTTCCCGCGAAGACCTGCCTCTGATTGGCTAGTGATCGTTGCATTGTTTGGTTTGGTTGGTTGGTAAGGTTTCGCAAGTCTTTGAAAAATGCCACAGAGAGCACAGACTGTAAAAAAAATAGTCAGTCAGCGGACGCGGAATGTAAAAAAAAAAAAAAAAAGAAACGAGGAATACGGAGAGGACCCGTATAACTTCAACGTTAATATTAAAACACACACGTATCAAGTTCTTCTTACCAACCCACGACTTTTATTCATTGATACTTAATAAAACACAATCTGGTGATTATTTTTGCATTCCTGAAATCCGCTCACGACAAATACATAAGACTTAACTCAATTACTACTGCTGTCTGCCCGCTCGTTGTGTTTTGAATTAACTTAACGTTGGCAAATCAGGCAAATAATGTTACCTAGGACTGCCATTATGTAGAAGCATAAACTCTTGCCGTAAGTGCACATTAACCCTTTTACCAACATGATTTCACAGGTGTATTTTGTCCTAATGTTAACACACAGACAGAAAATCACTGGCTTACAGCCAGTCAGGAATAACGTTAATGTAACGATAGGCTTGGCCAGTCTAACATACAAGACAGCAAGGAAGGTGAAGCTAACGCATAATTAACGTTAACATTCGTGAAAAACTATTTTGCTTTCATTTGGCTTTCACAAACGAATAAATAAGTCTAACAAGACAAACACTAATTTACATTCACCACGCATTTAAGTTAGACTTAAGCAAAGTTAACTTACTAACGCATCTTACACAACTCACGTTAAGCTAGTCGCTGTAACGTTAGCTAATGTAATTTATATTTAAAAGCCCAAACTTATAGCATTAGCTAAACACAATATAACACACCAATGATTATAAACTGCTTACTTACCGAAAATGCAGAGCTGGATGCAGCATTCAAAAGAGTGCTTCAAAATACTCCTTGGCGCCTTCAGAAAAAAATGGCGGTATGTGTCTGCACATGCGCAGACCGGACAGTATGTGGAAATTAAATTAAACATATTTTTTTCTAATTACTTTTAATTGAATTAAATTAATTTGTTTTAAACAATTCCAGTGAATTTAAAAATTAATAATAAAAATAAGTAGGATTAAATAACACATTAAAATCAGTGAAATTAACCAGATAAATACATGTAACATTTACAAGGGGTCAGAATCATTTTTTTGAGTGCTGTTATTCCCTCCTACTTGTGCAAGATTCCCTGTTTTTCCCTCTTTGCCTCTCTGGGATTCCGTTATCCCTTCTCTGCTATTCCCAGAGTGACTCTTTGTGATTCAGTCGCATCTTTGAGATTCTTAGTTTTTCTGCCTCTTTTGGTTTCCAGCATTGTACTGCATATTTTCAGCGCCTTTTGTAATGATTAGGATAATTATCTGTGAAGTAAATGTGCGTTTCCATAAAATCCCAATGCTCCAATGTATGCTCATCTCATTTAAACCAATATTCTGGGTTAAACACAGAACATATTTGGCGTACTGATGATTACCACAGAGAATATGAAAAAGTAATACAGACATTTAAATCAAATGCAATATTTTTTTTGTATTTGTTGGGAGTAATAGGCTACTTCAGTTTTCCCAAGTAATGATGAAATGTTTTTTTTTTAATTCCCCATGCTGAAAAGAAAACTCAACTTGAACCCATGCATTTGTGGTTTATGATGGTCTAACTGGTCTAAGCCAGACTGACCAGCTAAAACAAATGCGTAAAACCCCTCTTAAAACCTGCAAGACAGACCGTCAAACTAGCTTGGTCAGGCATGGAGACAGCTACTTTTGGTTTAAAAAAATTACTAACAGGACTGAAAACTACACCATCAGAAATATTATTAAAACATAGCTTTTAATAAAGCACCTTTTTAAGTCTTCTAAATGAAACAACCACACTTAAGTATGCTAAGTAAGTAAATGTACTTAACTTGAAATAAATCATGCAGACATTTAAAGCAAACTAATTACAACTTCTGTTCTTTCTTTTCAGGATGATTTGCATAAAGTGCTAATTTGGACAGAGGAACCAGTTCAGTCCAAATGGTGGAACATGGCAGTTTTTGGCATTATATGAAGGCACTTTTGGATATTCCTTATGGCTAGTTCTAAACTGTAGATTAAAACATGGACAGTCGACCCATGATGACTTTAGAAGGACAGCCGTCATCTACATTGCAAAAGGCCCCCAAAATGACTTTCTCAGTAGAGCTTTCAAAGGCAGACTCAACCGTGGATGGAAACCTGACATTAAAAGATACTTCAAATTGTCTATTATCTGTTATAGATGACCGAACACTACTTGAGCTGAAGAACAAAAGTTCATTAGAGAAGATCAATCAAATTGTACCAGTGCTAGTCAGCAAGGATGGACCTTGTCTTCAAATCTCAAATCTTCTCACAAAAGAAAAGACAAAGAAACACATCAAACATAAAAGCACTTTTGTTCCAATATCAATCCCAAAAGATGATAAAATGGCATTCATGAGTCTGACCTCCCACTGGACAGCGAGGAAGAGTTCAGCTGTTTTTTGACTTCGTCAGATGTGATCAACAACCTTGATGTAGATCCCTCAAACACCTTGTCTACTTCTTATCCTTTCTCTAGTTTGACAATAAGATCCATTTCAGACCCCACTTACTCTTTTGCATCCTCTCCACTGGGACCATCCCACCTTGAGCACCCATACTCTGCTCCTTTGCCAGTCTCTAAGGGAACTGATTTACCCCGAATCATTAAACACAAGCCCAGCTCCATTACCTTTGCCGATTATGACAGCTTTTTGGGTGTGATCCAGAACGCCCGAGCCAATGAGAGCTCAGATGCTTGTGAGACCTCTTCTGAAGATGAAGGCCGTGGCGATGAGGTTTTCCCAGAGTGCAAAGAGTTTCTCCCTGGCTCCAGAAGAAATAGGGGTGGATTGGAGAAGCAAAGAAGAAAGGGAACCTGTGGACAAGCGAGTGGAGAAGAAATTTCCAGCACTAACCTCCCACTGACCAGCACCAGCAGTTATGAGGCCGAGGAGGAGAGCAGCAGTACAGAGGTGAGGATGCAGTGATTGTTAGATGTTTAATAGGTCTTTTGAGATTTGTTAAATCTTAACAACGTCTTTAGGCAGCAGGATATCTGGTTTGGTTATCAATGTCTGTAAATATTTGCTTTCAGTTTAATACAGCACTGTATTAATATTCCTCAAATGTTTTGGTTTAGGTTTATTCTCAAACTATTAGCCCCCTGTTTGACAGACAAGGTTTAAGCCTATAGTCCCAGAATAAAATGCATGTTTGAGCTGTTTTAAATGAAAGCAATTTGCACTGACATATCTTAAAATGTGTCAGTGCTATTATTTTATCTCAAGATGCACACCAGTAATGTTTTTTTCTAAGGCATGTTTATAAAAGCTACTTAAATGTCCTAACTGAAATAATAAGGGCTAATTCTGGCTTAATCTGAAACCAGACCTAAATGACAAACTTCTGGGATTCTTTCATGTTTTAATGCGAGTTCATTCAAACTGTTTTGTTGATTGTTTCATGGTCATGGCAAACCTGGAAACATCAGGGAGTTTTTGTGATTGCCAGAGTCTATAAAATCTTAAAAGTCATGGAAAATGCATATCTGGTGATTTTGGTCTTGCTTGCTCACAAGCCATTTGATGTCTCACTTGACGTGAGCGAGTTGATCTTTCAAGTCAATTATTTCCATTAAGTTAGTAAAACAATAGGTTCACAAATCTCTCTGAAAAAATTGTAATTGGTCTGAATTAGGGATGTCAAAAGTCGGTACTGAAATTTTGAAAATGTGACAATACCAGCTTTTCTGTAGTACTGGTAATACAGAGGATATACGGTACCTACTTTCAGTTGCTTCCGTGTTTATCTAAGTGCAGGGCTCCAGACTAACTAACCGCAAAAAGACTATTTAAATATGAATCCTGCATGTTCTGCGTTTGATGTCTCTGTTATTAAGTTTAAAAAAACATAGGAAAACTTAAACTTATACATCATCTGATGTATGTATCATAGTGTGAGTCTCTGTGTGAGTGAATGGCGCAGACGCACACTTTCATTCACCACACACACAGTGAAAGAGGTCGCACCCCGGACGGGAAGCACAGCGCCATAGCCTAATTTGACCGCATTGATTGAGTGTACGTACATCGGCTGCACAATTCGGCATCTTCCCAGAACGACTCAGCTTGAGCGGTGGTTTCAGCATCTGCCGTCTCACTGTATGATGGCATGAATGCATGATCTTCATCTCTAGTGCTGCTCTGAGAGTCACTTGAGCATTTTACCGTTTCATTTGAAAAAACTAAAAAACTGTCTTATCATACGCCATAAACCCACAGAAACTCAAAGGTCACGACGGCAACCTGTCAAAATAAAAGTTCAATTTAACTTGAAGAAATTGACAGATATAATATTATGCTAATGTCATACAGCAGATTTAGCTACATCTCTCAATGTAATAATAATACTAACACTAATAATAATAATAATTATTATTATTATTTAAATTATTTTAAAACATCCGATTTTATTATTATTATTGTTTAGCTTTCAAATATTTATATGAATTATTTACTTATAATGATCACCATCATGCATAATAAACTCATTTAATTTAATTTAGTATTTTTATCAAATAATAGTCAAGAATAGTATCAAAATAGTTCAGATTTACAGATTTAGCTGTGGTATCAAAACTGGTACAGAGAACCGTAAAATTTTAAAGGTCGGATTGGTACGGATTACTGTAATTTTGGAGCCGTTTTGGTACATCTCTAGTCTGAATTATAATGATTTTAACACTAATTTTCCAGTTACTCGATAAATCATTGAAAAGTAGGCTAATGAAAATTCATTGTTCAAAAATAATAAAACATTTAAAAAATCTCCCGCTGACTTTGCTAGAATGTTCTGAATTCAAAATGTAAGTGATAGTTATGACATCATCACAGTATTTGCATACCGAATTGTGATTTGGTATCCTTTCTTGCATTTATTTGCACACTAATTTGAGAAAGCACTGCAATATCCTTAAGGAAAATCTTGAATCTCTAACCTTGTGATCCCCTGTTTTTTTTCTCTACAAAGTAATGTATAGAATGCTTGAATATATTAAATGAACCAGGAATGTTTTAGTTAAAGCATTCCCTGTGTGAGGCCTGCAGTGTAGGCTACTAGGGCTGTGAATGAACCACCAGCTTAACCACCACATATTGTAATGCTGATAGACAGTTCATGCCATAAAGCCAAGCTTTCCTGAGCATGTCATAGCCTCTTTTTCATGGATTGCCAAGTCTGATGTCCTTCCTGTCGCCTGTCAGAGCAAAAATCTATTTATCAGTGAACTTAGCCTTCCATTAGACTACTTACAGCTCCATTTAGTTGGAGCCAGTCATGGATGATTTGCATCTTTCTCCTAAACTAATGCCTGACCTGACTGTTGGCAACCTGTGACCTCCCTATCCCAAGTTCATTGCTTTTTAAAGAGGTGTCACATGGGAATGTATGAAAACACAATAGCATATTCCCTACCTTGCTCAGTTAAGAGCTCCTGTAAAAATGTCCTATACCATACATACCAGAGATAACCAGGAAAGTTATGCGATCACACCCTCTTACTCTGTTCTTATTGCTACATAAACTCAAAATGCTTTTTTTGTAATTAATTTTTGATAATTATTCTTGGTTTTGCATCTATATGTATAGATATTGTTAAATTCAAGATGACTTTGTGCCGCAGTTCTTGAAAGGTTGTTTATAAAATCTGCTTAGTGTTATTCTGACAATATTGGCTATACAATGAAAGAAATTGATATATTTTTCTATAAAAAGTATTATTTTAGACATTTACTATTTTAATGTTCTTTTTTAAGTAGTAATAATAGTAAATGTGAATAATAGTTTTATGAATACATTTAATTGAATTAAATAAATAATTAAATATTAGATCATTAAATTACATTTACGCATTTAGCAAAAACTTTATCCAAAGCAACTTACAAAAAAGGAACAAAATCAATTTGTCAAAGAGCCAGTAAAAAATTATTTATTTAAAACATATTTTTTATTAAATACATTTAAAAAATAAAATCTAATTTTAATAATAATCTCATTTAAAAAAATCTCATTTTATATCTTCTAAAATATAACTTTAGTACAGGACAAAAAATGTCAAACCTAGACAGGCCAATTACATCTGGTTGTGATGGCTTACAGAAACTGCTTTCCTGTAATTACAGTAGTTAGCAGAATTGTCAGAGGTTAAATGATTTTCTAAGGCAGGTGAGCTGAGAACGACCCGTGGTTCATTTGTTGGCCCCAGCACCCCTCTGTGCTGCACATGCTCAGCTCTCCCCTCCTGTTACTCATTCTTTGTTCATGCATGATTTAAGATGAACGTGTGAAAGAATGTGGTACCCCTCACGTGAGCGCCGAACTTGCCTTTTTTGCACCTTCTCAAAAAATTCCAGAATGATCTGTTAGAGGATATATACAGAAAAAAGAAGTAAAAAAATATAATAAAAATAAATAAATAAATAATTATATATATATATATATATATATATATATATATATATATATATATATATATATATATATATATATATATATATATATATATATATATATATATATATATATATATATAATTGAATGCATATTTTAAAAAACTAGAGATGATATTCCTTGGTACAATCCAAATGGAATTTTTATTATTATTATTTTATTTTTTTAATACAGCACACAACTCTTGAGGTTAAGATGCATTTTGCCTCTTCACCATGTGGAGGCGCTCTATACAAACATTTACACATATTGTGTGGCCAATAGCCGTTTTGTGTAGAGTTTACACGTGCTTATGAAATGGAATTGTGGAAAACTGCAGCATCTCAAGCCATCTGTGTATATATCCTTATGAGGGAAGACGTTGAGTTACGTGACATTGAGTAACAGTGAACGGCTCCTGTAACAAAAAAGGAGGATTTTCTTTCTCCGTAGATACTTATCTGACCTGGATTTGAAGTTCAACAAACGGATTATGGCTGGTGGCCTTAAAGGATGACATATTGTTACATTCTCTCGGTGGAGCTGGCTGGCACACTCAGTGGGTGGCATGGCCATGGCAGGAAGCCCAGAGCAATGCCAAAGCCCGGCACTTGACTCCTCATTTCCATGTCAATGGGCCAGTGCTGAGATTTACAATGTGGCCAATTTGCGGCGGTGCAGTTATGGTCCTCGGCCATTCTGTCCACCGTGGAAGATAACAATGATGAGCTGATCTGGTGGGACTGACTCATACCGGCCTAGTTGCCATGACAAGTGTATTTTCTCACGACTGACAGGGCGGAAAGGGGTGTTGTAACCGATGCCGGGTTGTTGAATATCGCAAATTCTGTGCCAATATTAGGAATTGTAATTGGAATAGATTCCAAAGGCTGCCATTAGACCAGTACAGTGTTTGGGAATAAATCCACGTTCTTCCACGTTTTTTCACTTCTTTTTTTTTTGCGTTAATCAATGCTATTTTTTCATAAAAAAAAGGGGGAGGACGTGGGTACTAATATTGGCATTAATGTAGGCTATAACGTAACATGAATTAACAATGTAGGCGTACAGTACCTTTATAGCATTTGTAGGCCTACAGTACCTTTATAGATTATTATTAATTTGTTCATTATACTAATACATTTTTGACGTTTTAAGTTATCAAAGAGCAGCGAAGAAAACGCACACCTTTTGAGGTGCAAGTTGAAGGAGAAAACTTAATGCAATGAAAACACAACTCTTCAAAACAAGTAGCCTTTGTCAAGTTGCATAAATTACCCATTATTTCATATCATGAACAAACCTGAATGAACAATAGTAGGTTTATTATTAAACATTGCTGTAAAAATGCTGTTCATTGTAGGCCTACTTAATGCATTAACTACGCTATTGTTTTTGTGGAAACCGTGATACATTTTTTTTCATTTTTTTTTTTCATTAGGCTATTCTTCGATGAATAGAAAGTTCAAAAGAACAACCTTTACCCTCTTGACTTTGACAATATATTTGAAATAGAACAATTTGAAATAGAAATCTTTTGTAACATTATAAATGTCTGCACTGCCTATTTAATGCATCCTTGCTAAGTAAAAGTATTAATTTCTTTCAAAAAATCTAAGTTGAACCTAATTTTAAAGTGTTGCTGTAAACTCAAAAATCAGACCTTAGCTTTTAAGTATTTTTATTCAAACAACATCCTCTTTTATTTATGAGAATACTCTAATTGTTTTCACTCAAGACAGCATGGGAGGCAAGATTTAAGCATTATTAGCAGCAAATGCATCGTCTTTTGTCAAAGTCAAGTGGGTTAATGGTCCATCGCAGAAGGGCAAGACAGAGTGGCGCTAATGTCTTAAGAGAGACAACAAGAAAGCCTTCTCTGCAGTGTTGGGGAAAGTTACTTTTAAAAGTAGTGCTTTACAATACGTTACTCTCTTTGGAAAGCATAAGAGACTTCTTTCAAAAACATTAAAAAATCTTATTGACCCCAAATTATTGAACTGTAGTGTATTATTTAAAACTGTCCTAGAAAGGCTGATTCTGTTATGCCTCTTTGTTCGCTCTCTGAAGGAATGTCATCATCTTGAGTCTAATTTGTTAAGGGTCTTACCATGGCCACATTCCTTGAGATTTTATGTTCCTTGTATGCTGCCCCCCTTTTCAACCAAACCATGTATTTCTGCTGCCTGAGACAAGCCATGACAGTCGTCAATAGCATCATTGTGTGTGGATGAGAGGGAGCCGTAATCTCTGCCTTGGGGCTTCAGATCCCAAGAAAGACTTGAGCGTTTCCGCCTGCTGTGTCTCCTGCACTGGGACGTTACTGGTAAATGTTCCTCACAGTTCATCCTTGCCCTGTTCCTGCTCATCTGGCCCCTCCACTTCCTGTTGGTAAAGGGGCAACCCTGTTGATTTACGACTTGGTGAGTGAGGTAGGTGAGGGTAATTTATAGCCCAGGAACCCTCGGCTGTGTCTGAGCTGGACGGGACAGTCTATTTATACTCTTTGGCAGGGGTGTCTGGGGAGTAGTGAAAGTAGCGCTGGAGAGAAAGGAGAGGAATACCATACAGCTATGTTTGGACCACAATGGCAGCTGGGTTGCTCTCTAGTACTGGTTTAAATGTGTGTGGCACTGGAACATTTGACTCTCAATGCTATTTACTGCTCAAGGGAGACCTATCTATCTATCTATCTATCTATCTATCTATCTATCTATCTATCTATCTATCTATCTATCTATCTATCATCTATCTATCTATCTATCTATCTATCTATCTATCTATCTATCTATCTATCTATCTATCTATCTATCTATCTATCTATCTATCTATCTATCTATCTATCTATCTATCTATCTATCTATCTATCTATCTATCTATCTATCTATCTATCTAAAGGATTATTAGGAACACCATACTAATACTGTGTTTGACCCCCTTTCACCTTCAGAACTGCCTTAATTCTACGTGGCATTGATTCAACAAGGTGCTGAAAGCATTCTTTAGAAATGTTGGCCCATATTGATAGGATAGCATCTTGCAGTTGATGGAGATTTGTGGGATGCACATCCAGGGCATGAAGCTCCCGTTCCACCACATCCCAAAGATGCTCTATTGGGTTGAGATCTGGTGACATCATTTTAGTACAGTGAACTCATTGTCATGTTCAAGAAACCAATTTGAAATGATTCGAACTTTGTGACATGGTGCATTATCCTGCTGGAAATAGCCATCAGAGGATGGGTACATGGTGGTCATAAAGGGATGGACATGGTCAGAAACAATGCTCAGTTAGGCCGTGGCATTTAAACAATGCCCAGTTGGCACTAAGGGGCCTAAAGTGTGCCAAGAAAACATCCCCCACACCATTACACCACCACCACCAGCCTGCACAGTGGTAACAAGGCATGATGGATCCATGTTCTCATTCTGTTTATGCCAAATTCTGACTCTACCATCTGAATGTCTCAACAGAAATCAAGACTCATCAGACCAGGCAACATTTTTCCAGTCTTCAGCTGTCCAATTTTGGTGAGCTCGTGCAAATTGTAGCCTCTTTTTCCTATTTGAAGTGGAGATGAGTGGTACCCGGTGGGGTCTTCTGCTGTTGTAGCCCATCTGCCTCAAGGTTGTGCGTGTTGTGGCTTCACAAATGCTTTGCTGCATACCTCGGTTGTAACAAGTGGTTTTTCAGTCAAAGTTGCTCTTCTATCAGCTTGAATCAGTCGGCCAATTCTCAACAAGTCATTTTCGCCCACAGGACTGCCGCATAATGGATGTTTTTCCCTTTTCACACCATTCTTTGTAAACCCTAGAAATGGTTGTGTGTGAAAATCCCAGTAACTGAGCAGATTGTGAAATACTCAGACCGGCCCGTCTGGCACCATCAACCATGCCACACTCAAAATAGCTTAAATCACTTTTCTTTCCCATTCTGACATTCAGTTTGGAGTTCAGGAGATTGTCTTGACCAGGACTACATATATATATATATATATATATATATATATATATATATATATATATATATATATATATATATATATATATATATATATATATATATATATATATATATATATATATATATATATATATATATATGTGCCAAAACATTATGCCTAATGCACAGAGCCCTGAATGTGTCCTGTGCTTTCAGGCACCAAGACACCTGTCTGGGGTGTATTTATTTAATTTGTTTATTTGTCAGGGACAATGTACAAAATACATGAATCTTACGAAAATATGTTTTTTACCAAAATTAGCTAATGCTAGTTTCCATCTGCAGTCCCAGACATGGTCTGCAACAATGTTTATGTTGGTGGTATGTGTCAAATTTACATCCACATGAATGGCCTGACCCAGGGTCTCCTAGCAGAACATTGCCCAGAACATCACACTCCCTACACCGGCTTGTTGTTGTCCCACAGTGCATCCTGGTGCATCACTTCCCCTTGTAAATGGCACACATGTACACGGCCGTCCATGTGATGTAAAAGAAAACCGGACTCATCTACACAGACCTTAATATGCGGCCTTGTTAAAAGATGATCAACGCTCCACCTGTAACTGGTTATAATATTTTGGCACATCAGTGTGTATGTATATAATAAACATAAAAGATTGCAGTGATTTCTCAAACTGCATCAAACTGAAATCTCAATGCATCTCAATCCAACTCAAACATTTCTCATCAGATTCTTCCAAGTCAGAATTGTCTGGACTGTTCTGTCCACATTATTTTATAGATCTGTACTCTTACCGTATGTTGTATTCCGTTGAATTTCTCCCAAGAAATTTTAAGAGAAACATGAGACAGTAGATACTAAAACAAAACAACTGAAAACTCCATCAAGCCTAAGCATTAACATTTTTCTCTGGGAAAACTCTTGTCGGCATGGTTCTGTGTGCTCATGCAGAGTGTAGTTCAGTGTGACTTTGAAACCTTTGAGAATTAAAGATATGGCTCTGAAATCAGTGCTGGCTCATTTAGTTGGTTATTTTTGACTCTGTACATCAAGAGAAAGCAGACTCTTGACTGAATGTCCGAGTCCAATGTAATGACTCTGCCTAATCAATTTTATCTTCAGTGCTTATTCTTCTGTGATGTCCTACAGTATGTCTCTTGTGTGTACATGCAGGAGTCTCCTCAGGTCCTGTCTCCATGGTCTGAATCAATGTCCCAGCTAATAAAGAGATTAGATCAGCTCAATCTGGATATAGAGGAAGCGCTCAGTGCTGGCTCCTCCCCTTCCGACACACCCAACACCACCCGGAGACACACCGCTAATGACAGAGCATTCCTGCAGGTCACTCTTATTTTTTTCTTGTTAAATAGAATGTAAATAGTTTGTTGATTAATGGGTATTTCTTGGTAAATATGTTGCTTTAGCTCGGTTTAAACAGGCAGAATATTTCATCATTTGGATTTTATCTGATGAGATCACAATGTGATCTCTATTTTATTCTATTCTCTCTGAGTTAGTTGATTGGTTCACGCTTGTGTGTGTAGATAACTGACAAGAATTCAGTTGGAGTAGTATGTTGTCTGATATTGCGTGATGTGCCAGTGCATGGTGTCTGCCTGTGACATGGGTTACATAGAATGTGCTGTATGCTGGCAGAGAGTAAACCAGACTGGTGACACTGACACAGAGGTCCATTGTCTTGGGAGCTTGCCATGGGGAACTTTCAATGCAAGTAAAAAAAAAAAAAACCTCATGCAAGCTTGCGACATAACTACCCTGTAGCAAGGGTTCACAGCGAGACAAAAGTGCCTTTTGGTTCCTCAAGACAACGATGTCTTGTGCTTGGGGTCTGTTGTTCTGTTTATATCACTATGTCCATTAGGGGTGGTTAGCAGAATGACATGATGGGTTTCAGAGCCCTCACAACAACCATTCCTGGTTTTTAACGTGAGACGAGATTTCCATTTGCATGCTGTTCTGGAACAAGGTCAACAATTTTTCTCAAATCTTCCATTTTCAATAGTCTTTGGGCTCTTTAAAATGCTGTGTCTCTCTTCTTCTCATAGTCATTTCCAGAGGTCATCTGTTCCAGACAAAGTGTGTCCCGTCACATGCTTAAATTTGCTGTGCTGTCGTTGCAGAGCGGAGCTGTGGGGGTGAACCAGTCCCTCAACTGGAACAACATGGCCAGAAGATCCGACACAAGGGAACGGCACGGCCAAGATAGACTTGTGGGAGCCACTTCCTCTCTGGGGAGATCACATGGTAAAAAGACAGAGGTGAGCATTTGAACTTACTCATCTTGATTTTCGTTTGTGTTATTGAATTGTTTTCCTTAACAGTGTCCTCAAAAAGTATTTAGTCACTTCAAAAATATTTACACTTAAAAATATTTGAAGGACTATATGTAGCAAAATATTAAATCAAATTTAGCAGAACAGAGCATACCATTAAAACAAAAAGAGGTTTGTGGTTAGTGGTTGTCATATTGACGGTAGAAAATAGTTTTATCTGATTTGGCTTCAACTATGAAGAGTTGATCTGTATGTAAACCATGTGATCAGTTGCTTAGCTTTGCTCTGTGAAGTCTTTTTTTTTTTTTGAAGACACTGTGTCAGTCACCAGGGCACACGTTCATTCCAAGAAGTTTCTGGGGTTGAGGTTTGATGACCTAGGATTGCTTTTCTAATTGCTTTTTGGCATTAGTGGGACTAAGTTAAATAGATTTTCCCCTCGCTAATCCAAACAGGATTCCCCCTTAGTCTGGAGAATTGAATTAATGAATTCAGAGAGACACCAAAGGAAGTCTTTTAATGGGGCATTTAAGGCCATCACATCTTGTTTGGATTCTAGACCAGTGTAGCTTAGTTGAACCTTGATTTGTAAACCCCTAAACATGGTTTATGATGAGATTTCCAATAGTTATTGCAATGCGTTTTTAGTTTTGATTGGTTGAGGCCTCTTGTTTGTAACATATAAGATATTTAAAGTGTGCAGCTTGTCTGTGAAGGTAAGGGCTTCGTTTCCAGTTGTACGTGCCTGGTATCCCGTTTGTTTGTAACTGGACAAGGAATTCTCAAACAGAGATTTCAGAAGCCTGTATGTGTCCTGCTGTTTAGAGCAAGCACAGAGAGATCTGACAACTGAGCGATTTACGAGTTTTGGGCTCGTGTGAAAGATACTGAAAGGAATGTTCTATCATTCTGGAAACAAATCCGACATGCAAAGGATGGAAAATAAGACTCCTCACGGACGATCACCGCAGCTGATTTACAGCTGTCTTAGTCCAGCTTCAGATCGACCGCTATTTATGGTGGACTTTGTGGACTTTTGTCTCAAGCCACCCTTGCCTAGCAAAGACAGAGAAAACAAGCAAGCGCCAGCTCTTCCTTTAAGCTCATCATGAACATTTTTCATTTCAAAGGCACGCACTCCCTTGCATTGTTCCCAAAACAATATCCGATGAGCAACAGTGGGTTTAAATGAGCACAATATCTGTGGGAATTCTGTCCTTTTCCGTCCGGCTGGAGAACTGGGCCAGATGTGTTTGTTTAATCTCCGCATAGCTGAAGCAGCACTGGTACTTTCTGTAGTCCGTGCATGGGAACCCCGCTAAAAGCCTCTGGCATGGGGATCTGGGAGGTGAACGCGTTTATTAGAGTGTGTGAGTGTGCTGGAGAGAGAGAGAGAAAGAGAGAGAGAGAGAGAGATTTGAAGAGGGTAATTGGATTGGAGGGGGTAATAGAATGATTTGGCTTTGTGCACTCTGACAAAATGAAGTCTTGAGGTTCTTGGAGAAGATTAGCAGGTCAAAATCTCCAGAGGCATGTGGAGGCCTTCAGTCCAGTGGAATGAATACAGGCCACCCTCATGTAGATAACAAATCCAAATTTTCAAAAAGAGCTCCCTTGGCATTTTACCAACTGTCTTCTAACATTAACACAGTTTGTGATTCTCACCAAGCCTGTAATCCTCGTTCACCTCTTGTTGCCTTTACCAAGTCATGAAGAAAGGTGTTCCTGCAGCCACACAGCTGACCGGCCTTGAATGTCTCGTCTGATCTGATTTAAATAGAGAGAAACAGTTTTACATTCCTACATTCCTTTTACTTTACAGTTTTAATATCCATTTTTATCGGGGTTGGTCAAAATGTTTACGAATTGGCTCCCTTTTAACTTGTGAGTTATTAATATTAATAATATATACACATTTGTTTTGTATAAAACACATTTGCATTACACATAATAATAAAATTATAAATAATAATAGTTGATATATGCTAATCATATTATTCAGATTAAAAAATAACTTGATATTATTGGATAATAATTAAGATTTTTGTTAAAAATGTTCTGTTCTGGCAAGGACTTACACAGAGTTTTAACTTATCAATCAAGCTTCTGTTTTAATTCTACTTCAATTAATTCAAATTTAATTTAAATTCAGTCTGCATACTCAATTCAAATTCAGTTCTGAAAGACTTACAGCCCTAGTCTCCAACTTCTCTCTACTCTCAAGCTCACTGTGACGTACATAAACACAGACTTGTATTATTTCTGGCTAAAGTTTGGTTGGCAGCTTCAGCTTTTGATTTTTTTTTCTTTCTACGCCAGTTATTGGAAAGCTAGCCTCTCTGGTGAAATACATATCAGCTACTTTGAAACTGTTCGTGAATCAACACTGAGAGAATGTTAATGTTGATGCAGCCAGTGTTACGAGGAAGCTATACGTCATAAATATGACTCACAAGGATCCGGGCCAATGTAGCCCATCTATTTATTAGTGCAATAACATCAACCACTGTGAAAGAGGTTGTTTCAGTCAATCACGTCACTACTACACCGCACCATACAGTTGACGCCATCATAAAATCTTTTAAAGAAAACATACAGCTCAGAATGCTTGTTAACTTGGAACCAGCGTTTATTTAAGACGTTGTAAGCCCCTGTTTTAATGTAACTTCCATACTGTAAAGAACCCACTGTGGAGGCTTAGCCATATTTACATTACATGTACATTTATACATTTAGCAGACGCTTTTATTCAAAGAGGAACAAAAGCAATTTTTTCATCATTTTAAAGTGACAGTTCACCCAAAAATGTAAATTGTCATCATTTACTCATCCTCATTTTGTTCCATAACCCTAGTGACTTTATTTCTTCCGATTTTTTTACACTGAAAGTCAGTGGGGTCCAAAGTTGTTTTCATTTTTTTAGGGGAACTATCCCTTTAATTTGCTTAATTATGTGTTGTTGGCTGGCTTAGAATTGATAAACATTTGTGTGAACTCACAAATGCGTTGGCAAAATGCTTCCCTACTGCCTCTAACCCATTCCTCACCCTCAATCTATTGTTGTAAAAGCTTGGAGGTGCTGGTGAGCGATGGGAAGCTGAGTCTTCTCCATCCATCTGTGTGGAGGGTCCACGGCAGCTCTCTAACTCCCTGCGGGGTCCTCTGTTGGAGCAGGAGAGGAGAGCTAAGCGGCTCAATAGGATGAAGATAGATTACGGGGCCAAGTGCAACTCAGGAGGCCAGGATTTGTTCTGCTCCAGCAGAGGTTAAGTCTCAGTTTGGGATGTTGGGTGAGGAGCGACCCTGCAAAGTGTCAAAATACGGCTGGGTTGAGAGGTCAATGCTGTGAGCTTTTGCTCTTTTTCTTTTCCTCTTACTTTTGTGGGACTCTTTTAATTCCTTGTGAATCTGCATGAGCTGGGAGTTTAACTTTTCAGTGTCTGACTTTAAGGTATATTTCACCTCAAAATGAAAACCATTTACTCACCCTCATTCTGTTCCAAACCTGTATGTTTATTTGTTCTGTTGAACTATTTCTTTAACAAGAAATGATATACTAGTTACTAGAGCTTTATGGGATCCATTTTAAACCGACTCTCTATTGTATACATTTATAGTGACAGTATCAACATTCTTTAGACATGTGACCTCACATATTCTCCTTAAAATCATAAACATCCTTCTCCAAGATTCCCAAAACATTTGCTCATCAGGGTTAGTAATTTACAGGGTTTGTAAATATAGCAGCATGTATGCCGTCAGTGTGCGAGTTCACGTTTCCTGTGACAGAAAAAAGAATGCTTTATGTAAACACATCATCCAATGACCTGTGATTCCCCTGAAGGTTCATCTGGCTGTCATTGACGATTGAGCTTGCAATTCCAATTGTTTAGTTGTAATATGCAATTTCACACACAGCTATCCATCTTCATAATTGTATTAATCTAATGTACTGCACACTTCATATTTATGTTTAATATTTATAATCAATCAATCAATCAATCAATTTTTATTTATATAGCGCCTTACAGCAGCCAAAAGGTGCACAAGGCGCTTTCTAAAACAAGCATCAAACGACAACATAAAAACAAGTCCAACCAATGATATCTAATTTATGTTCTCCTGTTGTCAATAATTATATCCCTTAAAACTCATCTTTGATCACCAAAATGACAAAAAATTCCCATTAAAAAAACGTCTTCATGCCTTAAAATAGCTTGAATGTAACTGTACACCCTTGCTTCATTTAGTATATGCATATTCATGAATATGCAAATTAGCCCCACCTCCAATCAATCACACCAGCTCAGAGACCCACTTGCTCAACTTTTACTCAAATTTATTATAGTAAACATAATAGTATCACTCTTTACAACGTCGGACACATGTTGCTAATGTTACACAAACCATGTTCCCGTTCGCCATCTCAGTCTGCCCTCCAACAATCAGTATCCTTACAAACGCTTTGAACATCATAGAACGTCGGTGGAAAAAAAGCATATTAGTTCATAATAAACATAATATACATAATCCACCCGCTATATTGCTAAATGTACCCAAAAGAAAAATATAGGATAACCAGGATAACCTGGCTTCTCTTGAGACTCCCCTGCTTCAGAGTGATCATAGTGAATGATAAGCTAAAGCCCGGCCACACGTTGACGTGATTGGATACAAGGTAGTTTGTGACGTAAGAAACACTGGCGATTTCAAACCGTGTTTTTAGTTCACTGTAGTTTTTAGGAGCAAATACTCGGCAATGGTGTTGACATGAGTTTGCATGTTTTTTCTGAAAGCATATTTCAATCAATGCATAGACATACAAACAACATTCAAAATGTTGATTTTCACCACTTTAATGAAAACATTTAATCACTGTTGATAGAGAAATATTTTTTTGGGCTCAGATGGTATACCAGAAGAAGCACACTGGCCCATGCTAACTGGCAAAACCTTGACCTCTTGGACACAGTGCCCATTTTTTGCACTTCCTATTGGCCAGACTTATACGAGTGGAACCTGTGCATGAAATGCACCTACATTTACCCACGTACACATCTTTTCAGTGATGCATGGACCTTTCACCACCACTAGCCTTGAGAGGCATTCTGGCAAAGAGCCTAGAAGCAGAACAGCTCTCAAAGCGGGTTTTAACATATACAGCACTTTCAAACGCAGCAACATGAGGTGCTTATTCAACTCCCCGTGCTTCCTCTAAAAGCAGGGCTAATTCGGGAATAGGTTTGATCCTACATTATCCTTCCTTTTTAAGTTATCTTTCATTTCCTGAAGTACTCAGCCCTGCTTCTTTTGTTTCCTTTTCAGAAAACAGGCACATGCTTGTGCAAAAGATGGGCTGTATTAAGCCGATACACCGTCCGCTTATACATGTACATGCACAGACTCCAAATGAAACATTATGCAAAATCTGTCAAGTCTAGCCTTCATCATCACCTGTGACAGTGACATATTCCTCCTCTTCTCCCGCTGCTTAACTGCGCATTTCAACATGGCTGTTTCTGTAATAACACAACCAAGACCCCGCGTCATGCTAGCTGCATTCTCTAGATGTCAACTTCAAAAATACAAGAAGATGGATGGTCCACAGCCTGATAGCCCAAACAGACCTTCTGTCAGAACACCAACAGACGTATAAAACAACAGACCTGAAAAAAGCTGAAACGTGGTGGATAATGCAGGAAATAGATGGAACATATTCCAGGGGGTTGAGTGAGGCCTAAGGAAAGAACTAAATATAGAAAAGTTGTCCTGCTGCAGGGGGTTTCATGGAATGTAAGATGGATGAGGCTTTGCTCACGGGACCACATCTGGCCCGCCCGAGCCCTCTGGGGTCACTTTGAAGTGGATGCCGTGAGGGGTTTTTTTGTACTCTACAGCGCATACTTTGTGTGTTATCCCTCTATTTTTTATTTTTCTCTTTGTCTTATATTCTCCGTCTTTTTAAACCCCTTCTTAGCCTCTTTGTTTTCCACTAGGTTTCTGCCTTAAAAATAAGGATATTGTGTGAACATTTCAAAGCATTCTAGAATGCAAAAATTCATATTTTCTTTCTTAATGCAGATTTCTGGTCTTATTTTAAATGCAAGTATTACAAAAAGAAAGAAAGGAAGAAAGAAAAAGGTTTTTTTTTCATCTTCTCCTATTCATTTTGGTCACAAATACATTTTATTAACTGTCTCAATCAATTTGGAGTCGATAGCTTTACAGTTACATCATGAAATAATATTTAAACCTATAACGTTTTATATAGGTAACTATATGTTTTTAGGCCTATCTCACAATTCTGTAAAACAATTCTTTAAGGAAAAAACAAGTCAGAATTGGGGGATATAAACCTGTAATTCTGAGGGGAAAAAGACAGAATGTCGAGTTTGTATCTTGCAATTCTGATATCTCTTCTTAGAGTTGTGAAATCCTAACTCGGAAATGTGAGAAAAAAAGTAGTGAGATATAAACTCGAAATTACCATTGTATTGATTTATTACGTGGCTTCCATCCTTCTGCTACTGCAGAGCTGTCATTTTCTGCCACCAGGTAGGCTCCGCCCACAAAACACATCATCGCTTTTTACAAACACAAAATAGGTCCATAATGACCCTGATCCAGTCCATTTTAGATGGAGACAATCTCTCAGACAATGTCCCACCTCTATTTCTTGTTTAATGTGCAGTTTGTCTCCGAAATACTTCACATCGGTTGCACCATTTCATGTTGACTTTAAATGAGTCGGATTTGGCCGGTCAGCATCAGCTCCACATGGAACATGTGTGTAATATCAAACATGTATTTTCGAATCACCAGTGCGATGAATATTATGATAGACGTTAGTCATGCATGCCAAATAAAACCACTAAAAATGAATTGTAGGGGATTCCCAGACATACAATAATACGTATTGAACTTCAGGGGTTGTTATTCATTGTGATCCAAAACCTCTAACAGCTCATAATTCAGATTCAGCCCAAATGATGTTTGTGCAAACTTTATGTATCGGTACGCTTGCCTCTGGAAATTATGGCGTCTGTTTTGTTTTTGCTGCGTTTAGGATCTTGTATCTCATTCCGAGCCAATGCAGTGTAACTTGCAGAGTTACTTTTCCTGAGTTTCCCCTCAGGCATTATTATTTTACATCTGTCTATCTATCCATTATTTGTGACTGAGAAATGATTATACTTGTAATCCTGTCAGCCTTCATCATTCACACTCAGGAATCCTACAGTTCCAAGAAAAATGACATATATCCCAGGCGCTCATTAGTATAGACCACGTGTCAAAACAACTTCCTTCTTCCTTCATTGTTCTTTTCATTTGCGTCTTCATCACTTTTTTTTGTGTTTGATGGTGTTTACATTGTTTGTTTTCTTGTTATGTGAATGTCTTGGCCTTTGGATTTTCTTGTTCATTTTGCTGTCAGGTAGATTGATGGATGTGTGAATATTTCAGCGTTGTACCTTCTACAGATCTGTTTTTGTAAGGCAGGCTCTTCCTAAAGCTAGTCATCATTCATTTGACGCTTAATTACATGTCATGTATCCGTCATTTGTGTCAGTGACAATTACTACTTTGAAACACAGCAGGACTTTACTCATGTGCATGTTCTTTCTCCCGAGAATTCATAGTAATCCTCTGCAAACTTGTTATGAAAGGCGACATTCCAGTAAGCAGCCCAGTAGTCTTGTCAGAAATAACATGTAATATACATACCTTGAAAAGGTCCCGCTTTACAGTTTTTCACGCACTATTTAAGCTGTTTTATGAGGGTAACACCCTTGGTTGTGCTTGCATTTGAACACCATAACTCTTTGAGATGTGTGGTGGAAATTCAACCCCTCATTGCAAAATCTCACAGCCTATAAGCAACCATGACATCATCCATCATTTCCCCTCTTTCCGCTGTGTTTTTCAGACCCAGATCTCATTAAACAGAGGCAGAGGGCCCCAGTGTACATTTACAGCTGAGGGAACACTCGAACAATGATCAACAGACACTTCAAACACACTTAATGTGTTGAATTACACTGAAATTACTGGTGTTTTGTTGGTTGCTGTGATTTCAGACAACACATCTGCTTCCTCTCAATGTAAAACACCCCTAACCTTTGGAGACCCTGCAAAACATCATTTTTTAACATCATTGTTGTGTAGTAGTAGACATCTACTGCCACTGCTACTGAAATTATCCATTCATCTGGGTCTTCTCACTCAGACAAGGAGGGAAAAAAGTTGGTGAGCAATTTTGTGTCTTAAACATTTGAAAGAACCGTTTGAGTCTCAGGGTTTGCATATCTTGGACACTTTTATATATATATATATACAGTCAAAACAAAAATTATTCAGACACCAGATATATATATATTTTTACTAGTGGGTGCAGGACACAATAGTGCATTTATGTAAGTGAGGATAGCAAAATAAAGTAAACTGTGACATATTATACCCCAAAATTCTTCATACAGTGGACTACTGGGACCAGATTTATTCAGACACTTTGACATGACCATGTTTTGCCTAAGTGTTTTTTCTTGAATTGCTAATGCGACCTTTTGCACCACAGAATGAACTAAATTAAGCATTGCTTGGTAATTGGTTGACCTAAATTGGCATTATCTAATTGTGTACTTGCAGCTGACAGCTGATTGATTGATTGCAATCCATTACATACCTTTCTATCAAAGTTATCTGACAATATCAAGATGAATTTGTTCTGACAGTTTAACTCTGAGTTCATAACTGAAGTCATATTTTATTACCATTTTCACACCAAACTTGCTCATCCATGTCTTTAAGGACCTTGCTTTGTGCACTGGTGGGCAGTCATGTCAGAACAGGAAGGGGCCATCCCCAAACTGTTCCCACAAAGTTGGGAGCATGAAATTGTCCAAAATGTCTTGGTATGCTGAAGCATTAAGAGTTCCTTTAAATGGAACTAAGGGGCCAAGCCCAACCCCTGAAAAACAACCCCACACCATAATCCCTCCTCCACCAAACTTTACACTTGGCACAATGCAGTCAGGCAAGTACTGTTCTCCTGGCAACCACCAAACCCAGACTCATCCATCGGATTGCTAGACAGACAAGCGTGATTCGTCACTCTAGAGAACACGTCTCCATCGCTCTAGAGTCCAGTGGCGGCGTGCTTTACACCACTGCATTCGATGCATCGCACTTGGTGATGTAAGGCTTGGATGCAGCTCGGCCATGGAAAGCCATTCCATGAACTGTTCTTGAGCTAATCTGAAGGCCACGAGAAGTGGGGAGGTGTATATGTATATATACATATATATGTATATATGTATATATACACCGTATACAGTTGCAAGAAAAAGTATGTGAACCGCTTGCAGAAAATTTGAATAATTTTAACAAAATGAAAGAGATCATACTGTGTTCTTTTTTTATTTAGTGCTGTCCTGAATTAGGTATTTTACCTTTTTTTTTTTTTACATATAGTCCACAAGACAAAAAAAAAAGATGAATTCATTAAAAATGCCCCATTCAAAAGTTTATGAACCACTGATTCTCAATACTGTGTGTTGTTCCCTGGATGATCCACGGCTGTTTTTTGTGTGATAGTTGTTTATGAGTCCCTGTGTTTGCCCTGAGCAGTTCAACTGTCCAACGTTCTTCAGAAAAATCCTCCAGGTCCTAAAAAAAACTCTTCAGTTTTCCAACATCTTGCATATTTGAACTCTCTCCAGCTGTGACTGTATGGTTTTGAGATCCATCTTTTCACACTGAGGACGATTGAGGGACTCAAACACCACTGTTAAAAAAGGTTCGAACATTCACTGACATGGTCCAATTAATAGTTCTTTTGAACAAGGTCATTTTAATAAATTCAGCTTTTTTTTGTCTTGTGGACTATACGTAAACATTCTTATTTACGATAGTACTAAATAAAAATTGACATACATTTTGTATGATCTCTTATTTAGTTAAAATGATTCACATGTTAACAGATTCTCCAAGCGGTTCACATATTTTTTCTTGCAACTGTGTGTATATATATAACTTTATATAAATCATATTTATATTCATTTATTGGCCACACTCTCAAAACATTTGATTAGCATGTGTTGTCTAATAAAAAAACTTGCTAAATGAAATTGAGTTGCTGGGTCTCAGGCGGAAAAGTAGAATTTTCATTCACTGAATGAATGCATTTGCGAATACTGTGATAACTCCCTTTCACATGGCACATGATACCTAAGCATAGTAGCAGAAAGGTGAAACTAAAAACAGGTTCTCTCATGGATTACAGCTGGAATTTTGGACACGACCCTCTCTCTAAACAGGTCGTACTTTCTCTCTTGGCTGGGCAAGAGCACTGTAAATCATAATGACCCAGGTCAGCGTAGCGTTCAGCAGATCCGTGGGAGGAAATTCAATGGTCAGGTGTTGATTTTATCCACTGTGGGAGAAGAGCAATACTTCAGGGCCTTTGTTTTGATGTTCCTTGAGACAGTTTTATGTGATATGGTTACTGTTAAACTGTTATGAAAATATTAACTCAACCTTGATGCTTGTTTTAACAGATTTCACGTTTTGTTTTCAGATGTCCATCAAGAAGAGGCACGGAGGTGCAGGTGAGTACACATTTTCCTTTATATATCAAACTGCGCTGGCAATAAGAAAGTGTTCGGATGAAATGGGAAGAGTAATGACTGGGCTAAATGCATTTGTTTGCTCCTTGGTGATGTGAAAGGGTCCCTTTTGAATGTAATTTCTGAAGGTTATGAGCCAAAAAAGATTTTGTCCCATGTTTTTGTTTAAGGTATCATAGCTATGTGCACACTGTCAGTTTTTGGGATTGATATTTATTTGCCGGTGTGAGTCCCAAAATGTCTCATTCACACAGCAACTTACAGTAGTGTCTTGAATACGTGCAACAGGAGTCAAGCCAGTATTCTCTTACAAGTAACCACATTGACAAAGTAATATAAAAAGTCCAATCGAGCTGCACGTTTATCCATAAAATCTTTATTGCTCTGGTGGAGAGCAGAGCATTTGAGTCTTGTGTAGAAAACAACACTGAAGGGAGTGACTGGATCTAAATCTTTCAGATGAAAACTATTTGTCCAGTCTGGCTCTGTTCACACAATTTTGTGAGAATGTGATTGTGAGTCCTGAAAATGTACAGGTGTGAGTTTGGTTGTAGAATGTGGTTGTCATTCCTGTAAATAACTGAACTGTGTGTGAATGTAACCGTATTAAGGTCTCGTATACAGGACTGAAGACAGTATTCTGCAGCTGTGTAAACATGGCCTATGTCCTACATCTTTGCTCTAATCAGTAAAGAGATGTTCACTAATTAGACCGGCTTATTGTGGAGTTCTGTAATACTTTAACAGGGTGCATCTGGTTTTTAGTGAAAGGTTGTCTGAATTGCTCCTTAATATAATTAAATGACTAAAGCATGCAATCGTGAGACAGCTCAAATATTCTAGTCCTCTGTGCTTGAATTGCGCCCTGAGCTTGTCCCCAGATTTGCCCAGAGTGTGACTAATTCAAGGATGAAACAAGATTCTTGTTGTGTTATCCTGTACTGGAATGGGCTTTCAATTTAATCTTGACTGATGTCACAGTTTGAAATCTCAGAATCTCACATTTCTAATATAGTCTCAGGAAGTGTTATACTGTGTGAACTTGCTAACCGTATTTATTAAGTTATAAATGCTCTTTGCAAGCTAAAGTAAATGAAGAGCTTGGAATGTTTAGGAGAAATATGGAAAATGTGATCAAGGACATCATGCAAGTCAGACTTGAACCTGTATGGCTCAGATAAAACAGAAGAAAGAAAGAAAGAAAGAAAGAAAGATGTATGGAAGGGAGAAAATAAGTATGGAAGGAAGTGAAGAAATTAAAGGAAAGAAAGATAGGAAAGATATGTGGAAGGAAGGGAAGGAAAGTATGGAAGGAAAGAAAGTAAAGAAAGAAAGAAATATGGGTAACACTTTACAATAAGGTTCATTAGTTAACGTTACTTAACATTAGGTAAAGGTGCACTATGTAGGATTTTTGCAGTTAAATATCCAAAAGCCACTAGGCCAGTGTTATATATTTTGTTCACTTGAGTACTTACAATATCCCAAATGTTTCCAACTATTTGGTGAGAACTTCCGCCTACGACAAGCGTGGCCTTTTCAACGTAACTGCATATTACGTGATGTCACGTACACATATCACAGAACGGAGCTAGGCGGACATTTGTGCTTTAAAAAAATTTTTTTTCTTTAGATAAGACCCTTATTCATCGTCTGGTATCGTTTACATCGTTTAAAGCCCTTTGAAGCTGCACTGAAACTGTCATTTGGACCTTGAACCGTTTGGGGTCCATTGAGTCTATTATAAGGAGAAAAATCCTGGAATGTTTTCATCAAAAACCTTCATTTCTTTTCGACTGAAGAAAGAAAGACATGGACATCTTGGATGACATTGGGGTGAGTAAATTATCAGCAAAATTTTATTTAAAAGTAAACTAATCCTTTAACTACACTCTAAAAAAAAAGGTTGGGTTAAAAACAACCACAAAATGGACAAACCCAACAATTGGGTTGTTTTAACCAAGCGATTGGGTTGTTTAAAGCAAACTTTTAACCCATCCGCTGGGATAAACAACCCATTCACTGGGTTAAAACAACCCAATTGTTGGGTTTGTCCATTTTCATCCAAACTTGGGTTGTTTTTAACACAGCATTTTTTAAAGTGTAATGTTAACTAATACAACCTTATTGTAAAGTGTTACCAAAATATGTATGGAAAGGAGAAAAGAAGTATAGAAGGTAGCGAGGAAAAGAAAAAGAAAAAGAAAGAAAGAAAGAAAAGAAGTGTGGAAGAAAGATAGGTAAAGGAAGGAAGGAGAAAGAAAGAGAATGATGTAAGGGAACAGAAATATGTAATGAAAGAAAACAACTGACAAATAAAATATGAAAAGAAAAAAAGACTGAATAATGAAAAGACCTACGAAAGAAGGAAATGAAGGTAAAGCAAAAGAACTGAGGCAGGCTCATCGTGGGGTTCCTCCGCAGGATCTTTTGTGTGGTGGTGTGATGGACACAGACAGGTGGGCTTCTGTTACTGCGTCTGGAGAATGTGGGAGACGTAGCCCCTCATTTATAGCCCTGTTTCCGTGGGACCCTGTTCAAATTAGGAGGGCGTAGCAGAGCATTGTTACTGTTAAGCTGAGAACTGTTTGACTTGGCTTGATGTGGGGGGGCATTTTAATTTGAATTCATTCTTTTTCCAAATCAGTTTCAGCTTTAGTTGAAATGGTCTGTCCACTCTGGATTTCACCGTCACTATTATTTAGTCTCACAACTAACCATGTGTCTTGGATTGGATAGTAATAACAATGCTGATGCTATAAAAGAGAAGCGTAGAGTTAAGGGCACATGTGGTGTAGTATTTCCCCTCTCGGATTTTACTGCTGGGACGTAGAGACTGTATGATGTCACCGTGTTGCAGAGCCAGATGGCCGTCCGGCCCATAATGCACTGCACACCTCGTTAGAGTGACGGTCTCCAGAAAGACAAGCACTGGAGCATTTAATGATGACTTCTAAAATGAAAACATGTTATTTCATTCACATCACTGTAAATGCTGTTATTTGAAGCTCTGTGTTTTATAATTGATTAGGGTTAAAGGATCATGCTGTGGAGCGATGAGCAAAAATAGGTTTTAGTGGCTATAAAATTCTGCTCAGTAAATGTCTGCAACCTTTAAGAGGAAAGTTTGATTCGGTTGTTACCACACAAACCAAAATCGCATCAGAGCAGGGTAGTTCATGCTTTAGATTAGCCACATAGATAATGAGAGACCTCGGGGGAGAGACAAAAATCAGAGGTTGCTAGGTCACTGTCTGGGTGTCCTGCTCACATGTGAGAGCCACCTGTTCCAGTATTTTCAAGTTTACTAACTGAAGATGTCGCTAAAAAACACACACTGCACCTTTTAACGGCTGTTTTTTTATCAAGCCAGCATTTATGCTGTATTTTTTTGTCAAAAAATTAATATGACACACTTTCCTCTTTCACTTACAAGGTGCAACAGTTTAAACAAAAACTATTTCCAAATGAGTTTGGATCCAAGAATTTTAGCATGAGGCCACATAACCAAGTTCCTGTCTATAATGGTCACTTTGACCCACCACCGGCCCCGCAGGGTCCTATAAACAGAAGTAGCCCTGCACCTCGTAAAAGGCCATTAGCTCTGATGCAGACCAGCGCCAGACCCCTGTGAAGAACTCAAGAACCCTGTTCACTATTTCTTGACGATACATAAAATGCACATCCTCTCGTGCACCAGCTCCACCCCCTCTGAAGGGTTTGATAGCTGTACTCAAAGAAACTGTTTTTTATCCATGTCTAGACATGATTTGATTGAGATTGAGGGGCCCATCTTATGACCAGATGTGAATTTATAATCCATATCTTATGCTATATGACTCTATGCAGGATCACCAGAGATGACATGACTTATACAGCAGATTCCTCAGTTCTCATGTTTAAGAAATGCAACAGGCCGACATATGGAAAATTACTCAACCCCCCTGACCCGCTTCATTTTTTGGGGGCAGATGTTTGTCTCTCCTCAGATGTAAACAGAAAGTTTGACCTCTTCTCCAAAATATATGCTATTTAGAAACTATGCTGTAGAAGAAAGGATACACTAATCCTTCAACCGTTTACTATGTAGGGGTTAAATCCTGGAACATTTTCTCATATGCATTTTTTGTAAGGAGACAAGATGGTGTTCATGTTTCCGTGTGTGATGATGAAACAGCTTTAACACTTTGGAATTGGACATCCTTCATTTTGTTCCCTGTTCAGCGCTGTTTTAAGGAAATGCATGGTCTTTTTGTTATGGTAAACCTCACCTTGTCAGACCTCCCGTCTCACAAAGAGAGACATGACTGAGAGGCAGAGTAAAGGCGACCCAGAACTGTCAGCTGGAGGCCACTGGTGCTGAAGCCAGAACCTGGACAGACAGCTCTGAACACGGAGTTCCTTCTGTCAGCGGACGTCCTTAGTCTACACTGACAAGGAAAATCCAAAGCCATTCAGCCGCTGAGGGAAAACAAAATAAGACTTAGGGGTTTTGAAGCATTCCTTTTTTACTTTGGACAATCTGTTCTCACGTCAGCAAGAGGACACTCTCCAAATGACCACATTGAATCTATCTATCTATCTATCTATCTATCTATCTATCTATCTATCTATCTATCTATCTATCTATCTATCTATCTATCTATCTATCTATCTATCTATCTATCTATCTATCTATCTATCTATCTATCTATCTATCTATCTATCTATCTATCTATCTATCTATCTATCTATCTATCTATCTATCTATCTATCTATCTATCTATCTATCTATCTATCAATCTATCTATCTATCTATCTTTCTGTCTGTCTGTCTGTCTGTCGTTCTATATATCTTTCTATCATTCTGTCTGTCTATCTATTCTTCTATTTATCACTCTGCCATTCAATCTATTGTTCTATTGCCCTGTCTGTCTCTGTATCTATACTGCATTTGTCTTTAGCTGATTAGATAAAGCTGTAAAGCAATTACACCTCTTCAGACAAAACAAAAAGCACAGCAATAATGTTATATTAAACTCATTGCTGAGAGAACAAAAGGTCTCTCAATAGGGGCCATTGCAATAGAGTAAATAGAAAGACCCTGCACAAAAATGATTAATGCAACCATCACTGTGAGGAAATGATCAGTCGCCCTGTTTGGATATGATGCTTGTTATATACCTTATTGATTTTGCGCGTCTGGTTTAGTTTTATCCCGCATCAATCACATCGTAATGATCAATTTAATTTCCAACTTTATTGGTAATATCGACGCAGCAGAATTAATTTAGTTAATGCAATTTGTATTGACTGGATATGCCCAGAAGAATAAGTGCACATTCATCACCTGTAGCACTCCCTCTGTCCCACAATCATCAGCATTGCCGTGCTACAACTTTCCTTTTTTCCATGTCTTTTCCTTTCTGTTCTGTTCATTTACCTTTCGTATTCCTTTTCTTACTTTGCTTTTTGTTCCTTTCCTTTAACATTTTCTCACTTTCTTTTTCCCTTTCCCCTTCTTTTTTCAATTTTTGTTTCCTTCTTACTTTGTCCTCTTCATTTTTCATTCTTTTTCTTCACTTTTCTATTTTCCTCTTCCCCCTTTCCACTTCATCATGTTCTTCTTTTTCCCTTTTCCTCTTCTTTTTTCCCCTTTCTGTATTCTAAATCTGCCAGCAGTGGTTATGTAAACCTTCTTAACTGCCTGTATCTGTTCAGATGAATCCAATGAATCCTTCCTCTGGCCAGCTGCTCTCCCAGACTGGCTCTCTTTTTCTCATCCAGGGTGGCTTGGCTCTTAGTGGCCTGAGAGGGTGACCCCTAACAGCTGCGGCCGCTCACTCTGCAGTCCTGTCTGGCTGGCCTGTCTCAGTCTGTCTCTAAGGAGCCCTCTATACTTGAGGCCCTTTCAAGACTGAAACCAGGAGATCTGCGCCTGATTTACTGTGAGATGAAAGGGAGTGACGTCCTTGAAGGACACTGGCTGGTCAATGCTTTTATGTTTACAGTATATATTTTATATTTGCTAAGGGTGTATATTTTCACACACAGCTTCCACTGTTGGAAGCTATTGTGCTTCAGATTAGGGTGGAACTGTAAAAACAACTCAATGCTAGACATTATTATTTTGACCCTAGTTTCCACCACATCTTTCAAAATACTCATGTTAAAAGAAATGAGTAGCTGGCTGCAACTGCACATGGAAGCAAACCCAATAAATACTGCTGGATCATTATTTTCACTGTGCGAGGAATGAAATGCCTTTGACAATAATAGTTTTATAGATTGTTGTTTGAACTAGACCTATATTTTGATTATGACTCAAAGTTAATGTGGTTATTTGAGTGGCAGACAGAAGGTTTGGCGTTTAGATTTGAGATAGATTTAGATTTGTTTCCCCCACAGCATTGCGCTTAGGCATTTATAGGTATTTATATCTTAATGGAAACAGACCTCTGGGAGAGTAGTAAAGAGATAGGAGGAAACATACAGGCTCAGCATCCTTCACAAAACGTATTTCAACAAATTCCCAAAATTATTTGTCTAATATAATTTTAGCTGCTGTAGATTGAAGTTCAGCAAGCCAAAGATCTTAAATGGCACCTCCATTTGGAAACTATAAATGAAGTGAGACGAACCTACTACTTCTGCTGAGGCTCTGCTGAAGAGGAAGAAAAAACATTTCTGGCCGAGCGAGTTCTTCTTCATGGTGCTATTCAGTGGCGCTGGTCATTTCCCGTGGGATGGCTCAATACTATTCGGCCCCCTGGCGGTCGGTGATGACTCGTCCTTTTGAAGGCAGTCGGCAGTGAGACCCATGCTCCCCGCAGTGGGCTCCGACCTCTGGCAAGCCACGGCGACTCCTCCGCTCCTTCTAGGATTCCTGCAGTTCACCGATGCTTCTATCCTCTCCAGGTCTTCCAGCAAACCAGCACCGCCGCTTCTGGCAGCCTTCCACGACCATCGTACTTCCACTCTGCCTGATCTCTGTAGCAGCGTTAGATCCCTCGGTGGCGAGGGACAGCATGTCCCTCCTTCCTCCCGGGTTTTTGGCAACAATGTAACATAGTTCTTAGTTAAGAGAAGGAGGCGGGAACCAGCGAACATTTTTAATAAATAAATAAACAAAACGAAAGTAACATGTGCAGCCCCTCACGGAATACTGCCACGTACACACATAATAAAGCATTAACAAAACACAACGTCAAGTCCAGGCCTGGTCCTCTCTTGTGAGAGGACTCGAAACTGTTCCTCTGCTCGCTCGTTCCTCCCACGTCTCTTGCTCGTCCACTTCACCACAGGTTTGTACACAGTTTTGCAACTTTGTCTTTTTGTCCAATTTTCACACATTTTGGCTTCAAAACAAAGTTTGTTGTGTTGTGATTCACATCATAGTTGATTGGCTTGGTTCATGGCTTATGACTCTTTAACGAAAACTATTTTTAACATGATGGACACTGTTGCACTCTATTGTAGTAGAAGCTCCATTTATGAATAGTCAGCTGATAGCCTCTTGGGCAGAGCTCGAGTTTGAGTCCTGCTCATGGACCATTTGACGATCCCGTCCCCCTCTCTCTCCCACTTCCTGTCTACTCTATACTTTCCTATTAAAATAAAGGCAAATACGGCAAACCTTTATCTCTGATTCTAAGCAAGGTAGAATGAACTTTCTATGAGCGTATTCTATTATGTGATCTTTTTTAGCCTCCCTCTGCTCCTGCATGGCCTAAATCGATGACATCATGAGTTAAATTTACAGGCAGGTCGTCATGTGGCCTGGCAGGCTGTACTGTAAAGAGAGCCACTGCCATAGGAAGAGCATGAAATATTCCACATGTGGAAAGAAGGAAAAATGGCTTGTGGCTTCTTGTGGACTTCCATTGTTGGCACTGGAAGTTTGGAATTGTGTAATGCTGAATTGCTTTTTGGTCTCAATTAAGTTGTATAAATCCTGTGATTGTTTTTGTGTAAGGATTGATGGATTATTTGGTTACCTACAGCCATGCCTGTTTGTTTAAAAAGCAATTTGCACAATGTAACATTTTAATTTCTTACTGCACTATCGCAGGTTCTTGCGGTAAGGAATTTTTCTCAATAATTTCCCTATAATTTGATTAACTCATGCTTGCCAGAGTGTGATTTTCTCTCAATAGGAGATGTCGTTGAGGGATTAAACGGCCACTAATTTGGATCAGGCCCCATTGTATAAGACTTGTCACTTCTGCAATCCCCATCAATTACATGCAGTGCTCTGCAAATCCCAGGATGAATAAATGTCCAAGAACAATCTAAGCAGCTGGAACTTCTCTCTTTTTTAGCTTTGTTTTGTAACTTAAAATGAAGCAGATATTAAACCAATCCCAGAGCTGATGGAACTGTGTGTGTGTGTGTGTGTGTGTGTGTGTGTGTGTGTGTGTGGACTGGTAATCCGTCCCCACAAAGATGGCAATATCCAAAATCCTTGTCCTTGTGGGGACATTTTTTGGTCCCCATGATGAAAACATCTTATAAATCACACTAAGTGATGTTTTTTGAAAATGTAAAAGTGCAGCATGTCTCCTGTGATGGGTAGGTTTAGGGGCAGGGGCAGTGTAGGGGGATAGAAAATATAGTTTATACGGTATAAAATGCATTACACCTATGGAATGTCCCCATAAAACATGGAAACACAATGTGTGTGTGTGTGTGTGTGTGTGTGTGTGTGTGTGTGTGTGTGTGTGTGTGTGTGTGTGTGTGTGTGTGTGTGTGTGTGTGTGTGTGTGTGTGAATTCTTGTCAGAATTCAAACCCGCCTCCAATACTGTGAGGAAACTCCAAAGCAGGATACGCAGAGTAATTAGTAGGGAAAAAAGCAATATTTCCATGGAAGTAAAATGTGTGTTGCCATGCATGCACTATTCAAATATTTGGGATAAGTAAGATTTTTTATATTTTTGATATATTGTGAAATATTATTACAACAAAAAAAATTCTTTACTATTTTAAAATATATATTTTTTGCTGTTGTGCAAAGCTGAATTTACAGCATCATTACTCCTGTCTTCAGTGTCACATGATGCTTCAGAAATCATTCAAATTATAATTTGGGCCTTACTGTCAAATTATGACCCCTTTGTCCTATGAGTCCGATTTCATCAATGAAATCTTTGAAAATCAGATGTTTAATTAAAATGTGAAGGCTCTTAAACATAAAACATAAATATAATGCATAACTGAAGTCATTGTGTGTGTTAGTACTTTTGCATATTGATGGCCTTTGTGGTTTAGTATTAATGCATTGCAGTGTTTTATTTCAAGGCTAATTTTGCTTACTTATTCAAACACTTTAGTCTCTCCTGAGGCTCATGCTTGTACAGTTATGCAAAGCCGCTGTGTCCTGTAGGATAGTGGGGCTTTCTTGTGGTTAAGTGCTTATTAAACAATTTAGCCTTGCAATCAAAGAGGCAACAAACAGTAAAGAATCAACAGATGTTTTCTCGGTTTTGTGGTGGGGGGGGTACAGTAATTCTGTCCTATTAATTCATTGCGTTGTTAGTGAACAGCCTGACATTTAGAAGATTTGGCCGCCTGTTGTGTTTTGCTAGTCAGAATATCTAGATTCTAGTCTAATCTAAATTTAAATCTAATCTAGGATTATTTTCCAATCTTGCTTTACAAAAAATATATTCCTCAGCTGCTGCAAAGATGTCAGATGGAATGAGAAGAACATCGGATTCACTTGTTTCTTGCTTGTTTGTTGTTTTATCTTGTATTGGGTCGGGTTGGGGTGTACAGATGTCATTGGATTTATGTAATCAAATTAAATGTTGACTGAAATCTGATGCTAGCCACTTACATGGCATTTAGCCAGTGGACATCTTGAGTCTTTTCCATTAAAATGGGAATTTGCTCATACAGAGGCACATACAGTGTGTTCTAGTGCACAAATCACAGCCTGCGTACATGCAAATTGGGTAAGAGGGCAATGTGTGTGTGTGTGTGTGTGTGTGTGTGTGTGTGTGTGTGTGTGTGTGTGTGTGTGTGTGTGTGTTATAATCCGTTCCCTGCTAATAGAAGCCAGGTGGTGGTGTGTGTGTGTAAATGTTTTCCCATGGACTTCTGTGGTTGGTTGAGTCCTAACAGATTCTGACTTGACTGCATTACATGCTTTGTCATACTGCTAGTTTGTAACAGTGAAACAATAGCTTTCACAGACCCCCTTCTGGCCCCTTCATGACGTCTGTGTGTGTAATTCTTTGGGTTCTGCATTATTTCACTAAATATAGCATGCTTTGATGACAAAAATACAATGGCTGTTGATTCTGCTACTATTCGTTTATTGATGATTCAGTTGTTTGATTTTTCGTTCAGTTTGTTCCTTCTGTTCATTCATTTACAATTGGCTAGCAAATATTATACTAACTACCTGTTACCATTCATTGATTCATTCATTGATCCAGTTGTCTGTTTGTTCATTCAGATGTGAGTAGCACATATTATAGTCACTGTTGATTCTGTTACCTTTTATTGATTAATTCCATTGATTCACTAGTTTGTTCATTCAGTTTATTTATGTTTGTTTAGTCACATGTTAATAGCCAATAGTAGCTGTTGATTATTTTACTATATATCGAATCAGTTGTTTATTCAGTTCATTAATTATGCTCATTCACAAATGGAGAGCAACTATTACTATTCATGGATTCATTAATTTTGTTTTTTGTTTATTCGTTCAGTCATTCGTCAGTTCAGTCACAAGTGACTAACAAATATTAAAGTAGTTGTTGATTCTGTTGTTCATTGATTCATTTATTGATTCAGTTGTTTGTTTGTTCGTTCAGTTTATTCATTCTCTTCATTCAATCACAAGTTACTAGAAAATATTGCAGTAGCTGTTGATTCTGTTATCATTTATTAATTCACTTATTTATTCATTCATTTACGTGGTTGTTCATTCATTGATTCAGTTGTTTGTTTGTTTAGTTAATTAATTATGTTTGTTAAGTTTCAAGTGGCTAGCAAATATTAAAGAGTCTGTTGATTCTGTTACTATTTATTGACTGTTGATTTAATGCCTTACTTTTGAAAGTAACGTTCCCCAACACTGGTTATCATGAAAAATATTTTGATATTTATTATTTTTATTTTGAAAAACATAACAATGTCTCAACTTTTATTTATTTAATAAGTAATAACTATTCAGTTTTACAAAAATTTAAACAATTCTGTGTTTTTCTGTTAATATGGGGTGCTGTGTGTACATTTAATGAGAAAAAAAAAATGAACCCAAAATGATTTTTGCAAATGGCTGCAATATAACAAAAGGGTGAAAAATGTAAGGGGGTCTGAATACTTTCCGTACCCACTGTATATATATTTACACTGTGTAAAAAAAAGAAGAGTAATATGCCAGTATGCTATTCCAAACATAACCACAGCCACTCAATTAAATTTTAGTGTAACAGCAATTTAACAATATACATCTAACCTCATGATTCTAAAGTGATGACCTGATGATGTTTTACACAATGAATCACATTTGCTCAGTGAACTATTGCTTCAAGGCCTTTGCTCCCCCTCCAGCCCCTAATCTAAAATCAGGTACATTACATTTGTGATTTTCTTTGGAAAACTGCAGCCCTGGCTTGGGAATATTTGCTCGGGAAATTTATAGTGCATGCATAAGATGGGCGAGTGTGAGTGGGAGAAAAGGGTGGTTGGAGGAGAATTCCACGCCTTGAACGCATTAAGATGGGAAGCGTGATCCCCCCGGAGGATTCCTGGAGCCTGGCTTGAGACCTCATGGCCAAGTGAGTGGGCCAATTGGAGCCTGAAAAAAATCAGCTTCTCAACATCTGGGCCTTTTCTCATTGCAGCTCAGTGGTCAGTCTGGAGCTCAAGTCACTGGGCTTGTAGCCAAACAAACAAGAGGTGCAAGAGAAGATCGCATGCGGTTTTATGCATAATTCATAGTGCAGATTAAATGAAATCACTTGCGGTGAGTACATATTTTATTTAGATGTGTGGGAACCAACACAAGGCATGAGGTTAGTGACGATTAATTGTGCTCAAGTTCTTTTCAGCTAGTTTGCACCTTAAAGTTGGCATGAAACGGAAGTTGCGAGTCTTTTCTTCCCTGTTTTACCGTACACTATATTGCCAAAAGTTTTGAGACGCCTGCCTTTACATGCACATTTACTTTAATGACATCCTATTCTTATTCTGTAGGGTTTAAAATGGAGTTGGCCCACCCTTTGCTGCTATAACAGCTTCAACTCTTTTGGGAAGGCTTTCCACAAGGTTTAGGAGTGTGTTTGTGGGATTTTTGACCATTCTTCTAGAAGCGAATTTGTGAGGTCAGGCACTGATGTTGGACGAGAAGGCCTGACTCGCAGTCTCCGCCCTAATTCCTCCCAAAGGTGTTCTATCGGGTTGAGGTCAGGACTATGTGCCAGTCAATTTCCTCCACACCAAACTCGCTCATCCATGTCTTTATGCAAACTGGTGCGCAGTCATGTTAGAACAGGAAGGGGCCATACCCAAACTTTTCCCATAAAGTTGGGAGCATGAAATTGTCCAAAATGTCTTGGTATGCTTAAGCATTAAGAGTTCCTTTCACTGGAACTAAAGGGCCAAGCCCAACCCTGAAAAACAACCCCACACCATAATTCCCCTCCACCAAACTTTACACTTGTTGCAATGCAGTCAGGCATAGTTTATTGTTCTCCTGGCAACCGCCAAACCCGGACTCGTCCACCAGATTACCAGACAGACAAATGTGATTCGTCACTTCAGAGAGCACTGTTCTTGAGCTAATCTGAAGGCCACACGAGGTTTGGAGGTCTGTAACTATTGACTGCAGAAAGTTGGCGAAATATGCGCACAGTGCGTGCGCTGACACTACTCTGTGATTTTATGTGGCCTACCACTTTGTGGAGCATTCTTTCACAAATGTTTGTAGAAGCAGTCTGCATGCCTAGGTGCTTGATTTTATACACCTGTGGCCATGGAAGTGATTGCAACACCTGAATTCAATGATTTGGAGGGGTGTCTCAATACTTTTAGCATTATAGTGTATATCAGAGTGAAACGGCTTCTCGAACAAGAACAAATATTGGGTGGGACATTATTTTGTTCATCTGGAATTGATTAGATTGTTGGACTGTTGTGATTTGCTGTGATCATGTGAGTGACAGGTTGTCCCGCCCTCACACCAGTTAAAAAAGAGTGGAAGGGGAAGTTATTTTGATTAAAGAATATGAGGGCAATTTGCTATTTGTTTTTTAAATTATGTGTGGATAAATAATTTATAATAAATACTCCAATACTTTGAAGAGGAACAAAGTGCATTGTGTTTACATATGCAGCCCTAAAGGGTCTGTTTGGAAAGAAGATAAGAGCTTGATGGGGTCTTGCCAAAACAAGCAAGCACAGTGGGTTTGTGTGGACAGCCATTTGCATTCTGACAGCCACTTCCTCCCCTTACATCACTGCTTCCAGTGTGTATCCTCCTATAGTCTAGCCATAATAATCATATCCTTGATATCAACAATCTTATGATGCTGAAAACGTCACCGAAAAAAGGAATGATAGTATGGAGCCGTGAGCGCGGGGCTTCCTGTCAAAGGCTTTGATCAGGAACGTGACCCGCATGACCCCATTACTGAGCACAGGACCAGACAGCGACTAAAGGCTTGCGTTAAATAGGCTCAAATATTTTTAAACGAGGAATTTCGGCATCTGAGAATCCATGTGGTTTCAATTGCGTACCTCGATGCTGGTGAGAATGCAGAGACACCAGCTTACTGTGCAAATGTGCTGCCTGGCACAAGTCCATCGAGTCATCTGTACGACATTTATATTCTCCTTGGCAAACGTTTGCTCTGTAATTCTGTGAAACTAATTATTCAGTTACTTCATTTAAGCACTCATAGATCCACATCTGAGCTGACCGATTTCTTTCATAGTATCCATTTCGATTTTAATCTTGAAGATCAGTTTATTTAATGAGACATTTGGAACGGTTATGAACGTATCAAGTTGGATATAGTATAAGTTATGGTATAATGCTTTCCGGTTATTTGATTGTATTGCTTGAAATGCAACGAGACCGCACAGACAGCAGATGACATGTTCAGCATCTACTTCTTTGACAGCGAGCCTGAGAGTCATCAAGGTTGTGCTGACCGCTAGTTTGGTATTTTGCTCCCTGGACTGGTTTTTATAATAGCAATCCTGCCCCGTACTGAAGTTTAAAGTGATGGGTCTCTCGAAGAGATCAGCTGCTGACAGACAGGAGATCAAGGGCTCAGAACAGCCAGCTGGAGCAGTGATGGAGTGAGACAGTTGCTGAGGTGGACAGACACAAGCTTACTTTGCAGTATTAAGCGGTCTGTGTGTTAGACAAATGAATCTGAGAATAGAAATCTGTCATTTAGGTGGTCTTCATTTTATCTTGTGTTTTAAACCACTCAAATCTAGATATTGAAGTTAGTTAAGTAGCACTGTATTTTTGTATTTTAATAAAGGGCATCAATCTATTTGTCAATCTTATATAAATATATATATATAGAGGCTTTCATGTGTCTTGCACTGAGGAGAGGCTTCCGTCGGGCCACTCTGCCATAAAGTCCCGGCTGGTGGTGGGCTCCAGTGATGGTTGACTTTCTACAACTTTCTCCCATCTCCCGACTGCATCTCTGGAGCTCAGCCACAGTGATCTTTGGGTTCTTCTTTACCTCTCACCAAGGCTCTTCTCCCCCGATAGCTCAGTTTGGCCGGACGGCCAGCTCTAGGAAGGGTTCTGGTCATTCCAAACGTCTTCCATTTAAGGATTATGGAGGCCACTATGCTCTTAGGAACCTTAAGTGCAGCAGAATTTTTTTGTAACCATGGCCAGATCTGTGCCTTGCCACAATTCTGTCTCTGAGCTCTTCAGGCAGTTCCTTTGACCTCATGATTCTCATTTGCTCTGACATGCACTGTGAGCTGTAAGGTCTTATATAGACAGGTTTGTGGCTTTCCTAATCAAGTCCAATCAGTATAATCAAACACAGCTGGACTCTAATGAAGGTGTAGAACCATCTCAAGGATGATCAGAAGAAATGGACAGCACCTGAGTTAAATATATGAGTGTCACAGCAAAGGCTCTGAATACTGAGGACCATGTGATATTTCAATTTTTCTTTTTTAATAAATCAACAATTCTGTGTTTTTATGTCAATATGGGGTGCGGTGTGTACATTAATTAGAAAAAAAATAACATAAATGATTTTAGCAAATGGCTGCAATATAACAAAGAGTGAAAAATGTAAGGCGGTCTGAACACTTTCAGTACCCACTGTGTGTGTGTGTGTGTGTGTGTGTGTGTGTGTGTGTGTGTGTGTGTGTATATTTTATAAACAACATGTGTATTTATATATACATAAAAGCTATACACAGTACATACACATATATTATGTAAACATGAACTTTTATTTTGGATGGGATTAACCGCGATTAATCAATTGACAGCACCAAATATGTAGATACTTTTTATACTTTACATACTACACTATACTATATACTATTTGCTTTTCCACTCAAGTTATCATATTGGCACAATTAAAATTTGTCCGACCTCCGAGCGCACCAATTCCTAGTCTTTTCTTTAAGCGGTCAGACGGTCTTATCGCCAAGCCAGGCATTCCACTGCAGATCTCGCAAGAGGGGAAATGTTTGGCCCTAACCTTTGATCTTTGACACGTAAGCTAAGGCACAGCAGATGACCCCCATGTTCTCCCAGGAGGTTTTTCCCATCAGATGACTCCATTAGTGAAAAAGCTCAGGCGCATTAACACTCACCTTAATAAAGGCCACACACCTACCTGTTTCCTACCTAGACACATGGCTGGCTGGTTAACACTGTTCCTGTGATCTCAAAAGGCAACAAATACTCAACTAGTGAAGCTAAACCTCATTCATTTCATAACAAATCCTGGATTCAGGATGAATAGACTCTGATGGTAATCTGTTACGAGTTCAACTGTATGCAGTAGTCATTTATGTGAAAGGTATTCATTTCTCTTTTTGCCATCGCCTAATTTTTCCATTCCAGACATCTCAGCTTGGATCAGCCCTTCACATTACAGACAGAAAACCTGTCACACAAAGCAATCTCCTCTCTGTTATGATGATAATGCCATGCTGAGTCCAAAATGGAATCCATAGAAGCCCATAATTAAATGAGCCGTCAGTGTTCGGGTATGTCTACCCTTCCTCAGCATGACCTTTTTTCCCTATTACCTTCAGTTGTACACTTTTTGTATTTATGTTTTTAATCTATGATATAACTTATGTTGTTATATTATTTATGTTCTCCATTGTACGTGATATTTATTAAAATTCACTGTAAAAAAACAAACAAAAAATAAATAAAACATAATGATCAATAAGTTATGAAAACATAACTTATTATTTTGATGAGCTTCAACTCATCAAAAAAAAGTTATCAATAAGTTATACAAGATTAAAGTCAGTTTAATGTGATTTGAATTGAAATGACTTAAATATCCTTGTTGATTTTAGGCTACTTAGAAATGTATGGCACTTCTAATTCTAATGTTTTTTCAGAAATACATTATATATAATATTTATATATATTTTACAAATACAGCATTTTCTTAATGCGTTTTTTTCTGGGAAAATTAACTAAAATGAGGAACTAATGGAGTGCATGAGTTGAGATTTTTGGTGAGGCTTGAGGGTGATCTGTGAAATTAAGTCCTCCAGCAGTGATAGTGAGGAGAGAGAGAGAGAGAGAGAGAGTGTGTGTGTGTGTGTGTGTGTGTGTGTGTGTGTGTGAGAGAGAGAGTGATCATATGTTACAAGCTGAAGGAGAAACTTCAAACAAACCCACATCTGCTCTGCAACACACGACGACTCCAGACAGCGGCTGCGCGTCTTTTACCAACGCGTGCTTTAAACTGGATTATTTCGGAGATTATCACTACATTTTATAGTTTCGCTATGCATTTTTTTTTCGGAAAAGTTTCCCATTGCGGTTTGTGGCTGAGGGGCTGGTGAAGAAGAGTACAAGGAGTCTCGCTATCTTTGAGATATAACGGGAGTTCGCGCGCGAGCCACTGATTGATTATTATGTGCGCGGAGTGACGATGACAGCGAAACGAAAGTCTCTCACACTGACACTCAGGCGATCGTTCAGTGAGCAGCTCAGAGAATCCACGTCCAAAGCTTGGGATTTATTGTGGAAAAGTGTCAGAGAGAGACGACTTGCAGGTTAGTGACACTGAAGTAAAAGTTCACGCGCCCTAGCTGCGTTGTAGCGTTTGTGAAATGACAGCGCTATGATTACGTGCACATCATGAGATTAAACATAGTTTGCATTCATTTGCTGTATTCTGATTATAGTGCATTTATATTGAAGTTTAAAATTGGGGTTTGGAGATGTATAAGGGAGACCCGAGTACAATTAAATATTTCCCAGGGTAGGTTTATTTTTTAAAGTCAGTGTCTGTATACACACAGATAAAAAAGGGTGTCAAACTTGTACCTTTAGGGGTACAACAGCTTGTCTCTGGGGCACATCTTTTGAAATCTTTGTAAAAAAAGAAAGAAAAAAGAAAATTCGGACCCACTTTATATTAGGTGTCCTTAACTACTATGTACTAACATTTTAATTCATAATTTGATACATTGCACTTATTGTGTACATTTATGTTTTTACATTGTACTTACATTTTTAAAAATACCTTAATGTAATTACATCTGTAATTAATTTCTGTAGTTACATTTGTAATTACACAGTTGACAGTTCCCTTACACCTAACCCTACCCTTAAACTTACCCATCCCACCACACCTGTCCCTAACCCTAGCCGTATCCCACCTCAATATCAGCAAAGGTGTTTTGCAACACAATATGAACACAGTAAGTACATTGTACTTATTTTTTTATGTAAGTACAAGTTAAGGCCACCCAATATAAAGTGGGGGCGAAAATTCTCCTAAAAAGTGCATATTAGTACCATAGAGTACAAATGCGTACTTAGGTACTGCTACCCTTTTAAGGGGACTGCCCCAGTGACAAGCTGTTGTACTCCTAAAGGTACAATTTTGACACCCCTTTTCTCTGTGCATAAAGGCTATAAAGATAAAAATCTTTATTTTATGATTTTTTTGACGACAAAGGGTAAAACGATAAAGTTCATTTAACATTGGGCATGTTGTCATTACTCATACAGCCTATAACATTTACACAATTATAACACAAACATTGATTTCTCAAACCATTCATGGAGCAGGGTAACATAATAACTTATAAAAACATAGTTTTAGCCAACAAATAGTGCTGTTAGTAATTGGTAGCCTATAATAGTATAATATAGTTTGAAGCACATGTAGCTTCTAAACATGCTCCGACCTGAAAATAGAGAGTCTGACTACTTATAGGCCTAATAATATTTGTACATAAATACAGCAACTTCATTTTATAGGCCTACACGAGTATAGAGGAATTTTGCATCATCTATCTTCAGCTTTCAGCATTTAATCTTAGAGCATTTGTTAAAATGGAATTTTACTGGAGGACGTGTTAAATATTTTTAGAAACTACTATTTACTTCTGTTGACTTAAACGTCTAGTAATGTAGCCTATTCAGAACGTCGACAATGTTTGACCACTAGATGTCAGCCAATGCAACGCGGTGCCTTAGTGGAAAAAACTGGTAATCACTTTTCATATTGGAGTTTTACTTTTCTGTATGGTGGCATATCTGTTTGTTTTATTGGACAGTAATTAAAAACTCTGCTGTTATTAGATCAAAATCTTTAACAGCTTGTATATTTGTCTTGTTCAAGGTTCTTTGTTTATTTGGGCATGTGATCGTGCAGCCATGGGGATGGTGATGAAATGTTAGGCATTGTTGGCATGCTTATCACGTTTATTCCCATATATGTATTTCAGTGATGTGCTATGTAGGTGGTAGTCATGCGCACAATCTGGCCTGGCTGTTTATACACATGCCAAACAATGAGGAGCCCTTTGAGGCATGACAGTGGAAAGATCAGTGTGGCTCCCAAGAGGGGTATATTTCAGTCTGACTTGAGCCTCTATTAAAAGTTCAACCATGAAAGATATTGTGGCAGATAGCGCTCCACTGTTCAGTATTGTCCTTCAAAACAAAGCTTATTGTTAGGCTTTAGACAAATTTAAATTGACCATTTATACACTACCATTGAAAAGTTTGGGGTTTTAAAATATTTTTGAATGAAGTCTCATATGCTCACTATAAATAAGATTTATAAAACAGTAAAAACAGCAATATTGTAAAATATTATCAGTTTAAAATGTATTTTATTTCATGGCAGTTGAATTTTCAGCATCATTACTCCAGCCTTCAGTGTCACATGATCCTTCAGAAACCATTCTATGATTTTCTGCTGAAGAAATATTTCTTATTATCATTGCTGAAAAGAGCTCTGCTGCTAAATATTTTGTGCAAACCATGATTATTTGATAATTAGCAAGTTCAAAAGACAGCATTTTTTGGAAATATATAAATGCCTTTACTGCCACTTTTGATCATTGTAATGCATCCTTGCTGAATAAAAGAATTAATTTCTTTCAAAAAACAAACAAACTTTTGAATGGTAGTGTATCTAAAACAAACATTACAGACCTTTTTTCAAACTTCAATTAAAACCATGAGTAGTATTTTTTTTTCATATAATAGCTTATTCTGGCCAAGAACCTAGTTAGACAGGAAGAGATTCTGACAGACAGGAAAAGCGGCCAATTACAGTCATTCTTGTTTATTGTTTTTGTGATTATTGTGGTGTAATCTATTTTAGATAAATATATTATGAGTTTATCTAAAATAGATTATACCACAATAATAAGCTAGTGTAGAATTATTTAAAAAATAATAATAACACGTCAGTTTCCGGAAAATCCCCTCCAAAAGTAGTAAACACTGATCATTTCACAGACAACTTTTTCAGAGAATTGATGTTACTAAACGTACAAAATTTGGCATATATAGTGATTATTTCTTTCTCAAATTGCTCACTGTACCAACCTGGTATACCTGATTACTTTCTAGCAGACTCATAAAAAACTTGAAGTTACGTTATAGCCATATTTCAGCCAGCGTTTCCCATTTTTGCACACAGCAAAAGAGCCACTTATGTGTGCAGTGTGTGAATTTTAGTGGCATCTAGTGGTGAGGTTGTGAATTGCAGTCATCCAACGCTCACCCCTCCCTTTCGAAGCAAGCTATGGGGGCCGACACAGGAAAAAAATGTCATCGTCGGAGAGAGCAGAGAGTGACTAGCGCTCTGTAGAGCAGTTTGTCCGTTTAGGGCTACTGTAGAAACATGATGGCGCAAAATGACGATTTCACTGGAAGGGGACCCACGAATGAATGGAGATAGAAATGGCTCATTCTAAGGTAATAAAAACATAATGGTACATTATGTAAGGTCTTCATTCTCCACTGAAAACATAGTTATGTATATTAAATTGCATTTTTGTCAATAGATCCTCATAAATACTAAGCACTGCACCTTTAAACTAAAGGCAACAGCTATCACGGGCCACGGGAAAGATGGATTACAACAACTTTTAGCTCGTTTTGCACACGGTCCAGTCTGTGTTACCATATAAAGTTATCCTTAAAGAAAGGACCAGATTCCAGAGGAAACTCATAAATGTGATGCAGCTTTGACATTTTCAATGGGAGTTTCAATCAAACCAGAATTCAGAGGAGACAGCAGAAACATTTCGTTGTCTGCCGTCTCTCCCTGCCTGGAGCGAATCGCAAGCACCTGCTGGTTTTATCTGGCATCCGCCCACATTCAGCGGCCCTTCCCAGAAACCCACAGAGTAAATATTATGCCGATAACTTTTCTTTCCATTGGCTGTGTTGATATCTTTTCTCTCTGTACGCCTAAGTTGTGGAGTCAGCATCCCAGACCGGAGTTTCTCGGCCAGGACGTTTTATTGGGAATCAGCTGTCATTCTGACAGGCCTCTCTTGTGGATAATCCTCATCTGACCTGATTGTGGAAGCCACAAAACTGTTTATTTTTGTTTCCATCAAAATGTAGCTATTAATTCATGAAGGTGTACAAATACAGTTACGCTTTCTTGGCAGATGCTTCTGGCTTATGCTTCAGCTAGTGGAAAAATACACAAATGAAGTACCAAGATGACTGTGAAGTAGCGCTGTCTGTATAACATCCACTGCGCTGTTAAAAGATCTGAGGTTGAGATTTCTTTTATGCTGTTGCCATTGAGTTCAAACGTGTTGAGACAGCTAGGCTGAATATGGAGCAGTGGCTTCACTTTCACAGCACAGGAATTACGTTGCACATGAGTACAAGAGTTGAGGGCCATCAGGAAGCTTTGATCTGCTGACGATGAGGAACTTGGTTTTGCTTCAGTATACTTTTTTATGAATTAATTTTTGTCATCAGAAAAAAAAGAAAAAAAACTTGTCGTATTTATTTATCACGGAGAGCAGCAATAAGCCCCCTAGGGCAAACAGAACACAACTAACATAAATGTTTTACAGATGTTCTTAATGATAATAATTTAACGTAACAACATATTACAGTCTGATTCGAAGAGGAATATCAGAAGGCCAAGTCCTGAATGTTGACGAGAGGAGGAGCTTGGGATGGTGGAGGGCAATTAGCTCCTAAGCAACACGATAAATCTTCTGACAAAACTGAATGGACCTTATATAGGGATACTGTGAAAGGCGTCATATTACTATTAGTAGACATGGATCAGCTGACAGTCAGCTGATGGGCGCTTGACTGATGTGACCTGCCAGAACTAATGCTACACTTGATTTATTGATTGATTAATTAATTCATGTATAACTTTTCTTTGATGTCTTCCTCTAGAGGCAGTCATATACAAATGCATTTGCCAATGTGACGCCACAGATCCAACAATATCCAAACTAGGGATGTGCGGTATACCGGTACTGGGAAAATACCGGTATATATTTTATTTCAAACGGTACGATATCATGATTTTGCTCATTTTGATATTTGCTGCTGTTCCGAAGTTCACCACTAGGTGGCAGCGGGCTACCCAAAATGACGTGAAACCGGCAAATGTGGCAACAGAATAAAATGAATACAGCAGTTGACTCTCGCTAAACATGCACAAAACTTATTAATAAAGACAGGAGTAGACGTGAAATTTGGAATGACTTTGCTTATAAAACTTCTGAAGAACCATCAAACCTTACCAAGCATCGGTCACTTAATTCCTGACTCGTAAGACATTAAGAGATCGACAGGTGAGTGCATCATTCAAAAGATCTAATTTAGACATTTATTTTCTTTCAACACTGATCAACATACAAGATCGTATCGTTAAAGGGTTACTTCAGCGATTAGCATTTAGCTTTGTATCAGTAGAAACCCAGGAGTATATTCAAATTATCGTACTTTCCCCCCTCATATGACCCTGAGACGAGAGAATTATGTATTTTATTTCTGGAAAAATTCCTCCGATGGCGCAAATATCGTCATTTTGCATCATCTGAGGAGGTTTTGGCCAGAAGCTAAAGACTACAGCCAGCAGGAGGCGCTGTTTCCACATGTTTTCAACATCACACTCACAGCACTCACAGCACTGCTCGGAGCTGCGGAGATTCATGTAAACGGAGCGGTGAAGAGCAAAGTGAGTGTTTCAACTTTTCAAATGAATTTCTATGAAAGTTAAACTTCCAAAGACATGAAACTGAAAATGTGCCAGACTGAACGCGTGCTGTGAATGCGGCCGCAGCCGTGAATCCCGCGATTACCTCAGCTCACGTGATGAATATAATCTGACTCCTGCTGCGTTTGTGCCGTGACGGCTGTGACATTCAATGGACTCACTCATTTTGAACAGACAGGTTCAGTTTTTAATTGTAGCGTCTCTAACTGAACTGATTTTATGAAAATGAACGCGGTGGGCAAGTGATCCAGTAAGCCATGCCAAGAGCAGCCTCGGGCAGCGAAGTGCATTCTAGGTTGACGAAGAATATGATGCAGGAGAAGAAAGTTCAACACCCTTACTTCAGTTATATATATATATATATATATATATATATATATATATATATATATATATATATATATATATATATATATATATATATTGTAACAACTGGCAGTTGTAATGAAGAGCATGGGTTGACCTGAGCTAAGCTAAGCTACTGTACTGTTGCTAAACTAACGGTTAGCAGGGCGCTAGCACCTAAACGACACGCTTTACTTTGGCTAGCAGTAAAAAGAAACAAACACTCGCGTCCCATACACCGCACGACCACGAATGTCTCAGTGAACAGACACACCAACACATTAAACCAGCAGGAGGCAGCACTTTCTGCTTTTTAACTGTTTATTCTGAACACAGAATTCCCCACAGGCAAGGCCATATCAGAAGTCACTCCTAAACATCTTTCTCCATGACGGTGACAGACACTCTTTTTCTTTATAACAGGGCAGTAAAGTAACCAAATCAACCAGTTAACTTGAACATAAACACACATAACTTTGCTAACTCAAAAACCCAACCATATTGCTGTAATAACACATCATAAATCAACTCTAAACAAATACCCATAATGCACCTGGCTGCTAGTGCTGACTGCCAGGTCATTACACAACCCCCCCCTCAAGAGGGTTAGTGTCCCCACAACCCTAGTCTCCCACAACAAAATCCAGCAAATGTCCTGGCCGGCGTTGAACACGCTTCGGCCTCCCTGATATTCCCCCCCCAGCACCAGGTTCAGCCCTGAGTCCATTATTGTCCGTCTCGGCTCTGGGAGTGGATGGTGGGGAGCCGCCCTGGCTTCCACCATTCCCTTGTTCTGGGGCCAGTGGGTGGTACGGTGCCAACCGATCCTTGTGAAGCACCACCCGTCTACCCCGTCCAGGCATTCGAACCCGGAAGACCACCTCAGAAATTTGATCCAGAATCTCCCCGGGTCCCTGCCAATGATGAGTCAGTTTGGGTGACAACCCCCGCTTTCTCTGGGGGCAGAACACCCATACTCTGTCCCCTGGCCTAAGGATAGGCCCGTGGGCCCGGGCATCGTAAGCCCGCTTCTGGCGGGCTCCAGCCTCCTCTAGAGCTTCCCTGGCCAGTTGATGGACCGTGCTCAGTCGCTCCTTTAATCGCCGGAAATAGTCCAGTTCTGGTCCACCCGCAATCTCCGGCTCGGGGGGTGACCCGAACACCAATTCCACCGGGGTGCGGAGCTCCCTCCCAAACATCAGCGCCGCTGGTGTGCACTGGCTCGACTCCTGCACTGCTGTCCTATATGCCCACAGGACCAGGGGCAGATGCTGGTCCCAGTCTCTCTGGTGCTGACTGGTCAAAATGGCAAGTTGGGTGGCCAGGGTGCGGTTGAACCGCTCAACTAGTCCATCGCTTTGAGGGTGTAGGGGAGTGGTTCTTGTCTTCTTCAACCCCAGCCGCTGGCACACTTCACTGAACAACCGACTTTCAAAGTTCCGCCCCTGATCACTATGAAGTTCGTTCGGCACCCCGAAACGGGCAAACATCTCGTCCACTAGTCGCTGTGCCGACGTGGTAGCACTCTGATCCGGAACAGCATACGCTTCTGGCCACTTCGTAAAATAGTCCATAGCGACCAGGACAAACCGATTGCCGGCCTCTGTAATGGGGAATGGACCTAAGATATCAACCCCAATCCTCTCCATGGGCGCCCCGACTAGGTACTGCTGCAACGGCGCGTGGGAGCGTCGGCTAGGTCCCTTCTGTGCTGTGCAGACGTCGCAGCAGTGAACATGCATCTCTGCATCCTGTCGGCACCCTGGCCAGTAGAACGCTGCCGCAGCCGCCGTGACTGTTTTAGAGTTCCCGAAATGGCCAGCTCCAGCTGCCCCATGAACCCAATGGAGGACTTCTGACCGTAGAGCGTGGGGAACCAGGAGTTGCAGGCGGTCGACCCCCCCCCCAGGTGCCTGCCACCGCCTGTAGATCACATCATCGTGGAGCTCCAGGTTGCCCCACTGAGAATGAAGTGACTTGATCTCAGGCCCCTGGGAGGACACGGCTGGCCAGTCCGGCCGTGCTCTGGCCTCCAACCAGCCCCTCACCTCTACCAGAACTCGGTCATCCGCTTGCTGTTGCCTCAGCTGCTCGAGCAGTGAATGGTCCCCATTTCCACCATTATCACTTGGCCTGCTGCCGCCGATGATGGCCCCTGATCGCGTTCCTCCTGGCGAGCACAATACCGACACTCATCAGCGAGGCATGGGCGTCTGGAGAGGGCGTCAGCGTTGGCATGCTGCCGCCCTGGTCGGTGCTGAACCTCAAAATCGTACTCTTGGAGAATCTCCAGCCACCTTGCCACCTGACCCTCTGGTTGGCGGAAGTTCAGCATCCAGGTGAGGCTAGCATGGTCGGTCCTCAGTGTGAACCTGGTGCCCAGGAGGTAGGCCCTAAAGTGACGGACCGCCAGGACCACAGCTAGCAACTCCCGCCGGGTGACACAGTAATTTCTTTCAGGACGACTGAGGCTGCAGCTATAATAGGCCACCACTCGCTCTCCATTCTCCCCCTTCTGGGAGAGTACAGCGCCGACCCCCACATTACTGGCATCCGTGTCCACAAGGAAAGGTTGGTTGGGATCAGGGTAGGACAGGGGCATCTATGAGAGCGGCTTTTAGCTGGCAGAAGGCTGCCGCACAGTCTTCAGACCACCCGAATCGCCGACCCTTGTTTGTCAGCTGATGTAAGGGGCTGGCGATGGTGGCAAAGTCTCTGACGTACTTCCGATAATAGGAGGCCAGACCCAGAAAGCTCCGCAGCTCAGTGATGTTGGCTGGTGTGGGCCAGTCCTTCACTGTGGCCACCTTTGTTGGGTCGGTGGCCACCCCACTCGCTAACCACGTGCCCCAGAACCGCGTCTGGCGAGTGAGCAGGTTACACTTGGCCGGGTTCAACCGCAACCCGGCGCTACGGATGGCTGTCAGGACCTCCCGTAAGTTGTGGACAGCCTGGTCAAAGTCTCTGGCATGGACCAATAGATCGTCCAAGTAGACCACACAGCGGGTACGGGGAATGTCTTTAAGGACCCGCTCCATCAGCCTCTCAAAGGTTGCCGGGGCATTACACAGCCCAAAGGGCATCACATTAAACTGCCACAGTCCTTGCCCTATGGTAAACGCAGTTTTGGGCCGGGCCTCTGATGCCAGCTCCACTTGCCAATACCCACTGCGCAAATCCAAAGAGCTGAACCAGCTGGATCCAGCTACATAATCCAATGCGTCATCAATACGCGGAAGCGGGTATGAGTCCTTGCGGGTGACCGCATTTAGCCTCCGAAAGTCCACGCAGGGGCGCCACCCCCCCGTTTTCTTCCTCACCATGACCATAGGTGCAGCCCACGGACTATCTGAGGGTTCAATAATGCCGTTAGCTGCCATTTCTTGGATCATTTCTTCAGCAGCCTGGCGCTTGGCGATAGGCAGTCTGTGGGGGCGCAAACGAATGGGAACAGCAGAGCCAGTGTCAATGTGATGCTGCACCAAAGCTGTCCTGGTACAGTCCTCCTCCCGGGCTGCAAAAATGTCCACAAAGTCTTTCAATAGGCATTGCAGCTGCCCCTGTTGCAGCACGCTCAGATGCTCACTGCTTCGCTGCCCCAGCTCCTCAACAGCAGCAACAGTCTCAGGTGAAGGAGGGGGGGCCAATGGAGCGGGCGGTGGTAACGGCTGGGATGCGCTGGTCTGAGCTGCACCCCTGGGGCTCCCCTGAGTCTCCACAGTTCTTGTGTGGCGGCTGGAGCCCGGAGCCAGGGAGCACTGGTGTCTAGGTGGTGGCTGCGAGGTGGTGGACTCTCCATGATAGCTCCGACCGACCGGAGTGGCACAGTCTCATTACCGAGGTACAGGGCGGGCCCCAGCACGTCAATACGTACTCCCCAGTGGGCCAACAAGTCCAAGCCAATGATGCACTCATCTCTGATGTCGGCGAGCCAGAACTCATGGCTCGTCTGGCTCATTCCCACCACCACTGGCAACAGCCTCTTCCCAGGCATTACTGTCCTTTCACCCGTGACAGTGAGGAGTTCGGTATTGGTGGGGGTCCAGTCCTCCGGAAGAGGACCGGCCGTCCCTGGCAACAGTCCTTTCCGTAGCAAGCAAATGGTGGACCCCGTATCCACCAGGGCACTGCAGGGCTGCCCATCAATTACACAGTCCAGGTACAATCCTCTGGAAAGCCCGCAGCGCCCCACAGTAGGACAGTCGTTGTGGAGGGGTGCCAAAAAACGGGGTGAGGGTCCCCTCACTGCCTCACTCCAAGGTCGTTTCCCGGGGGTGACGTTGCCCGGGGCTGGGGGCTCGGGGCAGGGCAGTCCCTGGCGAAGTGCCCCGGTTCTCCACAGCGGAAACAGCGGTCTAGTCTTAACCTTCGTCGGGGGGTCGCTGGTTGAGCCCGACTGACCTCCTCCGGCTGGACCCCTTCTACCTCTCGTTCTGCTGCTCTTGTCAGCTGGCGCTGGAGCAGAGATCGACCAGTCACTTGCCCAGCCTGTAGCACCTCCTCAGCTCGCTCAGCCTCTCTCAGTGCCTCATTCAGATCTCGGGGCGACAACAGGCAGACATGCTGGCGTAGCCGCTCAGGTGTAAGGCCTCGCAGGAACGCATGGAGGCTCAGCTCTTCCCTCGCTGTGGCCGGGAAGGTAGGGTAACCCTTCCTCGCATAGACACGTATGTCAGCGGCAAATGCGCCCACACTCTCTCCTTCCCGTCGACGTCGGTTAGTAAGCTCCTCCCTGCTCTGCTCTGCAGAGGTTCTCTGCCCGAAGCGGCGGTTTAGTGCGGCGGTGAGGGCCTGGAGATCACGCCGCTCTTCGGGGGACAGATCGATGAGGACCTGGAGCGCAGGACCCTCCAAGGCGAGAGCCAGGTGAGTTGCGGTCTCCTCACGGCTCCATCCATCGTGGAGAGCGGCCATATCGACTTGGGCCAGGTAGGGCTCCAGGGGCGTCAACCCGCTGTATCGTGGCAGCTTAGCGGGCGATCGTGTATAGAGGCCCGGCCGGCCATTGATTTGGAGTGGCGGTGTGATGGCCGAAGGTGTGTTCTGCCCATACCCAGGAGAGCGGTACACAGTCCGGGGGACGCTGGCGCCATCAGGCAGGTGCGGAGTCCTGCTTCTCCGTGTCGTCTCATTCGTCAGGCGCTCAAGCATGATGCTGTTCTCTCTGAGAGCACGCTCTAATTCGCTTATGCTTCGCTCCATAACGGCGTCTTCTGAACAGTCTAAATCCCACTTCTGACACCACTGTAACAACTGGCAGTTGTAATGAAGAGCATGGGTTGACCTGAGCTAAGCTAAGCTACTGTACTGTTGCTAAACTAACGGCTAGCAGGGCGCTAGCACCTAAACGACACGTTTACTTTGGCTAGCAGTAAAAAGAAACAAACACTCGCGTCCCATACACCGCACGACCACGAATGTCTCAGTGAACAGACACACCAACACATTAAACCAGCAGGAGGCAGCACTTTCTGCTTTTAACTGTTTATTCTGAACACAGAATTCCCCCCCCACAGGCAAGGCCATATCAGAAGTCACTCCCCTAAACATCTTTCTCCATGATGGTGACAGACACTCTTTTTCTTTATAACAGGGCAGTAAAGTAACCAAATCAACCAGTTAACTTGAACATAAACACACATAACTTTGCTAACTCAAAAACCCAACCATCTTGCTGTAATAACACATCATAAATCAACTCTAAACAAATACCCATAATGCACCTGGCTGCTAGTGCTGACTGCCAGGTCATTACAATATATATATATATTTGTGTAATTTAATATATTTAATTTGAGTAATATTCTGAGATTGCATGTCACTGTTCAATCTGTTTTTGTTTGTTTGTTTGTTTTTGCAAGTGAGACAAGTAAATGCCTGCTCACATTTATTATAAAACTACAATAACCATCATGCACACACAACGCACACAACGCCTCTGCACTTACTCATGACTTTTCTCAACATTAAGGCAGGAGAGCTGAAAAAGTCATTATTAAAAGTAATGCATTACTTCACTAGTTACTTGAAAAAAAGTAATCTGATTATGTAACAAAAAATGTAAAATATGTAGTTTAAGAATTGTTTATTTTACACAAATAATAGTAGGCCTAATAAGCCTTTACTCCATCCATCCATTCTAAGGTGCCCCTTCTTATGAGAAAGAGAGAGAATATAAAAGAGAGAGCAATAGAGAAAGAGCATGTGGAATGTGCATTCTTTGGCGAGTGGTGAGGAGGGTCTGTTCTCTCCTCCACTTTTGCATACATTTATTCTGAGAGCTGTCAGACATTCATCCTTGGCTCCAGTATAGAGATGATGAGAGACTTGGCAGTGGCAAGTTTGGCTCTGAATATTGAGCTAAATCTGGCAAAGCACTCAGTACTGCATGAAAATGATGTTTGATCTGTTTTCAATAACACATCTTCTCCTACATTAAGCTCAGATATGTTGGAGGAGTGACAATCTAAAGGGCAATCTTGGCCGGTAGTTAATAAAGGAATAAAGTCTGGATTTTTTTATCACTCAAAATAGTAGCCATAGGCATAGTCACAAAAAACATATACTCTTATTCTCGCTCTCTTGAAATAAGCATCTAATAATGGGTTTTCTGATCTATACCAGCGCCAGCGCTTCACCAATCAGTGAGTACTTGTGAGTCATTTCCATGCAAAACCATTAAAGATACCATTATATGCCTATTGCCTATATCAAATATTTAAAGCAGTTCATCGTTAATCATTTAGTAGCTATATATAGTATCAAGTACATTTCAATGGAATATTATTGTATGCTGGCCTGTTTTACACTCCTGTCCTGAAGTGATTTGTGTAGAGTCATTTTATTTGTGTAATTGCATTAATTTTTTAATTTTTATAAATGTTTTTATTTTACTGTGCTGTATATACACACAGTGTCCCATTCAAATGAACATTAATCAGCTGTGTGATTCAGTGTGGAAAACGAATCGCACCATTAGAGTTGGTCCATCACTCAAACTCCTGCTCAGGAAGTTACACCTGTAGTGAAAAGAGCACCTTTGTACATTATTAGACTAGCAAGTGCGCAAACTGTACCTTGTTTATAAGCTCAAGCTTCGGGTCAACATATGAGATCATTTTTAATGTAGCGACACAACCTGTGCGGAACGTCTTAAAACCGTTACAGAGTAGAAAACACGAAAACTTTCCTGTGGTGAGGGGGCGTTGGAGTGAGGGATAGGGGTAGTTTATGTATAAATAGCTGCAGGATTGCAGGAGCCGGTTGAATTGCGGTCTTTGTGTGGTTTCTAGTATGGTTAGTGTGTGCCAGTCTGGGAGGGGGCACAGAATGTATTTAACTTGGTGTCGTGCCCATTCGTACCCTGTTCATATGTTTATGTGGTCACTCGCAGGAGCGAGAGGCATATAACACATGCTAACAGTAACTGTATGCTGTTCTCCAATGCCTTAAGAGTGATGGATTTTAGTCAACAGAGGGTGGAACTATTTTCAATCTGAAGTGGAATCTATTTTCAGTCTGAAGACTCTTGTTGTTCCATACAGCAGTGGAACAGATGCTCTTGCAAATCTTCCATTCATTTATTTTTCATAATTCGAAGAATTATGCAATTGCTCCTTTATTTTTTCATTTGCATACATTTTAACATAGCTAAAATGTGAGTGCCTTACATTTTTTATGAATTACATTTATGCACACTACATTTATATTCAAGTACATTAGATTCATGTACACATGTGACTTGTTTACCAGATGGCAAGCATGAAATTAAGGATTTCAACTGCTTTATTGGTACTTAGAAAGCAACTACCTAGAAAGGAAATATACAGTTTCCCACTGTTTGCATGTAATAACCATTCTCCTACTTTGGTTCTTTATTTGTTTTAAACAGCAGACTTAATATTTATTCTTTTCTGGTCATAATTTGGAGACAATGAGCATATGAACCGCTGTGCCTTTATGCGGAAATCATTAGAGATCGACTGCTCTTCCTTGATTATGATTGATACAACAACTGATACAAAAAGTTATGTAATAGACCCTTTTCACATTTCCGAGATTCTCAGAAGCTGAAGTCGTCATAGTTGGGTTAACTTCTATAGCGGTGAACGAGAGACTATTTGCTCCCATTTGTTCCCATTTGCTCAAACAGAAAAAGTCCACAATAGTGTTTTCACAACATTCAAAAAGAGAAAAAATAGAGAGAGAATGGAATAGGATAGAGAGAGAGATTAACTAGTTTTTTTGTAACTTAATACAAAGGTAATAATACTAATACACACATTTATTTTTAGTTATTTATTTTTTATCTCTTTTTTTTCTAATTTAAATTTTAATAATGCTGTGGAGCTAAGAGCTAAGTGTGTTAACATGTTATTAATGACTCACTTATTTATTTATTTTAGAAATATGTTGGGAAATTCAGGCCAGGTGGTAAGTTCACATTATTACAGCATAAAGAAAGGTCTTTGTGTTTGACGTACAGTTACTATTTTAATGTGTGAAATGACCTTTTTAGCATGAATGGCTGTTTCACAAGGTGAAGTCCCACTGTGCTCAGAGCAAATAGGGGGTTGGGGATCGAGTTTACCAACAAAACAACCTTTTTTTAACATCTGCACCCAATTTAGTCACTCTTTTCATTGAATATTGCAAATTTATTATAATCGATTTATCCGTGCACATATTTGCTTTTAATTCATGTGCCCTCGCAATCTTTAATCAAAATAACTTCCCCTCCTTCTTGCAGTGACATCTCTTCTCTTCTCTGATGATGCGTTTACTGATGCGAGGACGGGACAACCTGTCACTCACATGAGATCGCCAATACCAAACCACACTGATCTAATCAATTCCTCATAGACAAAATCAAGTCCCGTCATACATTTTTTTCTTGTTCAAGAAGCCGTTTCACTTGGATATACGTCACAAAAGGGAAGAAAAGACTATCGGAACTTTTAAGTTAATTGTCTATAAGACCAAACTTTTCTTTCTTTCTGCCTTCTTGCTTTCTCTTTCCCTAACTAACAAACTCCTCCTGTGCAAACTTGGCTCCTGAGTGGGGCTTCACAGCAACAGGCTTGTTCTTTTTGGTCTGGGTGGTTCTCTTAGCCACGCTGTTTTTCTTTTCCCCCTCCCACGGCCCCCTGCTCTCCAGCTTTCTCCACTCGCTCAGTTCACAGGCATTCCTCTGGTATTTATATTTCCCTCCTGAACGGAGCAGCCCTCGCACAGACCTTGAATTCAGCTCAGCCACAAGGCCTGCCCCGTCCGTCCTAGCTTCTCACTGGCTTATCTCTAGCCATGTGACTCAAACAGAGGGCGGGGCTGATAGCTGGCTCTCCTCCCAGGTTCTAGCGCTCTACAGACTCACACATCTCACACGTGCTGGTTTGTTGGTGGACAGACGGACAGTTGCGTGACCGTTCCAGGTATTTGTTTTCAGGGAAGGGGGGTACAGGACGTTTTACATTGTGTGATCATGTACAGGGAGTTGCCGCGCACAGAGAGCAACGAATGCCTAGGCAACATGACCCCGGAGACGCAGGATATTTACCTGAGGATGGACCACCTCAGACGGCGCTCCGGGTACAGGCTGGGCAGGATCATTGCCCGCCAGCAGCTGCTTAAGAGGATAGCGGCAGGTATGACCAGGTGGAACAACATGGCATAAGTTATATAGGATTTTATGAGTCAAAGTCACTGTTTCTAAGGTTTATACATTGTGCTTGATACTTTTTTGAAAGCCTAAAGACATATCAAGTCTTTTTTGAGAAATTATACCCCTTAATTTGTCTTTCACTTTCACTGTCTTTCCCAGTTTGTTTCAGTTAATTGGGAAAGGTCTCAAACTATGAGTCAGATGGTGTCAGGCCTCAGATTTCACAAACACATTTCTATGACTGATTCATCTCTAGTTAGACAGTCAGAAACTAATGAACTTAGTTACATGTAACAATCCTTTGCTTGACCTTTGAACCTTCACTTGACTCATAACCTCATGTAGTTAATTTCATCATAGCACTTTATGTACGTTGCATTATATTGAGGCAGAGAAAAAAAAAACCCTGTATATTTAGTGAGGACTTGTCGCCATCACACCTCTGGCTGTTGTCTTCAGCTGAAGACAATGGTGAGCCGTTCAGGCGTTTGACATCTTAGCCCCTCCCCTTTTTCCTTTGTGTTCATCAATGAGAGTTTACCTGAGGGGGTTTGCAGACATTACAGGGTGATTAAGACCCTGACAGACCAGTCACTCTTTTGAAGGGATGCCCTCACTTAACATATTCTTAAAGACAACACCTTTTTTTCCTTTATACTTGTAATTGTCCATTTCATCTAAGTGAAAAACTGTAGGAGACTTCATGACATTCTCAGTACGTTTTATTTAAGCATCAGCTGAAATGTCTCACCTCATGTTACTCAGGAGTGAAAAATAGACACTGATGGGATAATTATTAACAAAATTGTGGGTTTGGTTTTTAATAATTTGAAGAGAAATATTTACAGAAATATATACATTGATTGTAGTCTTTTTATCGTGGCTAACCTGAGCACAGTTTGTGAGAGATATTTTGAAACTCTAGAGGAGACTTGTGAGATCACCAGATTCTGGTTTTGTAGGAAACAAAACTGAGAAGCAGAGCACTTCAACAAAATCTCAGTTCCCTCTCCTTTTGTAAATAAATAATTGGGATATTACAGAGATTTGTAAAAGTCTGTTGTAAATTTAGAGTTCACATTGAAATCTTTTTTACTTTGACATTTTGGCTAATCTGAGCACAATTTGACACTTTTTTTGCGATTTCATTTGAAACTCTAGAGGAGTCGTATGATTACCAGAGTGTTTTTTATAGGGACTATATTGTTAGGAGCATAATACGTTTAACAGAAGTATCAGTTCACTGTCCTTTTAACCTTGTTGCTTTCAAGGAGAAACATTTGAGATATATTCAAGCAATCTTTGTGAAGTTTCAGAAGAATTTGATCATACATGAGTACATTATTTTGTGACAGACTTTGGTGTTTTGCCTCATCTGACCTCAATTTCAGACTTTTTTGAGATCTCTTTTAAAACTCCATAGAGGAGATTCTCTATTCGTGAGATTCTCAGTAGAAAGCTTCAGCAAAATCATCAGTTCACTCTTTTAATGTTTTTTCAAGGAGAAACAAAAGAGACATTAAAGAGATCTCATTTGTGACTTGTCTTTCCCGTTTATATGACTCTAGTGTGGACATTCTTTAATTAACTGACCACAGAGTTGTTTCCTAGAATGTTTCACGAGAGTTCTCAGGTTACCTGACGCAGAATGTTCTCTGATGGGAGATGTTCTCTGAAATGCAGGCATACGTCTCGCGTTCAGGTCTTGATGGGCTGTGATAAGGTGTACGGCAGGGCGTGTTGGGTCTTGTCCTCTTCAATTTGTGGTGTCTGGTTTGTCATCAGGGGTATCTAGTTTAGGAGGAACACAAGACAGACAACTGCTGTTATTTAATACCTTCCTTATGATCTGCTGCATGTTTGTGGAAAAGGTATAGGACAAATCCATTCCAGGAAGTCCTTGCATTTACAAGTTTTATAGACAATTAACCTATGTATATTATATAAAGTTATTTTATATGTCAGTCACGTACAACCAATAAAACATCTGATGTATTGTTTGTTTACACAGTAAAGGTTTTTCCTCCTAAAGGATGTTTCCTGTATGTTGGCATATTGCTGGAGAGTGTGAGTTCAGCCTACTCTAAGGGGGGTTGGAGGCAAAAGGCTCAACACACATAAATTCCACCTACTCTGTTTTGTTGACTGACACTCATGGGGGCCAAAAATGTTTTTTTTTTTTTTTAAAACAATTAAATACAGCATTGTTAAAGTTGATATTATGGCTTTATATGGTCATATACTTGCTTGGATCATTATATAATTTACATTTTACCATAATCAAGCTCAAATGGAGTGTCAGGACATATGCGGTTTGTCATTCGTTAGAACAGCCTCATCTGCAAATGCAACTTATTATATTTTCATCAACTGACAGGTTATAAAGTTTGTTGTAGCTATGTGGGTAATCAGTTTTTTCTGTCACTTGTCCAAAATCTACGCACTGGCTGACTCGACAACAAATGCTATATGTATGCTATATATATATTATGGGTGCACCACTGACATTTTTGCCTGATATCGGTAACTGATAATTCTTTATATTTAAAAGCCAATAACCGATACATTGGCCGATAAACTTAAATCCAAATTTTTATATAATTTTTGAGAGCCTGATTACAAAAACAAGTCTCACCATTTAAAAGCCATGTCCCAAACACAATTATAATGTTTTTATTACAATGTTCCCATTATAATTTTAGCTGGCTTGTAGTCGCTGTGCAAGTAACCTCACTCCTCTGGGGAAATATTACAGAAACATCTTAACTTTAGAATCCTATCTTATCTGTTTGGTAACCATGGCAATTTCAGTTAGGACCACATTTAGGACAAAAGCTATTACAGAATGACATTTCTTAAATGCATAATCTTATCCTAACTATGGATAGGAAACAGGTATTACAGAATCATCCTAACTCGAAAATAAAAGCCCTAAAAGCTGTCTTAACTTTAGGACAACCCCACTGGTGAAATCAAATGGTAAAAATAACGGTACAAAAACCTTTTTCGAGAGAGCGTTACATTTATTAATTATATAAGATGAAGAGCAGCAACGTTTTGATGTTGGAGAGACTTTTGGAGGACCCAGAGGATGTGCTGTGTTTTGATGATAAGATGCTTGTAAATAATTACAGACTCCGACACATGATTTTGCAGTTAGTTGATGAATTGAGACCAACATTACAGAGGCCAATGAGCTGTCACGGAGCATTACCGGTCGTTCTTCACTGGCATAGAGTTGGTTTGACGCTGGACATGGATTTCCCTAAATTTCGAATGTCTAACGTCAAACCAACCCTATGCCAGTTCATTGTTCAAGTGACTAAGGCCATTTTTTTATTTACAAAACAGGCTTTAACTTTTTAACGGAGCTTATCAAAATTTCATTTTCTGCCGCATTGGAATTAAAAGCATGCCGTTGTTTCTCCATTTTGATTTTAGGTAACAGACTTGGTAACAGACCTGACAGTTGATACCCGAACTCTAATGAGCGGTTTAATATTTCCTACTACAGATAAGATGAGATTTTGTAAGATGGGATAAGAATCCTAAATCAAGTTAAGATATGCTTCTGTAATACGAAACTGTGAAAAATCCTAAATTAACTTATCATATCTTAAAGGTGTACTTCAACGCTGGGAAGATGAATCTGTATTTAAACTGGGTCATTAATGTAGTAGAAATGTGAAATTATTTTTGAATTTGGTGCCTTGTAGACTGAGAAAACACAGAAAATGTATTTTTGTCTCATGGGGATGAAAGACAACAATTCCCAGAACGCACTGCTTCACTGCCCTACTCTAGGCACGGCTAGTCGGCTACAGGATGACTGGATCACTTGCCCGCCGCGTTCATTTTCAGAAAATCAGTTCAGTTAGAGACACTACAATTAAAAACTGAACGTGTCTGTTCGATATAATACGAGTGAGCCGATTAAGCGTCACGGCACAAACGCAGCAGGATCGGATTACATTCATCACATGAGCTGAGGTAATCGCGGGATTAGCGGGATTGCGGCTGCGGCTGCATTCACAGCGCGTGATCAGTCTGTCGCGTGTTCAGTTCATGCCTTTGGAAGCTTAACTTTCATAGGAAGTTCATTTTAAAAGTTAAAACACTCACTTTGGTCTCCACCACTCCGTTTACATGAATCTCCGCAGCTCCGCGAGCCGAGTGCTGTGAGTGCGATGTTGAAAATATGGGGAAATAGCGCCTCCTGCTGGCTGTAGTCTTCAGCCTCTGGCCAAAAACTCCTCCAATGACGCAAAATTACAATATTTGCGTCATCGGAGGAAATAAAATACATAATTCTCTCGTCTTAGGGTCATATGAGGGGGAAAAGTATGATAATTTGAATATTCTCCCGGGTTTCTACTGATACAAAGCTTAATGCTAATCGCTGAAGTAACCCTTTAAGTTAAGACCTAAGATAGAACGTTTCTGTAATACGCCCCCTGATCTCAAGAGATGCTCTAGCAGCTGACGCTAGAGGTTGCAGCCTTTAGCCTCCTTAAGATAAGTTGAATTAACCAACATTGACCGCTTTTCCACTGTCGGGCCGAATGGTTCTGACTGGTTATCGTGCCGTACCGTACCAGGCTCAAGTGCAAACACAACTGGAACCGTTCCTTACCGGCTATTGAAAATACCTTTTATTCATGTGCTGTTTATAAGTACCATACTAGTGTTATTCTTTTTTATCACATGACTAAAGAATATGGGAGTTTTAAGACAGAGATATTTTAATTTCATTTGTGAAATTAACCTCAGTGGGAAACATGCTGATGGAGTTCTGAAGTATATGAAGTATGATTGATTTCCAAAAGTATGATTGATTTCCACAAAAAATTTGTCTTGCATTATCACTCAGAAAGGTCCACTAAAGTCCTCATATGGCATTACACATGCTTTAAAATGTTTTCGTAAAAAGCTACAGTATGTATTTAAATATTGATATTAAATATAAATATATATAATTGTGTATTAGCCATTTTTCTGCTGATGTTTATGTCGCATATGCTAAATATCCTTGTCTTAACACTCTTATGCTCAAGAGGCTTGAGAAATAGCATTCCAATAGAAGAACCATTTATCTACCGTTGTTTCTCACAATGTTGGTTAATTTTATATTGTCTCCCACAGTCATCTATATCATAAATGTTTAATACATTGCTATGATAAAGAGCTTTTGTGGCTTTTTAAAGAAGTGCTGGTTTATTTTTTTTTAACTGAGGCTTGAGAGACTGGAGTGTGGTGCTGTAAGTTCTGTTGTTGTGGCAACCGTAGACAGGATGTTGAGCTCTTCTCCCACTCAGATATAGCATTCCAACCTAGAAGACACCATTAGTATCCTTTACGTTGTTTCTTATCTTTAGGACTCTTTCGGAGTTGGCTGTAGTAATGAAGCTAGATACTTTAGTGATGTTTATAGTAATGGAGCTGCTTTGATTCCTGTGGTGCTCTGGTGCTTTGGGTTCTTTCCTCTTAATAGATGCCCATCTGGACACCAGACACTCCGCACATCTGTTACAGCTGCACACACAATATTCAAAAATTCCCATCCCAACACATAAACACCCATTCATACATGGAGACGCATACACATTTTGTAAAAGCATGAAATCAATGAGCTATTCATATCTCTGGAAAAAATGTTTAATGATAGTTTCTGATTTTTCTCCCGAGGTTGAGCTAGCAGATATTTCCAAAATAGTTTTATTTGTATGTAATTCGATTGACTAGATGCCAAAAAAATAAAATTTGGAAACATTTTTGATTTGCCAATAGCTAATGAGAATACCAAGGGCTGCTGACAGCAATAAAAATCCATCTCATGACATTAAAACAGACTGAGAACTTAGTCATTTTGATCAAGTTGGCAGTATCAAAATGCACCATCTGGTTCTCATTAAATTTAAATATCTGGTCTCAAGCCATCAAACGGCCATGAGAGAGGTACTAAACAACAATGTGTCATCTAAAACTCAACAGAGGTGTACTGTAACCGAGCCTAATTAGTTGTCATACTTCATTTATAGTATCCAGTGCAGGGGTCAGGACTCATGACAAAGGGCTGTGTCGTACCTGACCTCTCCCCCACAGCTCTTAACGACTCACTAACGCCGACCTCCCTGTAAAGATCATTACCACACTGCTGTATTGCTGTCACCTCCCATCCTCTCAGAGAGTTATGGTTTGACAACAGCCCTCAGAAATGAGATATTTGTGTCAGGGGTCGCAATTTTTTACGGGTGAAACAAAGTTTTGTATTTTTATTCTGACCACATCCTATGACTGTTTTAATTTAGGCAGCGGCTATTTGCACTAAGTGTTGGCATGCTATTTACACAGTCAGTGAAAATATCATATTTTCTTAGTGATAGATGATATTTACACTAAGTGCAAATAGCTGTAGATGCTATTTACTAAGTTAAATAGCATACTATGTTGATATATTCGATATAAGTTGTTATATTCAACACCATATTAAAGTAGCAGTTCTTTGCAAATGTGTAAATAGTTATTACATGTAATTTATACTTTATTTTGACAGATACATACTATTTGCACCTCAGTGTTGTTGTACATTAACAGGACGCAATAATAACATTGAGTGTAAATTATTATATTAATTAAAATTATTAAATGGATGCCACCTTAATGGGACAATAAAAGCCCTCCCTACACCTACCGCTAACTCTACCAAGGCTTTTATTATTATTAAACATTTCGTTAGGCACTTTATTTCCACATTTAGAACATTTTCTTAATTTTTGTTGAAAGTAAATGCATTTCTGGTGTGATTTGTGATGAAAAAAGAGAGAAGAATAAACTCTGCGCAAGGCAGATTCGAACCCAGGAAATCGCGTCAAAATCAAGATGCTTAAGCCATACACTTTACTGATTGCACCACTGCAGATGTTGAAATGTGAGCGCTTTTTAAAATGTTGTTTGGCATTAGTAGGCGGAGCTAGTGCGAATAGCACTTGCCAACAAGGCACACTATTTGCACTTAGTGTGAATAGACACTCTGTTTAAGTTATTGATTGGAATTTGATGATTTAATGGTAATTTGTACAAGCCAAAACTACACATTTGTGGCCCTGGACCAAAAAATGGGTCAATAAAAAAAAAAAAAGAGATTTATACATCACATGAAAGCTGAATAAATAAGATTTCCATTGATGTATAGTTTTTTAGGATATGACAATATTTGGTCGAGATACAATTATTTGAAAATCTGGAATCTGAGGGTTCAAAAAAATTGCCTTTAGTTGGCCAAGCGAAGTCCTTAGCAATGCATATTACTATTAATACTACATTTTTTTATATATTTACGGGACATTTACAAATATGCCCATGCGACTTTGTAGTCCAGTGTCACATTTGTCTGTCTGTCTATCTGCATCTGTTTGTCTCTGTCTGTCTGTCTTTATCTGTATCTGTCTGTCTATCTGTGGGCCTTTTTACATCTGGTAATTTCATGCGCTTTCACTGATCACATACATATCTGATTTGTTATCTTCTGTCCATCTTCAATCCCCACGCTATATGCAAATTTAAGTTCACGTCAACATATGCACTGCATTTTATTTATCATCAGCTAATTTCAGGATCGAAGACCACGTTAGGAGAAAGAGTGGCATCTGCACTGTTAAGATCATTTAGTCTCACTACTTTTAATGAAGATTATTGTGTTCTGAGAATTTGCGACTTCAAACTTCATTTGCGGCAGTTTGCGCGTTTGCTTGCTAAAGAGGTACTCGGCTACTCAACTGCGTAAATGTGTGTTGCAGTAGCTCTGTCATATCTGGCTATATAACATGTCATATAGGTTTATATGGGAATATAGGAGTAAATTTGAGTTTGAACAACCAGATGCTTTTACACTTGTCCAGTTTAATCTGGAATGCCGCTCAGACCTCCTCCTGAAGTAGTTTGAGTGATCGAAAGTAAATCCGTATCGAAAGAGTTTCAGATGGTATTTCTTCGGGGTGTAACAAAACACGAGATTGGGTTCACGAGAAAGAGACGAGACAAGATTTTTGCAGTTTTTTTGTAAGAAATCCTCAACGACAAAATTCATGCCTGGAAAAATTGCTTGCTGGTGCATTTTGAAATCTTAATGAATGCCGTTTCAGTTCTACTTTCTGAGAATTAATTATCAAATGCATTGAAAGACAACAATATACAAGCACTGTAACAAACAAACTCAACTGACTGGCTTCTCTCCTGTATGATTTCAAATGAGAAAACGCATGAAGTGACCAGGTGTAAAAAATAGGCCCTATTATTCTTTTGCGCTCACTCTATCTATTGCTCTATCGTATAAACACCATTTATAAATTTTTAGTTAGACATCCAACATTAATGGACACCTAGATGTTATTTGTTTGTTATTTCATTGATCTATGGAAAACTGTCTTTACGTTCTTAGCTTTAAGAGTGAGCAGGCCATTTGGGATGAGGGCTTTGAGAATGCTTCCACTAGAGCTGCATGATGGGAAGGTTTTGAGAAGCACAATGGTGGATCTCCATGTTCCCGCTGTTTTCTTTTAGGAATACAAGTAGGAAAGGCCCGAGCCACTCGAGCCAAAAGCAGCAAAAGCACTTCACCTTTTTTCTCGCTCTTTCACTGGATAGATATCCCATTCTTTGAAAGCATAGTGCCACTCAGGATGGCCAAATGTTGGCATGCTTAAGTGGTAGATAACGGATTCGTTGAAATGGTCTTCTCCGAAGAGCTCAAAACTCTCTCTGATGAGTTCTTTGTGAGAGTGGCTTGTCCGTTGCTCAAGAGGATCTGATGTGAACGTTTGATCTGGAACATCATCAGCTTGTAATATCCTGAGAGTTCAAAACCAAAAGACTCTAAAGAAACCACAAGAAAATGTGTTGATTTCCAGGCTGAGAGCTCATTAGTCAAGGGGACAAATGATTCCCAGAGAACCTAATAAAAAGCTCGTAAAGTAAACTCCCCAGGTTTTATTCTTAGAAGTGGCTTTGGTCCAGTGTGGATGGAATCTGGTGGGTTTCCCCTCAGAATTTAGTCTCCCTAGAGTTCCTCAGATGTAGAGACGTCAATGGATGTAGACGAGGCATGGCGAAAATGTGTGTACTGAGGATGGATAAATGTTTCCAGTCGCAAACCATCAGTGGCTGTGATGGCAAACCCATCCATCCCGTAAGTGAATGAGTCCAGTCTTATCCATTATTTAAGAAGTTCTCAGCAGTTAATGTAACTCTTTGGGAGATCACTCAGAATTAAAACTAATGAATAAAGTGTATAATTAATTTTAAATATAGACATATACAAGTTTATTAATTATATACAGTACTGTGAAAAAGTCTTTGGAAAGTTAGTATTTTCACACACAAAAATATGGTTTTAAGCCAGTTATTTATATATTTAGCTGTAGCGTGTCAGTAGGAAATATCAGTTTACATTCCCAAACATTCCTTTTGCCATTAATTGTAACAATCCAGTGAGATTTTTGCATGCGCAAGGAGTCTGACAACAGCCGGTATGATCTGATCTCACCATCATCGAGTCCGTCTGGGATCACATGAAGAAACAGAAAAAATTGAGAGACTAAATCCAGAGGAACTTTGACAACGTCTCCAAGACGCTTGAAGAAACCTACCCTCAAAGCTACCTGAAAAACGATGTGCAAGTGAACCTGGACAAAAGCTGTTTAAAACCCAAAGGGTGGTCACACTAAATATTGATTTGATTTAGATGATAGAAGTTAATTGATAAATAAAATGTATTCATGACATTATTTTTGAAAGCATCCTCACTTTACAGCCTGTTGCATTTTTACACAATTGCCTACAATTTTTACAGTACTGTAGCTTTGCTAGTAGGCTTCTTCAAGCATCTTGAAGACGTTGTCACAGTTCTTCTGGATTTAGTCTCAGTTTTTTCTGTTTCTTCATTTGATCCCAGACGGACTCGATGATGGTGAGATCAGATTATTCCGGCTGATGGCAGACTCCTTGTACATGCAAAAATCACACTGGATTAATACAATTATTGACAATTGACAAAACAAAGAAATGTTTGGAAATGTAAACTGATATTTCCCACTGACACGCTACAGCAAAATATATAAATAACTGGTTTAAAACCATTTTTTGAGTGAAAATACTATTCATGCATTTGGCAGAAAAGCAACAGTATAGTCTACCTGTATATGTATAGCCGCCTACCTATGTAAATACCTACAATAAATCACATTTTAATGTTATAATTTGTATGCCACTTAAACTGCTTCCTTATAACTTCTTTACATTGTTGTATTTCCTACATGATGGATGCTTTGTGTTGCTGTTGTTAAACCCAGCTCGTGAATGTGTTTCTGTACAGCTGGAATGGGTTATCTGTGTAAATCATTGACAGTCTTCACTAATGTGTGCCAGAGTCTGAATGCAGTGACCATGGATGACGTGACATATTAACAGACCTGTGGGTCGTGACTTTCTCTGCATTTCTAAATATAACCCTGGCTGGCGCTGACAAAGTCGGAGAGAGATTCATAAATCTCCAATGACTGAGAATTATTTCAGTGTTATTCCTGTTCAAGGATAGCATAAAGAATGTGTTTAATGTAGTAAGGTAATTGAGTTATTTTCCCTTTCAGTGAATAGTGCTTTGTTGGCTTTTTCAAATATTCTACTGGCATGTTTTAATATATGATGGTAATTAAGTTTGACTGCAAGAAGTCATGGAATCACAGGGCTCGTCTTCTGTCTTTATACTTATTGGTAGAGAAAATTTTCTTTTAACCATTTTAAGACTTTTCCCCCCTAGTTTTATTAGCTTACACAGTGTTTTTAGATGAAGAGAGACCCCTGCTGATGCAAATGTGAATTAGCAGTCAAATGCATCATAGATCTCAATGCTTTAGCATTTTATAACCCTTTGATCTATATTCAGAACTAGAAAGCTTATATGGATAGTTTGGCTTTGAAGTGTTTTTAAAATTGTTTTATTCATTATATGTAATATATAATAATGCAAAAGCAATACCATGTGAACATGATAGCGCAATAATATTTTTTGAAATACCTGGAAGTGCCATATAAACACCATTTTACTATTGTACCGGCATGTAAATGTTTTATAAGAAGCATTATTCTTTGATATATAGACACTCTGAGTGAATTGACAGAGTTTGTAGTTTCTTTTAAACCTGCTGTGCAGCAAGAGCAAGACACGTGTGCTGATAATTGCAACATCTTACAGCTGTGAGACATTGGCACGGAAAGCCAAATTGCAGTGTTGTGAGAGTGTTTATACTGTATCACAAAGCAGCGTGAATTACAGGATAGACTCTGTGTTCATGACATGGAAAATAGTTGCGAAACAGTATTGATTCTAGGTGCAAAGATTTGACATGTCATTATAATGGTGTCTGAGGTGTTTTTCACACGCTGAACACATATGTACAGGCTGTCATTGTGCTTTGTGTAAGTATGCTCAAAACATTTACACATGACCTGAGGTGGGGAAGAACTAAATAGAGGAAGTAACTGAGACGCAGATAAATAACACACACGTAACCAAAGCTCCCTAAAAAGCAGCACCATCTTTTACTCATTTATTCAGTTTCAATGACTTTCTGTCGTTCATAGAACATAATAGACAAACTTATGAAAAGCTGTCAAGCTTCAAAAAGGGTTAACAAGCACCATAAAATATGTCATAGGATAGCTTTGGGTTAGAAAAATACTGATTTTTATGTAGATATTCACTAAATATATTGACATATTCCCTAATTCTGTGTCTTGTTCATGAGAGTTCAGGATAAAAGTAGTAATGAATCAACTGATTCATTGAAAATATAAGACTCTAAAGAAGGATTTTGAGGCCAGCACATTCTTTAAAATATCTTTGTTTATCTGCAAAAAGAAAATGGGACGTGCTTGGAACGACAGTGTGAGTGAATGTTGACCTGGTTTTCATTTCAGATGAACTATTAGTGTTCACGAGATCAAAATATAAGTAGTAATGAATCTGAACCGAATCAAACGGTTCATTGAAAGGAACAGACTTTTGAGACCAGTACAACCCAAAGTGATTTTCTGTGGTCAAAGTGAGCCAAATATTTGCTAGATGAGGCTCTTCCACCACGTGCACTTGATCATATCATTTTAAGCTGTCATTGTTTGTTAGGATTCAAACAATGTCGGCTGCATTTAGATTCGCATAGATGTCAGTACACACAGTATCATTATGAATAATGGACACGATGTAAAAATATCATTAAACATTGATCGTTTTTTGATAGCCTTCATCTATTTTGTGTTTAGTTTAATGGGATTTTGTCATCATTCACTCACCATTATGCCACTTCAGTTCGGTTTTCTTTCTTTTTTTCTTCTGTGGAACAGAATATTAGTTATTTTGGTGTATCCCTCTTCAAAATGACTTTATGTTCTATGTCAAAAAGAAAGTGGAACGTGCTAGGAACGACTTGAGGGTGAGTAAATGTTGACTTGATTTTCGTTTTCGTATGAACTATTATTTTTTGTGAGTGAATTGTTTTGATATTGTCTGTTAGATATATATTTTTCTCCTCCGTTATCCAGACTCATCCATCTGTCTTGTGATGGTTCAGGCATGATGATTTGTCTGTCTTAACATGGTTTTCCAGGTTCATCCAACAGATCTTCCTGTACGTCTTTGAGTATTTGCTGTGAAGAATTCGCTGAGCGGTTGACGGCAGCAAGCTTTGATGAACAAATTCTGCTGAAATGCACGTTGATGTTGTTAATTCTCTGAAAATATATATCAAAAATAAATGAAACAGCGGAGCTCCTGAGATGGCTGTCAAAACACTTTAGCATGTGGGAAAATGGCTGTAGTCCAGCGCCTGGAAGTGTTTATCTGGCACACAGAGAATGTCTGCTAGATGTATTTTTCAGGGAGCTCATCTGATTGATTTTTTTTGCCTTGTTTAGGGGATATCTGGTGTCTGGAGGGAAGGTCCTGAGGTATTCTTGTGGTTCAGGTTGAGCTGCCTTTCCTTGTATAGCAGCTCACTTGAGAGGTTTTAATGGAAGACATGTGTGGCGGACAGACATATTGACCCCTGAGGTCAGAAAGTGAACACCTGCTCTATGGCTTTGGATTATAGTTTGTTAACAAGTTTGGCCAAATCTTAGAAAATGTTTTGGTCAATGCCTCCTTTTAACGTTTTAATATATTTTGACTGTCAAGAAACATTAACTGAGCTTTTGATGAAATAGAAAGGCTGCAAAATTCCTTACTTTGGTTAAAGTCCTAAAAACACCCTCAACCTGTTTACGAAGTGTCACGCATTACATTCCCCAGATGTTTGGTAACATTCAGAGCATTGAATATCTACTCGCCAATCCTTATTTAGCCCTCTATTTTGTGGAGCTTAGAGTCACTGCTCTGTGGTTAGGAAAGTTAATAAAGTATGAATGTCTCGGTTTTACTTGAAACTGGAGGAGTGTCTGCTTTTGCCGTAAAGCCCTGGCATGCTTCATTGCAGTAGCTTTTCAGCTTGCTTCACAGCAGCCGCAACGTCAGAAAAGTACTATCAATTTACAGCTATGGGGCCGGTGAATTTAAGACCCGGGATGCAGAGACGTCATGGGCTTATTTGGTATAGGGCTACACTATAATCCTCCCATATATTTCCTTTTTTTTTGTGGAGTAACCTTCTGATGCGTATCATATTTTACACAAATGTGCAGTGTGACAAACAACCCAAAGCGTTTTTTACGTGGTCAAAGCGATCCAAATATTTAACAGACGAGGCTCTTCCACCACGTGCAGGACTCCCGGAATGATCATATCATTTTAAGCTGTCATTCTTTGTTAGGATTCAAACAATGTCGGCTGCATTTAGATTTACATAGATGTCAGTACTCACAATATCATTGTGAATAATGGACACGATGTAAAAATATCACTAAACATTGAGAGTTCTTTGATAGCCTTCATCTATTTTGTGTTTAGTTTTAATCTTAATGGCATTTTGTCATCATTCACTCACAATTATGCCATTTCAAATCTGTATTACTTTTTCTTTTTCCTGTGGAACAATTCTTTCCATAAAAGACACAGTGACCACATATTTTAGCCTCCAAAAATGACAAAAAAACCCACCATAAGAATAGTCAAAATATTTTATTTATTTAATTGTTTGTTTTTATTTATGTTTATTTTTAATAATTGTATGATTATTTTGCTTGTTTTTATATCTGCATACAGTGGTGGCCAAAATTATTAGAACACCTGACAGATCTGAAAATATTGTCCGTTTTTGCTTCCAAAACATGATTTCATTTCATAATGTTCATTAAACATGCAGTTGGTTGCTTTGAGCACATCAAATATCAGATGAAGTGAGTCGTACTGTTTTTATCCACTTTTAACTTTTAATATTTGGCATGTCCACCCTTTGCAGCAATTATAGCAGCACATCTCTCTGGCATAGTGTCAATAAATTCAAGAACTTCAACACTGATGTTATCCCATGCCTTCTGCAACTGAAGCCAAAGGCTTTCCTTTGAATGTAAAATAGATCTGTCCAGATTATTTTCCAACTCTCCCAAATGTGCTCGATGGGGTTGAGGTCTGGACTTTGAGGGGGCCAGTCCATCATTTTCAATGCTCCAGCAGATTCCTGCAGATCTCGTTTTATGCGTATTGTAATGGCCAATTCAACAAAAACAACTGAAACATCTTAAATATGCCAAGTGTTCTAATAATTTTGGCCACCACTGTATTTGTATGTATATTTATTTTTTCTTATTTTAACTGCTTTTATTTATTTGTTTGTTTATTTGAGACCAGATATTATTTGAGCTCTGATTCATTAATGTCTTCTAATTTGTGAAATGATTAAAAAAAGAACGATTTGTTCACTGATTCGGTGATCCGGTTTCATATTCTCTTTTGTGTTTCTTGGAAAACATGTTTAGAATGACATGGGCTGAGTAAATAATGACAAAATGTATTTTTTTAGGTGAACTTTTCCTAAGGAGACCCACAGAACATCAAAACGTATATGATAGGTGCATTGAATTGTTTCACTATTGTAAAAGATGGTATATTTCTGTGGAGAGTGACCTCAAATAAGGCTTTCCCTGATTGAGGTTTGTGGATGAAAGCGGACAATCAGTGGGTGTCCTTGAATGGATCAGGGGAGTGTTACCACAGCTGCGCCAGTCTTGTTTGAATTCATTTCACAAAAACACACAGAGTGACTTATGACCCAGTGAGCTTTATCAGCAGTCAACAAGTGTTTTTCACTCTCAAAATCAATAAGCTCTCACTGTGTGCCTTTGAAAGTTTTTTTCAGAGGAGAGGGGATGCACGTCCTGATTTTGCAGAGTTAGATGCGTTCCTGGGTCAACATATTTGGTTGATTCTGGAACAACATTCCTGTCCGAAAATGTAATCCTAACCATATCCCTACCCCTAAACAGAACCCTACCCATACGTTATCTCTAAAACCAGAGGGAAATAATGAATAACACTGAGGTAGAATAACCCTGGTTGTAAACTTGACACACTTATCCCTTAAATCGTATTGATTGGAATGTTGTTCCAGGATCAACAAAGATGTTGATCGAGATACACGTTGCATTTGGTGAAATCTGGTTCTGCGAAAGGGTCTAGCCAAATAGAAACGTAGGAGTTGGACGTGCTGCATCAACATCATGCCATGGAGGAAAGTCATAAAAAGACCACGAGTACACTAACTGTCTGAGACTTTACATGTATTTGTTTTATTAACCCTGATTTGGTGCTAACACGTACCTACTGTTTTTACTGTCATAAAATGAGACTTGTTTAAAACTCATGACATGGTCGGGAAATGAGTATTACCAACGTGATGTCCTCCCAAAAAACCCCAGCTGACATAATCCGTGTTGTTTTTGCCAACCATGAAGGCAGCAGTTCTTCCAAATGTTTTGTCAGGAAGAAGAATTTATTACGTCTTATCTGGAGGGCTGCCTTTGTACGTACTTCCCAGCGATTGTAATTTCCTTTGACCCATGGCCCAGCTGTGAACCTCTACCGGCAAAACTCCTACCACCGAAGAGTGGACGTGTGAAGTTGTGAGATTACTGAGTGGCACCTCTCTTTAATTCCTGACTATTGTATTTAGGATGTCGCCCCACAGGGGTTCCAGAAGCTCCGGTGCTTGTGTTAATTAAAACCTAGGCAGTGAGATAATAGAGGAGTTTTCCCACTCCGTTGCCACCGTGACCCAGGGCTTTTCCCTATAAAGCCACGTTTTGCTTCGCCAGCAGTTCCGACCCCTGAATTTTTATAATCGGGCTCTCAATAGCTGTTGGCGCTGTCTGTCAGACTAGCAACCAAGCTGAGCACAAACAAGCTTTCATTTGATCACCTTCACACAAACACACACACATGCTTTTTCAATTCACACACTTTCCACGCTGTCACTGGTCCATTAACACTATATCAGGCATCACAGGAGATTTCTGAAAAGAATTAACATTTCCGCTGCATCTCAAATTATGTTTGGATTGCATTAATAGCGTTCTGGCAGGTAAATGATGGTAAAATTTTTAACAAAAGTCTTGTTATGGCTAATAATATAGCTAGTATTTTATGTATCATATATTAACCCAAAAAAAAAAATAAAAAAAATATATATATATATATATATATATGCATACAATTCATATATAGCATATATGATATATTTATATATAATATTAAAAATAGTTTATTTCCTTCTTTAAAATAGTTGCATTTTTAAAACTATGGTAATTTATATTTTTATGATGAATTTCCATGTTTTAATACTGAAAGACTGGGTCTATGGAAAAGGTCTAACTAAATCTGTCCATAAAAGGCATTTGAAAAGTGGCCAAATAAATGATAAAACTATGGTAAAACATGGAAGTGGACCACAACCATCCAAAAATGGTTTAATTCTTTGCTCATGTCTCATCTCGCCCACGGCACCAAGTGAGCTGCCACTGGTGCGTCCTCAGAAAAGTAGGTACATGACGCTCCTGCATTGGTCAAATGTGTTTAGGGATGCTGGGTGAGATGAATCATTACCAGTTTATATGTGTTTTGGTGATGCATGAGCGCTTCTTTGACGTCTATAGACTCATCTGACGTAGACACCCATACAGTGAATGGTGATTTAAAAACCCAGTGTCCCAAAATGTTTGACCGTACACGGCAATAAATCACGTTCCGCTCAACCGCATAGATGTTTATACATTTACTGCCCTTTACGCTATACGCATTGTGTGGTCGTAATATAATCCCCATCTGAACAATAGGCAGATGGTAATCTGAGCCGGATTTATGTCTGTTTTGGCGTGACACACCGCATTACTAGCCAGACAGAGCGTATACAGATTTTGGGCACGTCTGCATGTCCCCATACTCATCACGTCTCTTTTCATGCACATGAGCCGCATTACCACATGTAAATATTTAGCTTTTGCCCAAGGACATTACTTTTAGATCAGGATGTGGGGTAGTGAAGTACCAATGATGATAAAAGCTTTCGGAAATTGAACACAGGAGCATGAATGTTTGAGCATTATATGTCATTTTATGATCGTTACGGTCATCTTGACATTTTTGGCCTGCTGATGCTTGACTGATTTTGATACATAGTTTTCCTATTGTCTTATCAGATGTTAGGATGTTTTACCATGACACATCCAGTGCGGAGGTTTCTACAGACAACAGACTCATGTTTGTCTGTCATTTAGTAAGGAAACCAGTTTCCTCTTACAAGGAAGCTAGTCCATTCTGACACAGTGGAATCAGTAGTTGAACAAATCATGTGTTTGAGCTCCAAGAGGTGTCTGTCAAACTGTGCCCCCACAGGGGCGCCTGACTCAGCCGGTGGAACTTTGATTCTGTGCCATGAATTATCTCCAGGTGTTTTCCAATGAGAGCATCAGGCTTTCAGTAATAGATTGTGAGCTTGTATCACGGCTGTTTTCAGTCACCCAACAGCCCCGTCTGGCTGATTCATAACACACGCTGTTTTTGTAGGGTGGTCGAAAAAAGTGTCTCATAGCCGTTACTTGAATTGCTGTTTAATGGTGTAGTTGACTGAAGCCTTTTCAAGATTCAGAGATTAAATATGTGCATAAATATTAAGACCGACGTCATGGAGAGCTTGTACTCCGATATCCAAATAAGATTATTGTAACAAAGTTCGTATATGAAGGAAGGAGGCGGGAACCGGTGAACAATAAAATACTTTAATAAACAAAATGAAAGTAAAAACGCAGGCAGCCCCTCACGGAGGAACATATAACACAAACGTAAATAAAACGCAACGTAAAATCCATGCCTGGTCCTCTCTTGTCTTGCACTGTCGTCACTCCTCCTTTTATGCTCCCGTCGCTCCTCCATGAGGCAAGACCGGTGCGGCGCACAGCAGGTGCTCATTATCATTCGCCACCGGCCCGCTCTCACGGGCCCTCGACCTCGCGGCTTGCCACAATTATATAACTAAATAAGATCCCACAGGGTTTATGTACATTTCTGTTGGTGCACTGCATGTTTTATGTATTGGATAAACAAAACATAATAAACCTTGCAGGATTTTATTTGTATAGACAATCTTATTTGGATATTATTATTCTACACAATTCTGTCTAATTAAATGAAAAGTAATGCTAACATGCTAAGTGAATTTAGGAATCAAAACATTATTTTTTATACATAACAGTATGTATTTTATTTAATATTTTTCTTAGCGTTATTGTAAGTTTATTATTATTATTATCACTACTATTATTGTTGTATTGTTGTAAAGTATAAAAGAGTTATATATAATGTAAAAATACATTGAATTTTTTAAACCCTGACCTTTAAAAATTGTTTAGTTCTTTTGAAATAATTTATTTAAAAATGTCAAATTATTTAATGTTTTAAATTAAATTATATAGTATGTTAACGTTATCTACAATTCACATATTTAATGTTTTTAGTATGTTAAATATATTTAAACCATACCCGTTAACATAACCGTTAACCATGTCAACATAGCCGTTATGGTACTGATAACATGCACCTCATATTTTATATGTATTTAATATAATAAATACTGTTTCAACATTCTTTTTTAAATGCATTGCAACTATGATATTATTAAAACAGCTCAATGAGAAAACAAAGATGTTCTTTTGAGTTTATTGGAATGTTTTCTGGCATTCTGTTGGCGACGGTCTTTTGTCTTCTTCCTTTATTGTTTGATCCCACTGCAGAAGCTACAGCCCACCAGGGTCTTCCCATAATGCTTTGGGTCACATTGCTGATGTATGTTATGACCGGTGGGCAGCAAACACTCAGCTGACACTAGAAAATCTGTTGAAATGTGTCACATTCTCTTTCGGTTTCCGTCATCCCGATGGACATTACAGGAATTTGGATCATTTTGATTTCCCCAAGTCTGTTCCGCTTTCCCAGCAACACACTTAAAAATAAAGGTTTCAAAAGGGAGTTTTTGCAGCGATGCCATTAAAGATCCATTTTTGGGTTCCCCAAAGAACCGTCAGTGACAGTTCTTAAAAGAAACATTTCTTAGACTGAAGAACATATATCTGAATATAAAGAGCCTTTTTGTGTAATGGAAAGGTTCCATAAATGTTAAAGATTCTTCTTGGAACTGTAGAGTGACTGTTTCACCCTGCTTGCTTATACTGGAAAATGTTGCCAACTTCAAAGTCGCCCCCCAAGCTATAAAACTCAAAGTTAAGGGATGTGAGACATCCTGCAGTCTTAACTACATGAGCTAGATTGTAGGTTTGGGAGACCGATGGGATCAGTGGGGGGCTGATTACATCATAAGACGGCAAAAAAAAAAGTCCCACATTGCCAGTGTCCTGCCACTTGGAGGGCGAAAGAAAGGGCAGTGCCAAGATAAGGAGTGAGTTGTGATGGTTTAAGTAGAAGAGAGAAGAAAGCATGAGGAATGGAGGGGGTAAATACTGGAAGAGGGCTCGGACTTGAGAACCAATGAGAGTTGGAGTAAATCAAAGACTGAGGGAGTGAAAAATAAAGGGGAGGGAAAAGGAAGTGAAAGAGAGAGAGAGAAACACAAAAGCTGAGACGAGTGAAGCAGAAGAGGAGAGAGTTAGGAGCGCACAGAAAATATGGTTTGGGAAGAAGCAATACTGGTTTAAACTGTTTTTAAACTCTGGCTTAAACAGGACTGTTGTTTTTTTTCAGGATGAAAGTCTCTCGTAAGTAAATTTACAACTTTCTCAAACTTCATTGCTCTGTTCTTCCACTCCGTTTGATTTATTTATTGCTTATTTAATACCTTTGTAAGTTGCATGGCTCTTGAATAACTCCCAGAATCCACACATCTGTGAATCTAAACATTGTGACAGATGTCTTGATGCCTATACTGTAAAGAAATGATGTAAATAAAAGGTATTGAAGTACATTTTTTCAAGAAAATACAATTTCAATACTTCAAGTGTTACTTGTCATTTCTTTGTAATTATTTCTAAAATTTACCAGCAATTTTAAGATGAAAATTGTTTCAAAATAAATCCCATACCAAAATTTGGTTCAGTGTATTAAATTCCTAACGGATTTGTGACAGCTTGCCAAAGTGCCAGCGTGTGCCATGCCTGACCTTGAGGGAAAACCGTATCCCGCCTCCTTTTACATAAGGTTATTCAGCGAGGAAAGGAAGCTGTCTATGTTTCTCACATATTTAGCGGCACTGCTTTTAGCGTTGTGTCAGTAGAGTGCTGTGTTACAAACTTATTGTTGTAGCAGTCATTGTACTCCGCACGCAGTTTGGTCGCATTTAAAAGCGAGAGTTTCCCCCCGCTGGTGGCGAGCCAGTAGCTGAGCTCTTTATCCTTCCGATTCCATCAGAAAGGACAATGACGAAAAGAAATCGTAGCTTTCGGGATAGTGTTACGCAATGCTGTGCAACGTGGAATTCCCAGCTTAGATTTCAGGCTGCTACCGTAGCGGGATATTGATAAGGATGCCGCTACACTTTCAGTGTTACTGTACTGCGACGGAGGTGCAATCTATTGCCCACAGCACTTCTGGGAATGGACACCTAGTCACAAAGAAGGTTCCCTCACCTTCTGTTGAACCAATTGAATGGCGTTCAGTTTTCAGTTACAGGCAGTATGTTGAACACCACATATTGTGGTTGCATAACAGTGATATTTCTTTTTAAACAGATACAAAAAAAAATTCTATTAGCGAAGATTGTTTTGTGATTCTTTCACTATTTTGAACAAACTTTATTTAATCTTTCAAGGGAACTGACTTGTTTATGACTTTATAGATATGTTTTTCTATACTAAATTTTAATTCAGTTGGGATATCCAGAGCATTTTTGAACTGCAGAGTTTGAGTTCTGTTCTTAATTTTTTTTAAATGTTTGTAACGTAACAAGTTAGAAGGTTCCCTGTACAATTTACAAAATTAACATTCTAACATAAAATCTATTAAAAAAATGGTTTCTATTTTGACAAAGAATTCTGAAAAAAAAAGATCTCAGATTCCACAAAAATTTCAAGCAGCAGATTGATTAAAATAAGAAACGTTTTTTTGAGCACCAAATCCACATATTAAGCTCCGTTTCCACCGAAATTACCCGGAACAATTTGTCCCAGAAACCTTTTTTCCCCCAGACCGGTCGCTGTCTGCGTTTCCCTTGCGGTCTAATGGTGCGTTCACACTTTGCATGTGTTGTTCGATTTAAAGGAATCCTGGTGCGATTGCTCCGTTAGTGCGGTTCATTTGAACATGTGTGAACGCTGCGATCTGAACACTGGTGCGCTCCAAACAAGTGGACCGAGACCGATGAAAAGATGGGTCTCGGTCCGCTTCCAAACGAACTCTGGTGCGGTTCGAATGATATATGAACGCAACACGGACCAAAGACATGTAAACAAACCAAAAACAGGAAGTTGAGACCCTTAAAGGACAGAATGCTCACACATATCGGTAGTTGCGATGTTTCCCATCACAGTTCAGGCATCAGAACCGCGTCTCCTCACAGCAGATCTTTGTTTGTGTGTGTGATGGAGGGATTCCTGCCGCTGTTTTGACGAGTTCTTCACGAGTTAAACATACCATCATATGCAGGCTATGCACACACAGCGAGCGCATTTATCCCAGCACACAGCATTGTTTTGGATGTTCGGTAAGTTCCATCTCAAAATAGGCAATATGCCATAAAATAAATTAGATTGGAGGAATTATGCTGAAAATTATGCTTCACCATCGCAGGAATCAGTTACATTGTACAATATATTAAAACAAAAAAAAGTTATTTTAAATTGTAGTAATATTTCACAATATTACTGTTTTTACTGTATTTTTAGTCAAATAAATGCAGCTTTGGTAAGCAAAATAATCTTCTTTCAAAAACATAAAATCCTACTCAAATATTATGAAATTTTGAAATATCTGCCTCATTGGTCAACCTCAATTGGTTTTATCACCAATTCAGTCAACCAGTAAACGGTGTTTGTGTGCCATGTTTAGGGAGGACCTTGTGTAAATACATTTATACAATCAAATGTTTGTATTGTCATATTGTGGTCTTTTCAAGGACATTTTATCAGCTAATATTTGCCAGTAGCTTTGCTTGTTACATGTATTTGTTTACTTCAGTCAGATAAATCCCTCAGAGGTTATTGCTATAGCTGTGCTGAGTAGCTATAGGCCAAGAGTTTCGTGACTTGCTCATAAAGAAAAATCTTAAATCAGTTGACGTCTGCAGCATTTAGTCTTTCCCACAGGAGCCGCTGAAGTGAACAAACTGTATTGTTCAGTAAAGGAGGTGACACAAAAGAAAGGTAATCTTAGCGGGGTGGAGGCAGCGCAGGAATTCTCATCACGGTTATATATGTTACTGTCATTATGATGAATGGAAACCCAGGCGATTCAATCTCTGACGCAGCTACTCCTCTCCACGCGCTTGGAGGGCGGGCATATGGGCTGCACCCACCCACAGGAGACCCTTTGGGCGTGATTTGGATTGTCAAGTGGTTTGGCATGATATTCTTTTTTAAATTGAGCTGTTGAGACTTGTAAGGTGACCTTATTAGAGCTACTCCTGCACTGCTGAATCAGGTGAGAATGATTCAAGTGGTCATAAAAGAGATTTTGTTTAAGAGTCAAGAATCTGTAGAAAAGTTAGATACTAGAATATTTTAAAGATTTTAAGATGCATTGGACGATATACTTATTAATTGACAAATGAACTAAACAGGATCTACCTACATTGTCAATGGGTGTTTGTGCATGTATGTATAGTTGTCTGCATTTGTTTAAACTTGCCGGTCTGTGCCTCCCACGGTTTCTTCTTCATCTTATCTAAACATGGGGAATTCTTAGGAATATTTTGGGCTTTATTACTGTGGATTTGTAAGGCACTATTTTTCGAGTGTTTTGTATTGTATTGTAAGTATTTGAACAGAATGTAACATTCAGCCATTCTTATATGGTATTAAAGTAGTACACTAGTAGATGTTGTTTATTATGATTTGTTGACAGTGAACTTGAGTAACTTGATAGCTGGCTGAAATGCGATGAAGTCTTAAACAAAGGAAAGTATGTGCCTATGTTCTTATATTGTTTTGTAAATATCAGATTTAGCTGTTTCAAGCCCAAACACTGATTTAAATTTCTCTCTCTGGCTGACAGTATTCAATTTTGTTACGCACATCTGGTTAGAGCAGCTTACGAACAGCTTGTTTCACAGATTGTTGTCAGCTTTTTCTCAGATATTTCTCCAAAAATAAAAAAGCGCAAATGGGACAAACTTCGAAACATACAGTAAAAGTATAGATCTGTAAAACCAATGTGGATGGCATAGATCGTGTAATGTTGCATTGAAAGATTTTGATGAGGAAAGTTGGAGTTCATATTGAGATCTTTTTTATTATTTTGATATGTTGGCTGATCTGAGCACATGAGATTATTGGGGGGTGTTTTAGGAGTTTTTTGAGGCAAAAGTCATGGTTAATAGTGAATATGTGTTCCTCATACTAAGGTGTTACCGTGATTTTCCTTCCTGTTTTAATTTTTTATGCGGGATACACTCTTATGTGTTAATGACCAGAGGGTCTTTGACTTTTTGGGTCAACTCTAACAGTTGTTTAGTTCAGTGGACCCACAGATCAATATATTTATGAATGTTCCATGCCTTCTAGAGGATGATATTAATCACACAGTTTCCGAAAGTTATTCCAAAACTGACCACTATAAGCTTTTAAAGGAAGAAAAATTAAAAACAGGCTTCAGACATTGTAGTACATTATGTTAACCCTCCGTAAGCTCCGCGTTAGCTGACGTCTTCTGGGACGTGTCACGTAAAAGTCTTTGGTTATATGAACAAGATCATGATGCCAATATGTAACTGATCTCTTAATCCTGAAGATCTTGAACTGTCCTCGTTTTATCATGTAGGATTACGAGCAGACTTTACAGGCTCACAGGGCTGTGTGATTATCTTGTAACCTGGCTGGTTCCTGACCTACAAGAATAACCTTGTTCATGCAGTGGCAGGAAGAGAAACATAATTAAATCACACAGAACTGATTATGTTATGTAATATCTCCATACTCTTTCTCTCTCTCTGTCTCGCTCTCTCGCTCCCTCCCTCTCTTCCTGTTCAAGAGCACACAAGCTCATCTAAAAATAGTTTTGATGATAACTGTCTATGAAACAATATGCTAGTAGTCTCCTTACACTGTGCCCTTACTAGGATGCAACAAGTTTCCACTGACAAACACACTGCCAGTATATTTAGCTGAACATCCTTAAAACAAGATACATTTACTTAAGAAGCAAATTGGCATAAGATATTAGACATATTAAACAAATTTCTGTGATTTTTGTGTGAACAAATTATATTCAATGGAAATGTCTTTATTCAAATATGCAAAACTGCTGCATATCGCAACACAATCACCAAATAGCACGTGTTTTATGTTTAACAGTCATGTGGAGACAGAATTTGGACCAATGAGATTTCACGAGGCACTGTAAAAAAAAAAACAAAGTTGAGAAACTTAAAAGTCGAAGTTTAAAAGTTTAAGGCAACCAGCTGCAGAACATTTTGTTTTGTTTTTGTTTACATTGTTTTGTTTTTGTTTACATTGAGTTTTCTCAATGTATTTTTTTGAGTTATCTCAACTTTTTTCATGTTAAAAAGTTGAATAAACTTTAAAAGCTGAATTTGTCATACAAAACATAAGATTTTTTACAGTGTGGGCAGAGCTATTCAGCCAACTTGTTGCGATCACAGAGTTATAATATAAATATACTGAGTGAAAGTTTTTCCATATTACATAATAGGATTAGATGTTGTAATCCCAACTGATTCAGTCCGATGCTTAATTTGAGTGGGTTGTGAGGCATCATCTAGGTTGGAGGGTTTCATTGGTGACAACTTAGTGATGTTTCCTCCTATACGACACATCTTCAGTTGTGCACCTTGGCTTCTTTCGGTGTTTCGGCTGTTTACCACAAGACACCTTTCGCCGAGGCAAGCCCACCACAGGCTGATCAGATCTGTGGTCAGAAGTGGTCATTTGATTCCCCACGCTAGTGACTGCTCCTTTCAGCAACTGTGGCAAGTTCTTTGATGGTCTTCCTCTGGGCCTGCCCTCTAATGCCCATTTCCTTCAGAAGCCTTGCAGTAGAATTAGCGATAAAGCCCCTGCAGCCTACCTCCACTGGACACATCTTCACGCTCCAGCCCCATTCCTGAATTGTTAATCAACCCAAGGTTTATCTTCCCTATATTGAGAGTATCTTAAATGCTGAAATGCACAGGATTGTGGATGTTATGATGCCTGGCTTTGTCATTATTTGGACATTATGATCTCAAGTTCATAGCAACCCATAAAACCAGGCCCTCTAATCTTGTTTCTTCTTTGTCTTTATATATTGAACAGATAGACATGCTTTATGAGTCTGACAAGTACAAACATTTTGTGTTGCAGAAATCGAGGCAAAGGAAGCTTGTGACTGGCTACGGGCGGCAGGATTCCCCCAGTACGCCCAGCTCTTTGAAGGTAACACTTCACCACACGAGAACATAAACTTAGAAAACCTCACAAATGTTATCACACCCAACTGTAAAGTTGTAGTTAAAACTGTTTCGAGGGAGAATGGTACTCTCATTCAGACTTCGAAACAATCGTATGACATCAGCATGATTTAGGGCAAACGCAAGCTTTTAATGTGGTGCTTAGTTTCCGATGTTGTTTGCAACAGACTCGTGTTAATGGCCAGACCTCATGATGCTTAGCTGGTTTTAGCTCATTCATTTCCCTTGTGGTGTGATGTGTAACGGTTTCATACCACCTCAAAAAATGTCTAATTTACCTTCTACATCTGAAATTTTCATCTGAAATTCTGAAAGGTACAGGCCATTGGTCAAACTGGTTCCAGTTAAGAGGTACCACTTGAACATACTAGAGTATGACATCTTCAAAGAGAAACAGAGGTCATGGGAATAACCTTGCCACAAAAACACTGCCTTTTTCACTCGCCCTTGGCGAACGCTTTTGATGTTGGAGTGTTAGTCTTTGAATGAAATTGTGTGAACACTCTGTTTTTCTTTTTATATTTCTTGTGTGTTAAGACTATGCACACCAGGTGTTCTGGGATATTGAAGTTTTTGTGTATTTCCACACCTGGATATTACATTTAAAAATAAAATTATATATTATAATTTAAAGCTGGAAATAAGATATTGGATCATGGTTTTTGTAGCAAGATTGCTATTTTAACGTTTCTTAATTTTTTGGAGGCGTCCTCCAATAGATTTACATGCATCCAAGGTATAAAAAAAACACTTTAATTTTCAAATTTTATCAAAGAGTCTAAAAAAACGGTTCATTCAAAGATTATGTCGCTCTAAACACCTCCTTTCTGAGAGCCTACTCTGCTCTGATTGGTCAGACAACCCACTCTGTCTGGTCTACCACTTACAGCGCGTGTCGGACATGAATTTCAGCTCTGGAGCTTCCCCAGCACTTGATAGACAGTGATACAAACCGGAACAATGGCATTGTTTTTTCCGTATCAATTCCTGTGCAAGTCCTCATCCTTTTGAAGGGCAAGCAAAGTGGATTTAGCATATTTTTAAGGTCCATTACATGAAGCAAACTCTTCTAGGACTCAGCAACGACTACTTTGTTTGAGATCGGGTCGAAGTAGACGTTGTGCATGGGCAGCCAATTAAGACCATGGGTGCAGGAAGTGCGACAGGACACCTGCGTGAAGTTGGCCCCCCACCCAACACAAAACTTCGGCAAAATAGTCTCAATCGTTTGTGCTCCGTTTGTGCTGTAAAAATTTTTGTTTGTGCTGCTTTGGTTTTTAAGATATTAACATAAAAATATTTAGGTCATTCTGAGGTCACTAAGCGCCCCATATGCTCCAAATTCACCCAAAATAGTCTCAATCGTTTGTGCTTCGTTTGTGCTGATTTGTGCCGGTAAAAGTTTCGTTTGTGCTGCTTCCGTTTTTTAAATATTAAACATTGAATTATAGGCGATGACGTCACCAACCCCCCCATATGCTCCAATTTCACCCAAAATAGTCTCAATCGTTTGTGCTTCGTTTGTGCTGGTTTGTGCCGATAAAAGTTTTGTTTGTACTGCTTCCGTTTTTTAAATATTAAACATTGAATTATAGGCGATGGTCACCATAGCCTACTAAAAAAAGCATTTAACAGAAATAGTAATTATTTCAAATAACATATAGGCCTACCCTCTGTTTTAACTAACTATGTTTTCCTCCTTTTGACAAGTGCTTGACAGAAATGGAAAGTTGTGCAGCATCTCAACCCGTGTCAATCCTTCAATTAATTATTTCTGGGAAGAAAAAAAAAGCAAGAAAAATATAGCTAGGGCCTACTCATTTCTCCATCTAACAAAACCAAAACGAAAAAAAAAAGAAATAAATTTTCTCTTAATATGAGTTTCTACTTAAAAAGATTGTTTTATGGAGATGATGGAGAAGTTTATGATGTTCACTTGTATGATTACCAGCTGCTTTGCATTTGAGAATGAGCTCAGAGGCGAACGAATGAGGCTACCTCTGGTGTCATGTATTAGCCTACATAATCCGAAAATTATCAACACTTCAAGCTTTCTATAGGTATGTTTTTCCATGTCTATGAGGCAAGTTTTTCGCTGATTTTCGGCAGAAAGCGCACATCATTTGTTCTCTTTATTTTACAAAGCGTTTTGTAACGTTGTATTATGAGTATATACAAATAAATTACAGTTTACAGTTTTGAAAAAACATAACTTTTTCTTAGACTTGACCAAAATTATTAATGATTAAATATTAGTAAATATAAGTTATTTTCACTGTTATCAGGAAACAATGAAAGGGATCCCGCGGGCGACTCGCAGACAAGAAAAGTGTGCTCTTTATATTGGCAAGAAATGGCCTATGCAACAGCCAGATGAAGAAACATTATTGTAGCTGAATAATTCTCAGAGCTGATTAACTCTTATTCTGCGATGGGAAAGGCAAGACAGGATGAGTTGAGGGCTGTGGTGACTCGTGCGAAAATAGGCCTATTAAAGCATCTCGTTTTTACCCCTGAACAAAAATTATAAAAGATCTAGCTTAATTTCCATTTGATTTTCATAGACAAAACAAAACAAATTAATAAAACAATCAAACCGTTTCGTATTTCTCTTGATTTATTTTGAAGTAGAAAATCAAAAGATCAGAAGGTAACATGCAATATTTCATTATTTCTTTTCAAAACCAAAACAAAAAACAAACAAACAATTAATTATGTACTTATGATCAATTAGCCTATCATTCAGGAAACAGCATACAATATTAATATACCTTTCAACCCATTTGGTTTGTGTACTGGGAGTATTTTCTGTGAAATATGAAACTCTTATTCTTGGTTTTACTTATTATGAGAGAGAAGAGTCAGATGTTTTATTATTATTATTATTATTATTATTTGATCAATCTTATTTAGTTTTTGGCTTAATATTTTATAACTATAGCCTATACACATGTGTAAAGTTAGTACTAAGACTAAGCCTTTTTCTCAAAGACTTAAAATACCATATGTAGCCTATCTGTTTTCTAATTCTTCTAATAATTTTCTAAGAATAGCCTACTATGTCATCGCCAATAATTCAAACTCTAAAAATGTAAAAACCGAAGCAGCACAAACAAAATTTTCACTAGCACAAACGATTGAGACTATTTTGGGTGAAATTGGAGCATATGGGGGGGCTGGTGACGTTGTCGCCTATAATTCAAAGTCTAATATTTAAAAAACGGAAGCAGTACAAACGAAACTTTCGAAACCGGCACAAATCAGCACAAACTAAGCACAAACGATTGAGACTACTTTGGGTGAATTTGGAGCTTATGGGGGGGCTGAGTGACCTCAGAATGACCAAAAATGTTTATTTTAATATCTTAAAAACCAAAGCAGCACAAACAAAATTTTTTACAGCACAAACGGAGCACAAACGATTGAGACTATTTTGACGACATTTTTCGTTGGGTGGGGGTCCAACTTCACGTAGGTCGACAACCTGACCTTTTACGTTCTAAAAAAGCATAATGGGGCACTATTACTTTATATATGTGACTTTTTTAAGTCTACATTTTTGACATTGATTGAACGAATGTTCTACTTATTATGTAAGAAAAATTGTGTCCGATTATACAATCCATTCTTTGTTCATTTTTAATATCAATACTACATTGTCATCTCAATGGCAGACACAGAATCAAAGTGCAGAATATAATCTTCCCATAATGCATCTCTTTACAAGTGTTGTTTTGGAATTTCCAGTGTTTCAATGCCGGAACACAGTGACTGTCTCTGAATCTGTGTTTTTACTTCTGTGTCTGTTGTTCTGCAAAGGCAAAAAATATGATGAAACATTTAATTGTACCAGAGGAATGTTAGTCTGGATCCAGTCACCCTGTTACATAAGTTGGACACCATACTAAGTGGAAGACGTAATGGCTTCTCAAAGCCAAGCTCAGTTTTTTGGGGGCAAACCCTGTCTCCCTTTATTAGCATCTGGAAGTCTAAAACAAGTTAGCTACTCTCTTTGCCTTGGCTATCGCTCTGGAAAGAATGTGTTGTCAGGTTTTTTTTAAGAGTGTGGGCGCCTGAATTCCTCTGTGTTCACTGTGAACATGCAAGATTGGCCTGTTAACGAATCAGAGGGAAATCATTACGGTCCCTGAAAGACATCAGTTTTTTCCTATCATTTGACTATAATGAGCTTGATTGTTGAAATGGGATATGCCTGTGTTTCTTTACAGATTCTCAGTTTCCAATTGACATCTCTCCTGTGAAGAAAGACCATGACTTCTTGGACAAAGACCTTGTGGAACCTCTATGCCGGTAAGGACTGTGTACTTCCTAGATCAAAAAATCCATAGTCCATAAACCACTGAACCTAATGAACACCTCAATTTTAGAACTCATTTAGAACGTTCTATACTTCTGTATTTCTTGGGAAACATAATGAGTGTAATTTACAAAACTTTATTGGTTGTTGCTTTAATCATGACATTATTTGCTTCTGCATTACAAGAAGATTGACATGAGAGAAACTACACCGGACTTGAGCTTAATTGATGCAATACACAATGACAGCATTACAACTTGAAGAAGAAAAATTTGACTCTCAGGACCTTGTCATTTCTGATGACTTTTATGGTGATAAACTAATGGTCAATTACAGGATTTTTTATTTAGATCTACTCCTACAGCATTTCTATTTAAAATATTTATTTTGTAGTGGTCGAGGGTTATAACACTTCACAGACATTGCAATGGCATATCAATGGCTTTTAAATAGTCATCCGTAGTGACAACATTATTGTTGTCATTGTGTGTTATATAAGTCTGGTGTAGTTTTTCTCATGTCAATCTTCTTGTAATAAAGAAGTAAATAATGACATGATTAAAGCAACTACTGACTAAATAAAGTAAATTACACTCATTGTGTTTCCCCAGAAATAAAGTAAAGAATGTTCTCAATGAGTTAGCTTTTCCTCTTGTTTAGACTCTGAATTTGAGTTCCCAAATTAAGATGAAAAGAAACCCTCCAGTAACTTTGGTTTCCTTGGAGACTACCCTGGTAGGAGAGCATTGGGGGCAAAGGGGGGCGTACTCAAGCTGGTCTACTGTGACTCTAAACAACCCTTAAGCAACTCATCGAAATTCCAAACCTGTTTACTGTTGTATGGGAAACAATGTCCGACATTCCCACCTCTCCCCCTGACTTCTCACTTTTCTACAGCCCCCGGAGGGGAACAGCTCAGTAAACAATTCTAGCACGACATGCCCAGTAAGAGCGCAAAAGGAGTTTGTTAGATGTGGATGTTTGCAAGCGCCAGTGACAAAGCTAACATCTTTAACCTTTCTGACACTTTGCTCTCTACATTTTGCAGATAAAGGCTTGTTGCTTGATTAGTGGACTAATAACTTGTTTTGGTAAATACATTTTTTTAGAAAGTCATCAAAGAGTTGCCGTGTAGAGTTGTCGTGAAACCAATAATTCAATGGTCAATACCACTGAAATTCTTCAGATTTTGATACCTGTTAATAAAGACACTTCTTTGTTTAAATATACTAAATGAAAACAATGTTAACATTTTTGGTGATTCCTTTGCTTCTTGGAACCAGTATCTTTGTTCTCTATTGACTATGGCCAATGTCTTTCAGTTAGCTACATTACGCATTGAACTGTGTTCTGCGATTCATGTTTTATATCTTAAGCATTTGCTGTCATGGCACTCACACAGACCACAGAACATTATAAAGAGTCATAAAATGTCATGATTATTACATCACAAACAGCGGCTTGGTTTCCATGCGTGCTTGAGGCACACAATGTGTTGTCATCTTTTCCACATTATTCGTTTCTTTCCCTTTACAGCATTAACAACTTCTAATAAATCTTCCCCGCACGCTTTCAGATCCAGAAAGAGACTTCTTTATTTCTTTGACCTTTTATTGGAAATATTGATATGTTGCGGTGCTGCTTCAAGACTTTTTTTGTGACCTTTTACAAGAAGGTTGTAATTTATACTTATTCGCTGTGATTCAAAAAGACTAGTTCAAGGTGAAGCTTAAGCCCACGAGCTTGTCTAAAGCTGAAAACGCTGCTTTACTTTCATCCTAAAAGAGTTTTTCATATTTGATGGACCACGCAAATGACTGAAAAAGAAAGACCTATTTTCAGGAGGGTTTGGGAATGGCATCAAAGAAAAGCAAGCTCTAATGGATTTTGTTAATTTTTTTAATTTGAGGGTAAAAACAGGCCTCTCAGACCTGGAAGAGTGACTATGTGGCAGGTGGAATCAACACCACATTAGAAGCTCTTGAGGGCCATTGAAATCCATGACAACTGCAGCTCGCAAGCTTTCGCCAATTAAGAGCAAGCATACATGAGAGAGAGTTGGACATTGGCCAATTATTGTGCCTAATTTGGTTTGCTGCTCACCAGAGCTGAGTGTTTGATAGCTATAGATCTTATAGCTTGATTATATCAGAAATGGCCACAGAAGGCTGTGCTAATATTGTGTCCACATTGGTATATGCACTGCAAGATAAAGCCAGTTGCTTGGAAAGGCTTTTTACATTTCTATATTTTTTTCCACCCCATTTAGGCGACTGAATACGCTGAACAAGTGTGCCTCTATGAAACTTGACGTAAACCTTCCCAAGAAAAAAGTAAGTGATGCATTATTTCAACATTTGTAGGGTATGTGCATTGTTCTAGCGAATTCATGTAATGGTGGTTTTGCTGCTAGAATTAGGATAACCCATGCCTGTGAAAAGCTATATATAATGACTAGCATAAAATGCCACATATCCTAACTCTAAAAAAACAACTACAACCCTTTTTTAAATCACAATAAGATTGATATATGAGAAAGCCACCTGCATTGTCTTGTGTAAATGGATATTTCTGCTTTCTTTCCTAAAGTATCGTATTTTACCATCTAAAGATATTGAATATAAACGTATATTTTGTTATATCATGCTGGTTATGTAATCATGTAACAGAGAAAGGAATGTGCCCTTTGAAAACATGTAAAAGCCATTTGAGTGAATCTAAACTGTTACCACTGGGGGTTCTGGATTGTGGAGAAGGAAAAAGGAAAAAAAGAGAGAGTGAAAGAAGCCATTGGGATGGTATTCAAGTGTTGTGCTGAATTGCTAACCTTGTAAAGGAAAAGGTTTGGTCATTAAAAAAGAATGACATATTTATTAATTCCCTTGTTGATTTGCAGAGTGAAGACTCAGATGAAGATGACCTCTTTGCCATCAGTGACAAATGGACCTTTGAATGGAGCAGTCGCCGCTGGTCCAGGCTCCAAGACATTGATTGCCTGCTGAGGGGTGTGGAAAACAAGAATTCCGGGGAGAATTCTGCCCTGAGGACAACAACCAGCAGTGAGAGTGTTCTAACAGACTTGAGCGAGCCGGAGGTCTCCTCGCTCCACAGCGAGAGCAGCGGTGGAAGCGGAGGTATTCCTGCACACAGTGCGGAAGACTCTGACAGCTCACGCCGCACATGCTCGGACTCTGCTGCCATGCCCGACCACACATCTCTTGGTGTGGCACATCTCTCTTCAGATATTTCGAGCTACGGGTCGCTGCCTGTAAAGCATGGCAAGCGAGGACGGACACGAGCTAAGGAGTTTTTACGTCGCATGGAGACTCTGCAGTTACGGGGAGCAATGGGTGGTGGAGGGAACAGGAGTCTTGTTATAAGTGCCCCAGTTCTCCAACAAGAACCCCAGGCTGTGAAAACTCTCCGTTGTGTGGAGATCATCAATTGCGACAATCGTCGTAGCGGAACCACTTTCCGGCATGGGGTTGCCATCCCAATCCAGCAGCGAAGGGAGCAGCAGCCAGTCCAGTGGGAGTGCCGTCAGTACGCCAAACCTGAAGGAACGCAACGTCCACCGGGCCAGTCACAAGCGGAGTGGGATGTACCTGGAGGACTTGGACGTGTTTTCCAGTCTCATCCAGGGTAAGCGTGTGGCTGAGCAGAACCGCCGCAATGAGTTCCGCTCCTACGAGGACCTGGTGGTGCATATTCCTAAAGATCACAAACCTGGAACCTTTCCCAAAGCTCTGTCCATTGAGAGCCTTTCACCCTCAACGGCAACCTCCATCAACTGGCACTCGGCAAGCATGGACTCGGATGTCCAACGTCCACCCAGCATCAAAGAACCTCGCCCTATCACGCAGTGCTGCACACGAGGCAGTCGGATCAGCATTTATGACAATGTACCTGGCTCACACCTCTATGCCAGCACTGGCGACCTCATAGACTTGGAAAAGGAAGACCTTTTCCCACATTTGGATGACATATTGCAGCATGTTAATGGGCTGCAACAGATTGTGGACCACTGGTCCCAGAATGTACTGCCCAATGGTGAAAATGCAGGGAAGGAGCGAGTTGATCTTAATGGAGAGAGACAAGGGGACCTGCAGTCATCCAGCCAGATCACGCTGAACTTTGAGGGACATTCAGTTCTGGAGGGTCAGGCTACCCTCAGTAATGTAGACAGGGATGGGGTGTCACTTAATGAAACAGAATCCACTGGAATGAGAGAAAGGAGAGACTCTGGTGTCGGGGCTTCGCTTACCAGACCAAAGCGGTAAGATTCACAGCTAGCAATGCTATGATATATGTGTTGCATTCATAACTGTAGAAGTTAATCAGAAATAAAAATCGGTTGACTGGTTGGAATCTGCATGTATGCATTTGTATATACAACAAAACGTTTTCACACATTGTCCACATTGTCCAAAATCTGGTTTAGGTGGTTGTTCTCAAAGTCAGCCATTCATTCGTCCTCAGGTTTGAATCCCTAACAGTGCTCCCTACTCTTTGTTTAGCTTGCGATGGCCGAGCTTCCAGATTTCCAACCGCCTCAGCCATTCGGTCGCCTGTCTCCAGATCTCCAGCCAGTCTGCGGCCCAGCTTAGTCTGCTACAGAAATTTTCCTTGCTCCGTCTCACTGCCATTATGGAGAAGTACTCCATGTCCAACAAACATGGCTGGACCTGGTAAGAATCTGTTAAAAATAATCAGATCCTATGGGATTTATGTTACTGTTTTACTGTATTTTAAAGGCTCAGTCTCTAAGTGGTGGTGTTGTGATTAGCTCAGGAGGGAGTACCAGTAAATCCTAACCCATGCCCCCTCTACTGGTCATAATTGTCACAGTAGCCTTCTGTTGATAAAACTGTGATAACTTCATTGTTTATACAAAGCTTTATTGTTTAACTTCATTCATTTACTTGTATTGATGACTTTACTACTCTTAAAACATGAAATATAAAAATTGCCAATGTGAAATAGGTTATATGCTATAAAAACATTACAATTCTTCTTTGTCTCTCAGGTCTGTGCCAAAATTTATGAAAAGGATGAAGGTTCCAGACTATAAAGATAAGAATGTGTTTGGGGTTCCACTTATTGTGCATGTGCAACGCTTCGGTCAGCCTCTGCCTCTTGGCGTGCAGCAGGCTTTGCGCTACCTCAGGAGCCAGTGCCTTGATCAGGTCAGACAGGCTCATCAAATCAACAATATACCTGAATAAAAATGTAATGGCAACCCGAAAACAGTAATTACATGTAAATGTTATTATTCTTCTAAATGCAAATGGACTTTATACTGTATGTGCACATAAAATTTCCATCATCAACTTAAACCAAAGTCAACTTAATTTCTTTACATTTTAAAATGTACAACTTAAAATTGTCTTCTGTTTCCTAGGTGGGTCTTTTTCGCAAGTCGGGAGTGAAGTCACGTATCCAAGCTCTCAGACAGATGAATGAGAGCTCTCCAGATGATGCCAACTATGAAGACCAGTCTGCGTATGATGTGGCCGACATGGTCAAACAGTTCTTCAGGGATCTGCCTGAGCCACTTCTGACCAGCAAACTGGGTGAAACCTTCCTCCACATTTACCAATGTAAGAAACACTCCCTCTCCAAGCTTTGAGCCAACTCTTCTCCTACATCCATCTCATGCATTCAGGAAGAGAAATACATACTTCCTTTACTCATCTGATCCTTGTTTCGTCTTTAGATGTGCCCAAAGAGCAGCGCTTACAGGCCGTGCAGGCGGCCATCATGTTGATGTCAGATGAAAACAGGGAAGTATTGCAAACGCTGCTCTGCTTCCTGAGCGATGTCACTTCTGTGCAAGAGAATCAAATGACACCCATGAACATCGCAGTGTGTTTGGCACCTTCGCTTTTTCATCTCAACATCCTGAAGAAGGACAATCTTGCACCAAGGTAGCACATATATCTACTATCAATGGTTAAAAAGCTGTATTAATCCCAATAAAGGAGAAACTCATTAGCCATCATTTCAACTATACATTAAAATTCAAAACCACACACACACACACACACACACACACACACACACACACACACACACACACACACACACACACACACACACACACACACACACACACACACACACACACACACACACACAAAGTTTATTAACTAAAGCATTTTCTTGTCTACAGAGCTATGCAGATGCAGAAAAAGTATGCAACAGGGAGGCCAGACCAAAAGGACCTGAATGAAAACCTGGCTGCCACTCAGGGCCTGGCACACATGATCACAGAGTGCAACCGCTTGTTTGAGGTGAGACACATACACACATCTATTTCAAATGAGGATAACTTGACATACTTCCTTTTTAATTACTGGAATGTGCATGTCATAGCAAATCTATTATGCCCACAAGGCAATTGTTTTATTGGCCTTTTCAATTATCCCTACTGTGGAATACAAATAGTTTTATTTTCCTTCAGATTCCACATGAAATGGTGACACAATCGCGGAACTCTTACGTGGAGGCAGAGCTTCAGGCTCCCACGATTGAGGAGCTCTGCAAGCGGCAACATCAAGAGGAAGAGGGGGAAGATGAAGGCTCCTGGTCTGCCTTCACAGAGGCCAGGCTGCAGGGTCTCCTCAAAGAATCACGGGAAAAGGCCAAAGGTTGGGTGTCCTGCCAGAGCACCGGCAACACAGAGCTGTCCTATAAAAAGGTATGAATGGACAATTCAGGCTTTTGCACCACATAACATAAACATATAGCCGGTATATATATAGCCATCCCTCACCTGACAGCATCCGTCCACCACCCCATTGCCTCACTCTTTGCTGGTTCCTATCCCAGTCAAAAAGGGGGAGTACTCTGGGTTCGGCTCCCCCAGACAGCACGCCAAATAAGCATACTTTACTATATCTGATTTCATGTACGTGTGAACTCATGAATACTGAGTAAAGTGCTTTTGTTTAACTCCAGGTGGGAGATGGGAACCCTTTGCGACGTTGGAGGGTCTCTGTGGAGGTGGAGGCTCCTCCGTCTGTGGTTCTGAACCGTGTTCTTCGTGAACGCCACCTATGGGACGTGGATCTGATGAAATGGAAAGTGTGTGAGGTCCTGGACAGGCAGACGGAAGTGTTCCAGTATGTCCTCAACTGTATGCCCCCACATCCCAGCAGAGACTTTGTAGTGCTCAGGTGGGTTTCTGCTCTAACTCCTTGACCTGATTTCGCTCCTCTGTTTGCGATTACATCAGAGATGGCAGAGAGAACAGTTACTCGCAGTCGGTTTTCAGTAAATTATTAATTCCAGTGTGTTTAGCTTTAAAACAATAGCTTTGTTATATTCCGTCATTGTTTCTGAAGAGCGCATGTATCGCGCTGTGTGAAATACAGACTGAACAGACCGTCAAAACATCCCACCGCTGTATGGCCAGCTGATATTCAAACTACTTTTCCCGGCTGGATAAAGCAAAGCATCGTCTCGCTAGTAAAGTTTTGAAGGATGCAAATTGTAATCAAGGTAAAGATGATTGCAGTGACGCACAGGAGTCGTACAGTAAACACGTGTGAATCCGTTATTATTGATGCGCAAACAAACCGCGTATCGCACATTATATTTATGCAAATGAATAAATCATTACATTCACATGGGCCTTGGAAAAGAGTTTATTGTGCTTTGACCACTGTAAGGTAGTTCCAGTGTAGGCAACAACAATGCAATTCACTTCTGCACTTGCGTTTTACTGTGTGAGATCAAACACTCTTCTCACAGCTTTTGCCAGCTCTGAGACACTTGCTTGGCATTTCTCCTTTTCTTTTCTTAGAAAAAAAAAAATTCACTCATCAAGTGAAGCTTTATTTTTGCTATATTTTCACACTTAATGTTGTTTTGGTAATGTTGCTTTAGTACCACCGTTCTCTTTTGTGCAATGAAATACGTTTTCTGACATTTCTCTCCCAAGTGGTTCCATTGTTGTTAGCATTATAGGGATAGTTCACCCAACCATTCTGTCATTATTTACTCACCCTAATGTTATTCCAAACCCATTAGACTTTCATTCATCTTCTGAGCACAAATTAAAATCTTTTTTGATGAAATCTGAGAGCTTTCTGTCCCTCCATTGACGGCTACACAACTGACACTTTGACGCAACTGACACTTTGAATTTAGGCTTTTATTCACATATAAACATTCATCAACTCACACATGAGTTGTGGTAAATGGAAGCTTAAGCAATGAGAATGAACCAATGAGGTTCATTCTCATGTGTCGCGCAACACGTTTGAGCTTCTGCAAGAACCAATGAGATTTGTTCTCATGTAACACAGCACGTTTAAGCTTCCTCAAGAACCATTGAGGTTTGTTATTGTGTTACGCAGCGGCAGCATGTTTTAGCTTCAGCAGAACCAATGACTCATTGGTTCTGCTGAAGCTAAAACATCCCACTGCTGTTTTTTGAGCCGTGCTATCATTCTGGAACCTGAAATCTCAGTTCTGTGACTCTGAATACCCTCAGAACTTTCTGCAGCTCTTTGCCCTTTTGCACAATGGGCAGAGTTGCCTGGTCTGGGTAATCAACCCAAACGGGAATGTCATCAACTTACCAATGTACCTTTAGCTTGTCCATTTTTAATATTATCTTATTGTAACTATTGTTATTTGTATTATAATTAATTATTTGGCAATGAGGTTCATCCTCATATTACACAGCACATTTAAGCTTCTTCAAGAACCAATGAGGTTCATTCTCGTTACGCAGCACATTTAAGCTCCCTTAAGAACCAATGAGGTTTGTTCTCGTTGGTCAAGCGGGTTCGGTTGAGCTTCTGTTTGTGTCAGCTGATCAGTGTTTAAATGTGAATAAAAGCCTAAATTAAAAAGTCTAAATTATACACTTTGATTACTTTCAGATTACTTTCTTTACTTCAGCAATTGTGTATCAAGTTACAATGTTTGTTCTCAGGTCATGGAGGACGGATCTGCCGCGGGGGACGTGTTCTCTGGTGTCGGTGTCTATCGAGCATGAGGACTGTCTACCTGTAGGGGGCATCAGAGCTATAGTGATGGAATCCAATTACTTACTGGAGCCTTGTGGCTCTGGCAAGTCCAGACTCACCCACATCTGCAGAGTGGACCTGAAGTGAGTATATATAGCTGGTTGCGTCATACTTTTCATAGACACAATCATTTTTATACTGTGCAAACTGTATATTATATCCTTTTTACACTACCCCTACCCCTAAACCTACCCAATGACAGAAAACTAGTATTGAATTCTTCGAATTTTGTAGAAATGAAACCATGTCAGTGTTGTTACATTTTGTGCTCTGCTTTTCAGGGGAAGAACTCCGGAGTGGTATAACAAATCATTCGGACACCTTTGCGCCGCCGAAGCCGCTCGTATTCGCAATTCCTTCCAGCCGATCCACACAGAGGGTCCAGAAACAAAAATTTGAGCCGTGCTATCATTCTGGAACCTGAAATCTCAGTTCTGTGACTCTGAATACCCTCAGAACTTTCTGCAGCTCTTTGCCCTTTTGCACAATGGGAAGAGTTGCCTGGTCTGGGTAATCAACCCAAACGGGAATGTCATCAACTTACCAATGTACCTTTAGCTTGTCCATTTTTAATATAATCTTATTGTAACTATTGTTATTTGTATTATAATTAATTATTTTATTCTTTTATATGATCTTATACAATGTATAGGACACCTAAGCTCTTAAGTGCTTCTGGGAAGCATATGTTATTTAATTAAATAAAAGAAAGCTATATTTGCACATGCATGCACTGCATGTCCATGTATGTGTTTGTTTGTATTTGTGTATATGTGTGTATCAACACACATCTTGTATAGACAATATATATATATATATATTTAAATGCTCATGTAGTACGAACATTTTGCATATACGTCTTTGATATCTCCTTTTGGGCAGATATCAGTGTAATTCACATGGTACAAGATGTTACTCAGTTGTAAGCTGGGGTTACTTTGCTTTCTCTGTTTCTATTTGAATGTTTGTCCATGAATGGGTGTAATATTAAGGAATTTTTACTTGCTTGTTTTAAAGGATGGACAAAATGACTTGGGTTTGATTTTTTCAGACCTGCTTTCATAGTACTGGATTACATTATTGACAAAGAGACAATGATTTTTAATTAAACTATGTAAATGAATTAATATTAATTTGTTTACTGTCTTTTTGATGGTAATTGTGTTTGTCCTATCATTTACATGATCAGTTTTTCATAACAACAACACCATACATATACTCATAACCCATATACACTACTCTATAAACCCAAATGAGTTGGCAAAACTCATTGAGGCAATTGGTTAAATCGATTTTTTAAAGATAAGATATTTAAAGTTTAAGTAAGCTGAATTTATAGATTTTTATTTCCTATTGAAAAAACAACAACAACAGCATATGCTTGTTAGGTGTGTTTTACACATGACAGTTTATGATGGTCCTTAGTTGGTCATGAGCTGGTTATAAGCTGGAGCTAGTTGCTTAGCACCAGCACCTGACCAGCTTAAACCAGCTGCTAGCTTCAAAACATACCTAACCATGATGTGTTTTTTTTTCAACAGGGATATAATTGCTCAAATAATTCAGTAAGGTAATTCATACATTTAAATTAAAATTATCAACTGTTATCAATATTTTCAGTAGCCTAGTGGAAACTTGGATAGCTTAACTAGCTAATAAATGCTAATTTGCTAATTGGTAACAGAATAGAATATAAGCACTTGCTGAATGAGTACTTTAAAACATACTTGTCACCATGATGGCAATCATCATTAACATTTATAATAACAAGATGTTTCTTGAGCGCAAAAGCGGCATTTTAAAATGATTTCCGAAGGATCAAGTATTATTTTATATATTAAAATTGTTATTTAAAATTGTAATTATGTTTCACAATATTACTGTTTTTATTTTTAATCTTGTTGAGCATTAGAGACTTCTTTCAAAAACATAAACTTTTGAACGGTAGTGTTCATTAATGACAATAAATTAAGAGCGAGGAATGAATTAAACATTTCTTCGCAAGCATTTTCTAAACAAACCAAAATTGAAGTAAAATTAAGGTGAAATACTTCTCTTATCCACTAGATGTCAGTGTTTATCTATGACAAACCTTCTTTTCCTGGTTTTATTGGTCAATAAACGCTTCAAACGCTGCATAATTCAAATATCTGTTTGTTTACTGTGTTTTGATATTTAAATGCTTTAACATAATTTGTTTGGATGTTAAAATTGGAGACAACAATGATACAAAAAAGGATTATTTTTTAATGCATGTGTAAACAATATTGGAGTGGATTTACTACACCAATAAATCTTTGAACAACACTAAATAAATGTAGATTTTTTTTTAAACATCTGAGAGCATTAAAGATGGATGCAGACACACTACCTCAAACACATTTACCCTCTCCAGACATCAAACCTCATGGTGTGGTTTCCAGCAGATAGCCAAAGAATCAATCCATCAGATGGCCTCTGTCATCTAGTGAACTGTGTGGTTTATATAGCCTCAGACTGTCAGAATAAAGTCTTCTCACCCCAGTGAGTCAAAATGTTTTTTGAAATGACATAGGATCCACAAAGAGATCCACATTGATCCCATTAAACAAAAAACAAAATCATGGTCATGTTTTAATTCACAAGATTGGCCTACATCCGTTTATTCTGTGAAACACAACACCTCATGTTTATTATGCGGTATGTCTGTTCATTTAACAGGCAATGGATCAAGCTAGGTCGAACATATGTCATATTAATTCTAAAAGCTTAATAACATCATTAATGTCACTGTAATGCAGTCAGACCTTTTGTCTTTCCTGATCAGCTTCATCTAAATAAAAAATTTAAAACCTTGAGGTTGTGAATGTTATTGCTCACTGTCCAAATACAATAAAGACATTTTTGAAATTTGAGTTGTCTTCACAAAGGCCTATAATTTAAAACACTGACCCATGTAAGGCATAATGTAGTAAGCCTGTCATAATCGGATCAGACCTGAATAATACATATATTTTTAGTTTGAAATATTTTATAAAGTTAGTAATTAGCTACCACACCAATAACATGAAAGTAGCACGGGCCTCAGACAGCGGACTGATATATCGGTGGGTGACGCGGCGAATGTTGCCTTCACGCGTGCTATCGGCATTATCGTAAATACTAGTTTTCTAGTTAGAAAAATGGACATGACGCCCTCTCATGTCAAAATTTGAATGGGATGAGCTCGTAATCACGATGTACTTCAGATTCAAAATTCCGATAGCACGTGAAGGCGGCGTCAGTAAGGGAATCCAGAGCTAACAGGATATCCGCTTTATTTTGCGTCGGGCGGTTATTGCCTCCGCGTGCATTACAATTGTTCAATGCACAGCTTGCCACTTACAACATGGTCATTTTTTTTCCAGCATTGACAACTTAAAGCTGTTATTGATTTTTGCAGAGCAATATTTCAATTTTGAACGGAATTTAGGTATTTTCATAAATGGTTTCAGCCCAACATAGAGATAAAGTAGTGCGTAAGATTACATTTATTTGAATGAATTGATAATAGCATTTATTTGAATTAATTATCGAGAGAGATGAGAGATGCGCCTCTGTTCAGCGACTCTGTATTAAAAACAGTGAAGCTGTTGATTTTAATTACTGCAAAATAGCAATTCAGTAGCAAGTCACTTTATTAAAGTCGCGGGGCAGCATTAATACATTTCGGTGCTTATGAATGTTTTTGCGTGAGCAGTGCGATCTTTGCTTTCTGTGTGCAAGTGACGTAATGTGCTTCAATGAAAATAGTTACAGCGCATTAATATTGCTCTGATTGGACTTGGAACTATCCTGTGAATTAAACGGTTTTATTACACCCTCTAGCCAATCAGAATCGAGTATTCAAACCATGCATACGGGATAATCCACGTGAAGGCAAAGAACCGGCCGACGCAAAATGAGATTTTTAAAATTTATTTTATAAAATAATCAAGCGGGATACCGCGATTGACCAATCAGAGCCAATTATTCTATGTAACAGCATAATACAAATCCATCCGTCTATTTTAGAGAAAACAGATAAACATGTTGCTGCTGCGCTGTAATTTAAAAATCTACAGTGAATCTGCTGCACCCCATGTTTACCTGTTTGATCTGTAGGGATCCGTCTACATCTTCCCTTCGACCCATGTAGGTGCAGACAGGACGCACACTGCAGCCTACGGTAGTCTACTGCACATAGAGGGCGTTTTCCCAGCATGAGAAACATTTGATCGGTACACCCAGCTGGGTAATGCAAACCCACATACTACATCACTGAACACAAATCAGAGAGGGAAGCAAGCTCAAGTACAGTGCGGAGCATCTAGACCAGAGTATAGGCTACTGTGAACCTGCCACATGCGTTTGGACTCTTACTGCACAGCCGGTGGATATTTAATCACTATCGGAGATTTTCTTCCCTCTTTTAAAGTGGCTCAAAATATATCATCGAACTTGATTTGACTAAAAACACCTCCTGTTCTTGATGATACAGCGTTGTTGTTAAACATCGCTGCTGGCAGGGTATGGCGAGCGTTCAGCCGGTGGCCACGCCGGGCGAAAGAGCACTTCATCCCGGCCACAGGCATCACGGAGCCGCCGCCGCGGGCTCCAGTACCGGTGACATGATGATGATGTCTTGCTCCGGCTCGGTGGTATTACCGGCCGGGGTGATAAACCCCTCGGTTCCGATCCGGAATATCAAGACGAAATTCGCAGTGCTAACCGGTCTCATTCAAGTCGGCGAGGTCAGCAACAGAGACATAGTGGAAACAGTGTTGAATCTGGTAAGTGTGACTCTTTGTGGCTGTGTTTCAAGCCCTACTCACCACCTAACGTAGCATTGTTGCGGCTCTTCGAACGATCCAGAGACTGAACGATTGGAGACTGTCTTTGGGAGTCATAACCCCTTAAATGAATGATGTTGTGACATTATATCACAGATTGTGAGTGTTCGGATGCAGCGTTTATTTTGTGCCCTTATGTTCTCATTACAGTCACTAGCATATGGCAAAGTGTCTGTCATACTTATTAACAGTAACCAAACAGGTGTCCTACTGTAGTCAACATGCAACCTGTGTTAGCTTCTATCTTGTATAATAAAGGCTATGGCAGTATCATACACGGAAGAAAACATAAAAATAAAACACTATTGTTCTAAATATTTAGAGCAAGATACAATCTCTCTTTTGTTTACTTTTTGGCAATAATCAAAAAATAATCAAAAAAGCTGGCTACATTTTTCATGTTTCAGTGATGCTCAGATATTTTTACTGGCAAAAATATTTTATCTAGCAAAAACATTTTGTTTAATTAATTAATTAATTAATTAATTAATTAATTAATGTTTGGCTATGTGTTAAGAAATGTTTGATATTGATATTGACTTGATATTGACTCTTAACATGTTCTGCAACAACACCAACAAAAATGTTTAAAAATTCTGGCGAGATTGCACAGTTCCTTAACATTCTCAAACTTATAATAATAAGAGACATATTCAAAGTAATCGGTCTGTATTTGAAATGCCACATTTTTGGAATTTCTGTAAAATTAGCTTTTTCAAGATTTTTTTTTTCTTTTCTTTCATATATTTTTATCTTGATAAAAATAACATAGTACATGCCCACCTGAATATAGAGTATTGAACATTGGGAATCTTTTGATTTGACTGTAAAATGTGGCAGGCTCATTGCATGCTTGTTTAGCTATATGCACTTCAGTCTTAAGTTAATAGTCTATTTGCTGAGTGTTTGTTAAAATAGGTTTTCGTGTAACACACAAGACCTGGACCAGGGTGTTTGGTCAAACATTACTCATTCTTTAACTTTGGTAGGCTATTACAAACTTTTTGTACTCGTTTTGATTCTTAGTTAATAGCCTGAGTAATGATCTGTCAGGCAAACATTACTAACCTGCTGAAATAGACTAACCATATTAAGATATTTATCCGTCTGGGTGTGATTTTCAGTAAACGTGATCGATTTGACAATCACAGAGTTCATGCAGATTGATGCATTGAACTGAGGAATATAGATAAAGAAACCAGAGGCTCATCCAGCACAGAAAAAACTCAGGATCAGGTGTTTCTTTTGTGACTGCTGTCTGTGTCACACAATAGCAGCTCATGGTGAGTCAAGGAGGCGATGCTGACAGCATTTAGACAACAGGTCTGTTCCTGAGCTCACAGGTGCTCCTGTTTACGGCACGCCAGGGTGCATTTCTGATTTGACAGTGGAGGGAATAATTACTGCCCCTCCCATGGACACTGTTTGCCAAGTGTTCTTCAGCCACCATGCACAAAAACATGTGCATGTTTATTTTCATAAAGAGTGTTTATTAGTTAGTCAGTTGTTTGAGAGAGAGAGAGAGAGAGAGAGAGAGAGAGAGAGAGAGAGAGAGAGAGAGAGAGAGAGAGAGATAGAGAGAGAGAGAGAGTTTTGTATACCTTTTTTGGCTTTTTAACAAATTCTCACACATAGGTTTGTTAAGACCAAAATGTCAGAGATCAATAACAATATCAGTGACAGCTTCATTATTCTTGATATAAAAATATGATATATTAAATTTATATATATATATATATATATATATATATATATATATATATATATATATATATATATATATATATATATATATATATATATATATATATATATATATATATATATATATTTTTACTTCCTTTTGTGCTATTGGTTTACATTGAGTTAAAAGGATAGTTCACCCAAAAATGAAAATTCTCATAATTTACGCACCCTCAAGTCATCCTACGTGTATCTTTCAGATGAATACAATGTGAGTTCTATTAAAAATGTCCTGGCTAATCCAAGCATTATAATGGCAGTGAATGGCAGTCTAAAAATTGAATTTTGCCCCAAAAAAGTGCCTCCATCCATTATAAAAGTAATCCACATGGCTCCAGGGGCTTAATAATGCCTTCTGAAGTGAAGTGATGCATTTGTGTAAGAAAAATATCCATATTTAAAACTTTAAAAAGTAAACTAGCTTCCGCCAGACAGCCTTCTGTTTTCATACGAAGAAAGGTTAACAACTCTCGCAGTTCAAGAAGCTTACGCTACGTCCGATGTCATACGACACTCCAGTTACGCTTTTTATGTAAGTTGAGTACGGAAGGCGATCTGGCAGAAGCTAGATATTTTTCTTTATAACATGTTAAATATGGATATTTCTTTAGAAAAACCCCATCAATACGCCTGTTGGCCGTTTGCTATGGCTGCGATCTCATGTGAATAACTTGTTAACATCAACATTGAACTTTTTCTGCAACACCGAAAGACCGGTATTGTTAAGTCTTTTTTTATTGTAGTGACAAATTGATACTTTTCACTGTTAGATCAGCATAATGAAGAGCTGGTCTTCTGTTTCATCCAAGCCCTCAATTTTTTTCTCTCTTTTTTATTAGTTTATCGTGTTAGAAATGTCACCCTGAGCGATCCAGGCCCAGCTCTCCGGTGGGGCACACTGCTTTAACCCCTACATACCTGAACCTTGATATTTGCAGTCTCATTGCTCCTGCTCCAGAGTTTAATTACCGGCCGTTCTGTCACAGCAGGGAGCGAAGAGATTATACCAGGAAAATGTGTTGCCGCACTTGGCAAGTCAGGGCAAAGACATCGTCCTGTGACTCTAAATGACTTTCGATAGTCTCAAGCAACCCTGATGTCTCTTGAGTAACCGAAGTGAGAAGAACAGCACGCCCAGGCAAATCTCACCTTTCTTGATCCGAGAGAGGCGAATTCACAAGTCATGATGTGACTGTCAAAGTGAGTCGTTCCAGAGACATTTTTGAGAAGTGCACAGTTAAATTTTGTAGTGTGATTAATAGTTACAATCACACTGCCATTGTGTTAACACCGCTTGTCAGCGTCTCAGAAACACAGTATATGAGAAGAACAGTAGTGTGGCTGGTTTGATGTCTCGATTAAGAATTGATCGCTGGAGTCTCTAGTGTGCAATGACTCAGAGATGTGTAATGGAATTGATCCCGTTAGATTTACTTTCGCCGTTTTGACCGAGGCAGCACTCTCACTCCACTTTATCGTATCGTTAAATCTGATCCAAAGGAATGAAACGGTTGGAAGTTACACCTTGTTTGTCACATTGTACTTTCAGCGCACTTTAAATCTTGTGTATCTGATTCTCAGAGAGACTTTGACAAAGCAACAGCATTCCGGAAGTGCGATGTGTCACAGGCATCCTTCGTGTTGGACAGGGCGACGTGTTTGAGTAGGAACAGGAAATAGGGTAATCAGTCAGCCAGGTAAGATACCTAGGCAGAGCCGGCAAGCCGGACTCAATCTAGCAGAAAGAAACTAGGCACCTAGAGTAAAATCCAAACCCAATATAAATTCCTACCCATTTTCTTTTTCTCTGTCCAAGGATGCTGCTGTTTGTTACACTTGGGCTGGTTGAGTTAAAGCTCAGACCTGTGGGTGGTGAAACTGTGACAACTCGGAAAACGAGAACATTAACAATTAAGAAGCTCTTTCAAGGATTTGAACAAACTGCAAAAGAGAATCTGTTCAAAGCTGGATCTAAAAATGCATTTTGTATAATTCTGTGAACCAAGTCAGAAGGATTTCATATTTTATGAAGGACTTCCAGTGAAATAAAAGAATGTGTCTAAAATATCTAGAAAATGTTTCTTCTGATCTTCTCTTTTGTGTAGTTTTCAAAGTATGGCTGAGAACTAAATTATAAATTAAAATACATTTACAAATCTTGTTTCGAGAAAGAAACGGATCATAATTGTACGTTTATGCACAATGTCATTTTAAATTAGATGTTTATAATTTTGCATCACCTTTTATTTGTGTGTAATGTTGTTGTTAGAGCATAAATAATACCTGTAAAATTATAAAGCTCAAAGTTATTTTATTTATTTATTTAACAGAAGTTCCCTTTCAAAGCCTACAGGGAACGGCCGGTTTGGACTACATCCCTGTACTTCCTGCTTTAATTATGTCACTAGAACAGTTTGTTGACTAACCTCAGCACAGGAATATGCAAAAAAGGGGGCATGGTCTTGTTGCTCTCCCACTGTTGCGTTTGTAGAGTGTGTTTGTCGCCATGTCTACAATAACATTGAGTGCGCGTATCTCCCCGTTATGGTAAGAGGCTGGACCTTTACGGGCAGCGTGCGCTAAACTGCTGTAGAATCACAACACGGGAACCGCTGGCACAATCAGAACTCGTTACGTATTCCAGAAGGAGGGACTTCATAGAACAAGGAAATCATCAGGCCATTTTTAGGAAAGAGAAAACAGCGGTGTACAGATCAGTAAATTGTGTGAAAAATACTGTGTTTTTACACGCGAAACATGAACACGTTATATTGCACACTGTAAACACAATCAAAGCTACAAAAACACATGAAAAATGGGACCTTTAAAGTGATTTATATTCAGTTTATTCAGTTTCTAATTTTCATTTCAGTTTGTAGGACTATCTAAGATTTGCTTATAATATTTAATATTTATTTAAGCTTTATTTCAATTAATGAAAATGATTTTTAAAAGTTTTAATTAGGAATAACAATTGTTGTTGCTATGGTGATCTGAGTGTTTACAGAAAATTGTCATCATTTAGTCGCCCTCATGTCGTTCCAAAAGCTGTTTATGTACAATGAAAGTCACACAACAGTGGACCCCATTGACTTTCAGTGTATGGACAAAACACAAATACAATCTCTATTCTGTTCCATTCTGTTTGCATTGATAATTGCGCCTGCTTATGCATAGATGGCACCGTGCTAACTCTCCAATGTACAAACCGCAAATGGACAATGAAAAATAGGAACATTGGGTTTGTAAAAGCATTGTGTCCAGTGTAACCTTTGTTTTTTTCAAGAAAATATCCCTTGGGAAAGAGTTGTACAGTAAATGGAGCAGAAAGACAAATATGTGTAGAGAGCATTGTCTATTTCCAAAAGGTCGTGTTTTCCTCTTAGAGATGGAGGCTGTTTTCAATCTTTGAAGTGTAGATTGTATTTGCTCTGTATTTTGAGCCCGTGCTTTCTGTGTGTTCAGCCTAGAGCACTATAAACCTTATAACAAGTCTTAGAATATCTCAGAAAGTTTTGCATTTGTTACTAAATTTAACTACATTTTATCAGCGACGGCTTGGGGATGGAGACAAGGATGGTTCTTGTTTCTTTGAACAAAGTGAAACATCTAGATAACATTATGCTGTTCTTTTTTTGCCACCCACACTTTTGTCTACCCACTGCAAGTTACATTTTTGTTGGGCATAATGATGACAACTGAGCTATGGTCAGCGGCTGCTCATTTCCTCATGGGACATGGTTTTGCTTTAAAAGGTTATTAGAAGAACGTGTTGTGAATCGCTTGAAGTTTAAAAGTGAACTATTGAAGTGATAGTTCATTCAAAAATATAAATTGTCATTATTTACTCACCCTCATGTCATTCCAAACCCACTTGCTGTTATTTTTATATTATATACTGTTTTATATATATATATATATATATATTATATACTGTTTCATTATATACTGTTTCAAACACACTCTCTCAAATGTTTACATTGCCTGTGTTTCTGAGGATCCTTACCAAAACGGCATTTCGTCAAATTGTGTGTAGGCTATTTGACAGTTTAGCTGCGTATCTAAAGCCCACCGTATACTTTGCGTATGTGCGTTCCGTCCAAGCGTGCCACTTGAGTCCTGGTGTAGTATAGTAAACCCCACCCTCTCCATGTAATATAACGGGACATAGATAAACTATAGATAAACAATCAAATTACACTTCAAATACATTTTTTCCAAAGATGTTTCTGTCATTTTAGGCATTTTAGGTTTTTATCACGCTGATGTTAGTTCAAGTGTTCGTTCTTTAAGTAAGTTTGGTTTTAGTTAGTTATTTGATATAAAAACATAAAATGCTATTCTACATTTCAATTACTGTTTATTTCACAAAAAGTTAAAAGGTGTATATGGGCTGGACCTTGATATTGCGGCTCCACTTCACGCTCACTATACTATATATATATATATATATATATATATATATATATATATATATATATATATATATATATATATATATATATATATATATATATATATATATATATATATATATATATATATATATATATATATATTAGCAAAAATATAAAAAATAGTAATAAAAAAAACATTTTATTTTGGCTTAAAATATTGTGATACATATCGTATCGTGAGTTCAGTATCGAGATACACTCGTGTCATGATTCGATGTATCGTTACACCCAGTAGACTGCATTTTACAACACTCACTTATTCGGCTGATTTGGATGTTAATTTTGGAAAGAAAGTGCACTGGTGTCACTGTGAAGGAATGAAAGTGCACTGGGCGGAATGTGGGAGAGGCACAATAATCATTTTAGCTCGATTATCCTGTTTTCATAGTCGTTGGAAGCCAAAATCGAAATCAAAATACGATTAATTGGAGAGCCCAATGTGAAACACACAAGGCGTCTTCACAAAGCTTTCTTCCATTCAACAACAATTTCTAGTGAAGTCATTCATTTGAGGGTGAATCGTTCAGCTCTCAAATAAAAATAGCTCCTAAATGGCACAGGTTTGACGTGATGACAATAAGAACCCATGGCATACGATTTCAGTCTTTTTCTCACCCAAAGAGTTTTTATTAGCACCTTTTTGTCCTTTGGTCACTATTAAAGGGGTGCAGGCCTGGATCCACAGGGGGCAATCAGAAGCTTGGCCCTTCCTGGCCCCACGCCAAATAACCGCTTTCAATATTTCAGCTCCAGAGTTTGAGAGAGATCATGGTTTTCGGTCACTTGCCATCAAAAAATCTGCTTGTTATTTAGAAATTAGAAAACCTGATTTAAGTCTTTTTTTTTCAGTTTAAGCATCAAACGATTTTAAACCGTTTCGCAAAAAGAAGCGAGAATAAGAAAATGAGAAGACAATTTGCTCCCTGTTCTAGATGGTTCGCTCTCTCCCGTCTCACTGCCATAGCAGGGCAGAAATGTCATCAAAATGTGTGAAAAAATCTATTTATATTTATAATTTATAACATATGTCTATGATATATATGAGTTATATGAGTCATACAAGCAACAGTGCTGTCTTTCCGGACATCTGCACTGTGACAACAGTTCAGAAAAAAAGTACTGAGTAACTTTCATAGACACATTCTGTTTTTGCTCTATCAAAGAGAACAAACAGCACAACCGCTGTGTCTCCGAGTAACACTGTGTTTTATTCCTCAAAGATCCTCAATGTGTGTGTGTGATGCTCGGTTCTCGCTTATATCCACCGATCGAGTAATAAAAAAATAACATTCCAATCAATCGCGGGTGGATGAGAGATAAACCATTGTGTTTGTTTGATAAAGACATTTTGCGAGTCCTGTGGGATGAATTATTCCAGTTGCCGTTTCTCCACATGCACTGTTGAGGGAGCTGAAGCTCAATAAATATGCAAAGCTTATCCAATCCTAGCCGTGGACGTTTACTTCCAAGTCTTCAGTGCGGCACACCCATAAAATCTGAGCATTGCAGGACAGAGCCTCAAAACCAGGCTAGAAAATAGCCTATTACTTATTCATTATGATGTTTTTGAATGTAAAAACCACGCAAACGTCATAAGTTGACCTCAGACAACAGTATTAAAAATTTAAAAGCCAGTTCATGTCACCTTTAAGACGGTGACTTGCTGCCACATACTTTTTTAAGTTTGTAGCCTATTATTGAAATAATTACTTGCTACTAACTACATCTTCAACAGTGTAATTAGATTACGTTACTAACAATCTTTTCCTAAAAATATTCCATTACTTACTAATAACGTTCTAATCCCATTAGCCTAATTCTTTCAAATAAATAATATAAAATTGCATGAATTATTCTTGAACTGACCAAAGTATTTAAAGGAAGATGGTTACATTACATGTTAACATAAGTTGTGAAATTTTGATGTTAAATCCACTATTGTTTTATATAGAATTGTTGTAGTCTATAGTATTTAATGGAATCAGATCAGAAGTAACTGTAGTTAAATTACAAATAAATTAAAGGATTAGTTCACTTTTAAATAAACTTTTGCTGATAATTCACTCACCCCAATGTCATCCAAGATGTCCATGTCTTTCTTTCTTCAGTCGAAAATAAATGAAGGTTTTTGATGCAAACATTCCAGGATATTTCTCCATATAATAGCCCAAACGGTTCAAGGTCCAAATGACAGTTTTAGTGCAGCTTCAAAGGGCTTTAAACGATACCAGACGATGAATAAGGTTCTTATCTAACGAAACAATTTTTTTTAAAGTTTAAGTTTTATAAGCACAATGTTCGCCTTGCTCCGTTCTGTGATATGTGTACGTGATGTCACGTAATACGCAGTTACGTTGAAAAGGTCACGCTTGCATAGGCGGAAGTACCGAGTCAGTGTTTACAAATGTGCGGAAGGAGGATTCAAAATCGTCCGACATAGTTGTTTTACCTTTTAATTTCTCCCTTTTTTTGTAAACGGCGTTTGACTTAGTATGTGAACGCTCAACACTGACTCGGTATTTCCACCTACGGCAAGCGTGACCTTTTCAACGTAACTGCGTATTACGTGACGTCACGTACACATATCACAGAACGGAGCATGGTGAACATTTGTGCTCATAAAACTTAAACTTTTGATTTTTTTAAATGACCGATCGTTTCGTTAGATAAGACCCTTATTCATCATCTGGTATCGTTTACATCGTTTAAAGCCCTTTGAAGCTGCACTGAAACTGTCATTTGGACCTTGAACCGTTTGGGGTCCATTGAGTCTATTATAAGGAGAAAAATCCTGGAATGTTTTCATCAAAAACCTTCATTTATTTTTGACTGAAGAAAGAAAGACATGGACATCTTGGATGACATTGGGGTGAGTAAATTATTAGCAAAAGTTTATTTAAAAGTGAACTAATCTTTTAGAGTAAATCCTTACTTTACTTTTTGATGGAAAAGTTATTAAATTACAGTAATTAATTAATGAATTAGTTACCAACACTATGCAACTGCAGTGTAAATCATTCATGCCACATCTGAGCTGCACTGTATTTGATAGATGCGACAATTTCATAGATATGACAATATATTTAAAAATACTGTTCTCTGGCTTTATTGCTCAGTGTTATTTCAGGGTTTTGATCTTCTCTCGACTGAGAGACACGTCCTGTATTATAATGTCTATTTAATATTACCTCTTAACTTTGACTAGGCTAGGCGTGTTGCATATTAATTGTTCTAGGATCCAAACATAAACTCCCAGGGGCCCTGGTTCTGTTTATTTGTGCTATTGCTTGTAATTTGTTTTTACTGACTGTTTAACATGTCTTAATATTTATTAAAATACTAATATTACTTCTTTTTTTGTGGTGGGCCAGTGACATTTTTGTAAAAGTCTGGACAAGAATGAACCTTTGAATTGAGCCCTGTGAATATAGAGAGTCCCTTTCAAAACCTGCCTCTTTAGTTAAAAAAATAAGTTTTGTTACAGGGAAAAATTATGAAAAAAATAATGTTAAAAGTCTAGGCCCACCAGGCAATTCACTTGTCCCACCCTGCATCTCAAAGCTGGAGCCGGGCCTGAAGGGGCGATGAATTGAGAAATCAACTTTCCCTTGAGCCTTTGATATATATATATAAGTTAATTGTGATATACGTTTCAGAGCTGAAAACTTCCTTAGTCAAAGAAGCTTTTATTTACACCAGGCCCAGAAAACGCTCGTTCTCAGAATATATCGACCCTTGACGTCATCGTATACTGAAACCCCTACCTCAACAGATAAATGTGTACGCCTGCTTCTGTATCCCCGCCCACCGACTCGTGAAGCTAAACGGATCGCGCTACAGAGTAATAAACATGCCGTTGTCTGTGTCAGTAAATCAAACCAGTGAGTAAACATCATCTTGCATTATTTCTCTTAGTAGGATGAAAATAATCTGTTATTTAACGGTGATTAAATTCTATAAAGAAAGCGATCAAAGAAAGCTCCCTTTGCAATTGCTGGAGGAGCGCGCACTGAAGCTGTCAATCCCATTTGCTCTGTTAGTGAAGATGAAAGCATTTGTTAGTGCACAGAAACTGAGTTGCAATGAAGAGATCAGCTACAATGATCATCACTGCAACCTTTCATGCCACGATCTTAATATAATGCCATAGATCAAAATATAATGCTATAGATCAAAATGTAATGCAACACTTTTCAGAATTAGTTAACCATGAGAACTGTAATTGTAAAAACACGCTAAAAGAGAGAGTAATATTTCAAATGGAAAGACGTTAGCCAATCGCAGCAGTGGGCGTTTACACTGAACTCTCACAGCAGGCACGCCCTTTAAAACAGAGCGTTCGGAGCAGAGGCTAAAATCAGGGTAAGAAATATGCCTTTTATTTATAAATTATGACAATTTTTGATGTAAAAAGCATTCTAACATTATAAATGCACCCCTGGAAACAACATAAAACAATAAAACAACGCAGTTCATGAAACTTAACTGTCATTGTATGGAAAACAGAGTGTGAAAATTCTAATTTTAAAGCAATATACAGATTTCAAACAAGGGTGAGTAAATAATGACTTTTTTTACGGGTGAACTATGATGAACTCTCAAATGATTGCATAACCTCAGCGATAAGCCAACTTTTTCATGAGAATAATGAGTAATAATGAGCTTGGAGGTTATGCTGTTGACTCTAATTCCCTTCAACAGTCTGATTCCTATACAAAGCTATTCAGAGGTCTAATCGACAACAAATATCCATCATTTCCGCAGAAGCGAACACAGGAATCCTTAGCAGGAGAGAGAGATCTCGCAGTCATGTGCTACAAGACTGAGTCTTGACAATGTGCCTTATCTGGGCTAATTAAGAACGACTCTGTCGTTAATCTCCCGCTGCCGCGAAGTCTGAAATGAAAGCTGTTATACTGATAAAGTGGGAATGTTTCACCCTGTAGGTAGCTTTTATTGCTTGAAAATTGTTAAATTAGGTTAATGTGAACAGAAATCTATTTGTGGTATAATCTTGCTGTCTTTAACAATCACTGCTGCTTTATATCCATGTGGATTTACTTTACGCACTCATATGTTAGTGGAATACAAATAAATGCCATACAATTAAATGCTAACTGGGAATATGAACCACAACCATTTGTCATATCCCTCATAGGATGTTTCCAATCTTAGAATGTACGTTGATAAATGGCGATTACATCTACTGTTCTAGTTGTTTGCTGTACGTCTGCCATATTAATCAAAGGGCTGAAAGAGATGTCAGATGTCAATTTTAAAAGAAATATGCCATATGAGCACTTACTCTCCATCACCGTTTGTACTATGCACATGAATAATATCTTACATTTTGCAGCTACACTAAAAAGTGATCAGTTGACAACTTTAAAAAGCGAGGAAACCCGTTGCCTTAATGCATTTTCAATTGCCCATGAAGTTTATTTAATAATTTTAAGGCAACAGGTTTACTTTTACGTTTAAAAAGTGACTGGATTTTGCTAGAAAACAATATTAAATATGCGTTCAGACCTGCGACTTTCATTTGACAAACAGAGGTGAAATGAAGTAGGGAATAAATTCCAGATTGTGTGGATTTCTATTGAAATGACTGGATTTTAGCAGTAAATGTGACCACATCTTAATACTTTTAAAAAAGATCTTCACTCAGTAAACAAAACAGGCATAAAATCCCATTGAAGGAGGATTCTGGGCATTATTTAGGTACACTGTAAAAAATAAAATAAAAAGTTTAGAAAACTTAAAAGTTTAAGGCAACCAGCTGCAGAACATTCTTGAGTTTTCTCAACTTAGGGTCAATTAGTTGTACAAACGTTTTTCATGTTAAATAGTTGAATAAACTTCAAAAGCTGAATTTGTCATACAAAACGCAAGTTGGATTTTTTATAGTGTACCAAGATGTACTTGAGACCTGTGCTTTTTTTGACCGTGGCGAGTAAGCAACCACCAAGCAATGTCCTAGTAACCAACTAGAACACCTTAGCAGCCGCTTATAGCTTATTTCTGCTATTTTGACCTAATTTGGGACAAATCATTCTCTCTTCTGCTATCAGATATAAAATTCTGTTGGTCCTTGATATTACTACTCTGAGCGCTGAAAGCCACCAAATTCTGATAAAGTGTTGACCTGCATTTGCTTCAACTCTCCTCGATGTCAGATGAAATATAGGTTTTAAAACTCGAATTCATAAGCAGGCTGTGTAGAATTGGCTAGAGCAGCTAATTTTTCAGAGGTCAGACATGCTTACTGCCAGAACGCTGGTAATGAGGTTCTAGGTTTGTTTCTGTCGCCCCACTGCGCTGTGTGCTTGCATGGATTAGCAGCTCCCCTGGCTGCCGATAAAGACGGAATACCTGGGGTAGGCATGAAAACCTCCATCAAAACACAGTCACCAGGCTTTCATAAGATTTAAAGAGCTGTTTATCTGACTGTGCTAATAGCAAATGAATGCAAGTTTATTTGCTTTTCAGTATTCAACTTAATGTCATAGTTAATGATTTAATTTTTGTTTTCTGTTTTTAGTTGCTAATTACATTAGCATAATGTTAGATGATATTAAATGTCTGAAGTGTGTATTTTTTTCCCTTATGTTAAATACTTTTGCTAGTGCCAGTTTAATATTCAGAGACGATAAGTAAGCCATTCACAGATTGATTTTACTAACACACAACAAACTTGCGTATCCTGACAGAGCTGACAGAGCAACACATACTCACGGTATGTTTACATGACAATGATGTACTAAAAATGGAAAAGATTTTTCATTTGCTTTTATCGCTTACATGCAACAATGTCGTCAAAACGATCCCCATTCACAAGGATCCATGAAAACGCCTAAAAGTACAGTCACTTTGCAAAGAAACGCTACGCGCCTATAGACTGAACACCTAATATGCATGCGCGTGATGTCACTGTTTTTGCAAATTTGCGTTCTTGTGTTTTTGTAGATGATAACCGTATCGTTTTCGAAAACGTGCACTTTGAAACCCGATTTCAAAAGCTTGGATTTAACATGAAATCACGCTTAAACCGATTTGGCTTAATGCGATTATGAATTATTATTTTTTTATATGCAGCTTGTCAGTGAAGCACAGCTCTGTGATCAGTAGTAAATGCTGGGCCACCTGAAGCACTTAGAGTTTGAGTCTCTTATAATGTGCATTTGAAAAAGCAACACGTCAAAACATGAGAAGCATTTATGAACCTCTTGTCCAACAAAAGACAACATTTAATAACATGTTTTTACTCCCAACTCACTTCATAGTGTTTGAAATCATCTTTCTGTGAAATGATGTGGCTTCTTGCACAGAATAAGGCAGACAAAATATTATTTTATATCCTTTTTACTGTATAGCAGGGGTGGGGAACGTAGATCCAGAAAGGGCACTCTCTTGCAGAGTTTAGCTCCAACCCTAATCAAACACACCTGAAGCTAATCAAGGTCTTCAGGATTACTGCTGTTATAGGCAGGTGGGTGTTTTTCTCAGGGTAGGAGCTAAATTCTGCAAGAGAGTGGCCCTTCTGGATCAACGTTTCCCACCCCTAGTGTTTAGAATACTCTGTTGTTTAGCATTGAAGTTTAAATATACGGTAACACTTTACAATAAGGTTGTATTAGTTAACATTAGTTAACGCATTAGTTAACATTAACTAACCATGAACAACATCTCTGTTCAGCATTAGTTAATCTTTGTTAACGTCAGTTAATAAAAATACTGCTGTTCATGTTAGTTCACAGTGCATTAACTAATGTTAACAAGATTTTATTAATGCATTAGTAAATGTTGAAATTACCATTAACAAAGATAAATAAATGCTTTATAAGTGCAGTTCATCATTAGGTCATGTTAACTAATGCATTAACTAATACAACCTTATTGTAAAGTGTTACCAAATATACTTTATTTATCATAAAAAAGGCTTGAAGAACTCCGATAAACCATATATTGTCATAGTCGTGTGTTTATGAGTCATGTTTAATAAATCAAAGTGTTTTAATCTAGCACAGAGCCGTGCTTTATAAACAAGCTTTGCATAAAAATAAAAAAAATCACAGCTTTTGCCAAATCGCGTGTGGTTTAATTTGGATTAGACAGTGCTCAGGAAACCTATTTGAAAATAGACATCTTTTTTGCAATTCCTTATTTTATATGCACAGTGTTTGCACAACAATTCAAAAGTTTGGGGTCAGTAAGTTTAAAAAAATAAATTTATTCATTAATACTTTCAACAACAGCACATTAAATTGATGTGTGACGGATTCCAATAAATGCTGTTTTTACTTACAAATCATCAAATAATTCAGGAAAAAATGCATCAATGTTTACTCAAAAATATTAAGCATGCAACAAAACTGTTTTCAACATTGATAATAATAATAAATAATAAATCTATCTATCTATTAAATGTTATATTTGTTATTCTTAAGGAGTGAGGACATATTTTGTCCTTATACTGAAAAGAACACTGACTAATAATTAATGATTGATTTTCCCTGACAAAGATAATTGGGAATGTTCTGATCATTCCATTAACGATTAGCTATATGCAAGGGAGGTAAAGCGTTAACTAGTCATGTGCTGTCTTCCATGAACATTATTTCTAGGTTAATTTAAAACCTAACTTTTGGGAAGACCCAAAGTAAGAGCTCACCTTTTAAACTCTTCTCCAAAGCTATATTCCAAACTATTCCAGTCATGAGCGAGTGCGGATAGCAGACCATGCAAATGTGACCTTATGGACAGTCGATACACAAGACTAGAGAAACAGTCAAGGAAATAATGGCTACCCAAGGGTTTGGAAGTGAAACAGCTGTTCAGCTAAATGAAATCTGCTGATTTCATGGTGAAATTTAATGGTTAATGTGAGAGTTGTGCTTTTCATGCATATCTAGCGAGTCCTGTTAACGTCAGACATAAAGTGTAACTGTGTCCAATGCATTAGTCACAGTCCTCTGGCATTGTAGAGTTCTGGAATGGTACGCACAGGACTGTTGCTTCAGCAAATACATATTTGCCTTTAGAAAACGGGAAATGACACAGCTAATCCGAAAATTCTCTTTTTGATCGCAACACATACACAAAGCTTATCACGAATTAGCCAGATTCAAACCTCATCTGTTGCACCCCTGACTAACGGCAGAGTCCTATCCTGATTGGATGGGCTTATTTTTAAAGGACATTTTAGGGGCATCTGGCCTGTTTTTAATCTTACATGAACAACTGAAGTCTGTGTGACTCACAATGAAAGTAAATGGCTGCAATAGTGATTCATGAGGTAACTGGGGTGCATTTAAAATAAGAAGACAAATGATGAGGTAAAGAGATCTTTCGAAAAAGGACAAATTGGAATGGTGCTGGAAGCAGGAATCTAAGCCGAAGCCATTGAAATTACTATAGGATCAATAGTAATTATTGGTGACATCTGAAACTGTTCCCTATAATTAGTGATTTCACTCTCCATTGAGTGTGCTGTTTAATTTTTTTTTCTCAGCCTTGACGTCGATAGATAATTTTGGGAAATAATACAAATTATAGGCATTCAAATTCAGTGAGAACCTTATATGACACTTACTGACTGAATAATGCATTGGCCTATACACTGTAAAAAATAGGTTGGTTTAACTTAAAAAAAGCAAGTAACCTGGTTACCTTAAAATTTTTAGTTCATTTAAATAAAAAAAATTAGTTATTACAATGAAGGAAATTGGTTTAATAAACAGAAACTCAAAATATTATTGTATCTGAACCACATAAATAAATAAAAAATGCTGTGCTAAATCATGAAAATTGCACAATTTGGCATGTTTCACTGCATTATAACAAATAAAACACAATTACACAATATTTTTACAAAATAATATTTGAATAAAGGGTGATATTGATTCTGGAAAATGTTCATTGTATTAACTCAAAATTTTAATTTCAATGAACTCAAAATTTTAAGGCAACCAGCTAACTTTCTTTTAAAATATTTTTTAAATTGTATGTATGCATTTAAGGTTTACAGCAAATCATTTCAAATGGTGTGTTTAAGTTCTTCTGGGACATTTGTATTTACAATTTGGAATGTCATAAGGTGTTTCAAAATTAATTTGGCTTGAGCAAGGTGGTGATTTACTTTTTATATGACAAATACATCAAGGTTTTCAACTCTACAAAATGATAAATGAAGCATGTGTATCAGATGTGTTTTTGCTTTTCGTGTTTGTATTCAGTTAATGAAGGTGCTGCAAACTGGTTTCTTATATTATCTATCATAATACTACCGTATTTTTTTATTGCAGATTTCAAAAATGGTACATTTCAACTAATTTTAATACAGATGCAGCCATTCTCACTTACACCTTCCCAAACTTGGAAACTTTGGGTTTGCAGACATTCCCACTTAATTGCGACATTGCGATGGCATTCAACTCAATATGATCTTTCCAACGTGACTTGATAGTGTGGTCACATTTACAGCTGCTCAACAAATATTGTGGGTAAAATCCAGCAATTTCAGTTAGAAGGAGTTTAATGTCAAGGCAAAAAAGTTCCACACGCAGATTTCGCTTGTGTTCAAATGGGTCACGCAAATTTGCCACGTTCACCAACAGAAAGAGTGAAGTGAATGAAATATGAAACACGCCTTTTGGAAGAATTGTTTTAAAAGTAAATATCTTTTTAAAATGATCTCATAATATGGAATTTCCTTTATTTTTTCCCAAATATTTATTCCCTGAATGAACTAAAATAATGAAATCAAATAAGTTCTGAAATAATAATAATAACTAAGCATGACTAAAATGTTGGCACAGTTAAACCTGTTGTACCTCATGCAGCACAGACAGTGTCTTCTTTTATATATATGTATTTTAGTGGTTTCTTTATATATATGTTTACATATTTATATGTATTAAGTGGTGAAATATCCTCCATAAATCTCAGGTTGACATTAAGCTAAAGTCCAATACTGAGAAGATGTTTATGGTGTGGGACCAGAGCTTAAAGGGAAGTTAATGCTCCGTGTCTTCCGCTTTCCCCCCCACCGACTCCATCTCTGATCTCACAGAACAGCAGGCACTGAGCAACGGAGCGCGAGCAGCTTGCGTAAAGCCTCAGACCTCTGGGAGGACCCTGGGCATGTGTGCGCCTATCTCTTGTGCATGCCTCGCCCATGCCCTCTGCAAGACGGAGGATTTAGTGATGATGAAAAGCTGACATTTTTGGAACAATCAGGGATCATTGCGTTGCATCAGCCCTCTGTTTCTACTCACCCGGGTTGACAGATAGGGCTGTTCCGGAAGGGCCATATCAGTTGCAGGCACTGGAATCCGTTTATTACCAAAAACGGGTCTTATTTTTTGCTGGAGATGGCTTGAGGGGAAGATTTCACTCTCCGTGTTTTGAGCGCACAGCTTTTGTACTTCACAGGAAGCATTTAAAATTCATGTTGCCCCAGTTTTGCCTCTTGCCGGCAAACGGCACATCAGAAATGAGGCACAATGTCTCCAATCATTGAAATAAAGCTGCTCGTTTTATTTACAGTGCAATTCACAAGATAAAACACATGATGTTCGTGAGGGGTTTCCTCCCGTAGGCTCATAACCAGATTCTCATTGACAGACCTAAGGCCTGTTTCATAATGAACCCACATGCAGAAGTATTACTTTTAATAACTGCAGTAATTCCGAAAATCTATCATCAGTCTACATAAAATAGAACCCCAAAGTGTAGTTATAAAATACTTAATCATCTTACTTAAACTTAATTGTGTTTTTGTTATACAGCCTATAATTTTTAAACATATGCCTGTCCTACATTTGTGGCTTGAGAAGCTTGAAAACTTGTGAAAATAAAGAAAAATCCTGGTAATTTTTTAATGTATAATATGTCTGAAGATCCCTGAAGGTGTCCTGTGTTATCTGGCACCAAGACGCTGGCACCAGATAGGGTGGTTTCAGGGTGATTGCGACACTTCTTGCCATTGAGATGACTTGGAAAAAGTGTCCCAATCACCCTGAATTCACCCTACTTCAAGTCCTGTAGGTTGCGAGGTGCAGGCGCTGTGGATTGAACTTGGTCCAGCGTATCCCACAGCTGCTCAATTGAGATCTGGCAAATTTGGAGAGCAGGGCAACACCTTGGCTAGGACTCTTCATCATGTTTCTCAAACATCACTAGGAGCATCATTGTCATGAAGGGATGTACCTGGTCTGCTACAATGTTTAGGTAGATGGCACGTGTCACATTTACGTCCATATGAATAACCAAACCCAGGGTTTCTCAGCAGAACATTGCCCAAAGCATCACATTCCCTCCACCGGCTTGTCGTCATCTGAGTGTATCCTGGTGCATCACTTCCCCAAGTAAACGGCACACAAGGTCCAATTCCGACACACATGTTTTCATTGAATGCGTATTCAACAGTGGACAGTGGTCATCATAGGCACTTTGATTGCCCCATGGCTATGCAGCCCCATACACAGCAGATTGTAATGCACAGTGTGTTGGGACACATTCTTACCATAACTAATATACAAATTTCAGGTGACTTGTGCCACCTTCTGTAGGCTCGGACCAGACGGGATGGCCTTCGTTGCTCTTGTGCATCGATGAGCCTTGGGCACCCAACACCCTGTTGCTGGTTTGTGGTTTGTCCCTCCTCTGACCTCTGTTGGTAAATTCTTACCACTGCTGACCGTGAGCAACCCACAAGCCTTGCCAATTCAGAGATACTCTGACCCAGTCGCCTTGCCACAACAATGTGGCCCTTGTCAAAGTCCCTCAGATCTTTATTTCTGCCCATTTCTCCTGCATCCAACACGTTGATTATGACAACTGATTGTTTGCGTACCATCTTGCTGGTTATTTTAGTTAATAAAGTTTTAAATATAGATATTTTTCTTACACACATGCATCACTTTGCTTCAGAAAGCCTTTATTAACTCCCTGGAGCATTGTGGAGTTCTTTAATGATGAATGGATGTGCTTTTTTGGGGGCTTTAAAATCTCGTCCTCCATTCACTGCCATTATAAAGCTTGGAAGGCAATTTTTTTATATACAGTATTTATCTCATATTGTATTTGTCTGAAATAAGAAAGTCATAGACCAAGGATGGCTTGATTGTGAGTAAATCATGGGGTAATTTTCATTTTTTGGTGAACTATCTCTTTAATATGTGGCCTTGTTAGGTGATGATGATCAACGCTTTACCTGTAACTGGTCATAATGTTTTGGCTCATCAGTGTACATAATCAGCATATTTTGTTGTGCATAATTTACATCAGTGCACCACAGAAATACACACACATGATTTGAGATGTGGTTGAAATGACAGTGGTGAAAATGTTCATGAAATTGTTAGTAGATGAATTTGTTCAACTCAAGAGAGTAAAAGTCTGTACTGTGTTCTAAGAGTGTTTATTTTCCAAAATTATCCACTGTTGAAGAAACGCCCAAAATATTTTTTGCTTTAGTGGGCTGTGTGAAACTATATGTCACATTTTAAATGCAGGCTGCATTTTAATGTCTAAGCACAGCAAGATACAGACCTTACTGCCATATTGCCTCCCTTTTTAAGTTCCAAAGTCATATTTCTGCTCTTTTTTTGGGGAGAGACTTTTAAGAAGTTTGCAAACTCTGAGTCACAGGATTCACAGATTCTCTGAATATACACTCTTCGGGTAGTCCTAATAAATATATCATGGTGCCATCCCCTTCGTCTCTCTCTCATACGTCTCTCTTATGTTCTGTGACTCCGGGGAGGGAGTGATGGTGCATTATCTTCCTGTCTGCCTTTGCAAAAGGGCTGTCTGAATTCCTCAGAGCCTCAGTGGACAAAGGCTAATGCAAAAAGGAGCATCATTTGGATGCTACCTGCATGACGACCGAACGCTCTGTTAGACTGCTCAGAAGACACACATGCCCACACTGACTATGCTATATTTGATGTGTACTTGGCTATATTTATGTGCCTTTGAAGCTCTTTTATGCTGGTGAGTCATCACCCTTGTTGAACTATGTGGGCCCACAGAAGTAATGTTGTGTACATTTATGATCCAAGCAGACAGTATCTCTGCTTCCTTTGCCTTATTTCTAAAATGTTTTCAAGCTTTTTTTTAATGCTTGTAGCTCAATCCTATCTCATTGCATCACAAAAAGAGCCTTTACAAGATATGATTTCAAGTTAGTCCCTAACATCTTTTTTATGAACCAACCTCAGATGGTTTCTTTGCTCTGACATGAAAGAGTGAAATCAAAATGCTCTTTGAAATCTCAGTGATATTAAATCTATCATGATGAATTCTGATTGAACAGTGGATTGAGAATAATAATATTGGTTTAAATAAAAATAAAAATCTTTCTTTAAACTGCATTTTTTTTGTTTTGTCCAGCTAAGGAAACCATTCCTATGATAAAATTTGGAGGCACATTTATGTCCCAAATATTAACGGTTAAAATTAACTGATTTGTATAGGCTACTTACATTTAAATTAAACATTATGACGTTCATATAATAACAACAACATTATAATAATAGCTTTTTAATGACATAATTATGTTTTGCCTGTTTCCTGAAATATTAACTGAAATATAATTTTGATGGATTTATTCAACTGTACATTTAAGTACTAAAAATGCAATATAGTGCATCTTTTTAGCAAAATGCTCCTCTTTAGAGTTAATTTTTTTCTAGCTTACTAACAAGTTTATTGACATTGAATAGCTTATGAGGTAAATTTAACATGTCTTTGTTTACAAATGTCTTTTTGGTTCCTGTAAAAAACTGTATCTTTCAACATTAATGTTTATTTCATATTTATGCACAGCAATATGACACGCTACATTAAATGGCATTTTTGCTTGAATAGTGAAATACAATTGACTGAATTCGAAAGCTGAGATAAATAACAATTAACAAAGCTTATTGCAATTTACTGGGTAGGAGGCATGCTACAAAGTTGTTCGTATATCAACTGAAAACAGACCAAAAGATCAATTCTTGGGATTTAACCCTTACATGCATGAATGTTTTGCCAAACATTATTACATATTCGGGTCTTGAGCGACCCAGATCTATATCCAACACGGATGGATCTCTACCTGTCGCATTAATATAAAACTCTCCTGATATTAGAGTAACAATTACAGAAGAATAAAATAAAGCGTATTTTGTTACCTTTTGGAGCTTGGAAGGGTTCAGTTTGAGCAGATGTTTTATACCATCATCACTGTCTTCATCAGAGCTCATTTCAGTACATTCAGCATCTGGCTCATATTCTCAAAACTATCATTTTCAACATCTTCAAATTCAATATTTTGATTGCTGACAGCTTCTTCAGTAGATCCACCATCAAGTGACAGTGACAGTATTAGATTGCGTTCAGTTCTTGCTCTGAAGTAAATCGCCGAGCCATTTCAAGTTTTTGTTTTTTGTTTTTTTTTCAAGTTTTTTCTTTTGTTTTCTGCCTGCGGTGA